>JAVIWB010003562.1:0-489225 GCA_031893035.1 Dermolepida albohirtum | reverse complement strand
GCTTTGAAAACCAAAGCTTCTTTGTAATTAGTGTAAAAGCGAAATGTTCAGTAAACGTATGTACCAATAGTACCAATAGTACCAATAGTAGCATATTAATGACAAAAATAGTTTCATTTCTATATAAATGTAACACTAGCAATGTTCAGTAAATATTTTCAAATTCATCACCCGATATATACTTCAGAGGACTGTCAGAAGCTAACAAATGTTTTATTATATTGTATATACCTTCACAAATTTTACGACGAAATTTAGTTAATCTACGTTTTGTAATACAATCTTTTCCGCAATAATTTTAATTGCTCCACCATTTTGGGTTTAATGAACTTTTTTGTTCCACACGTCCGTCTGTAACATTCTATCTTCCATTTTCCCATGCCAATATACTCGTTAAATTCCCTTTTTATCTAATGTATGTATAACAGCTCCAACAAAATATCTGGAATTGTTGATATTAGCTTCATTAGCTTTAATTCTTTCAACTAGGCTGTTAGTGATTATTCCTTACATTTTACAGCGTAATTTCCTAATTATGTAATTTGTATTAATAATTTTGAATACTTATTTTATTTAGCTATGTTCATTTAATAATTTGAATTTTATTTATTTTTCCTACTTTCTTTTTGTATTTGTTATTTGTGTTATACTATAAATTAGTATTCTTTAGTTCATATATTCTATACTATTTTATTTCTACTTGAATTTCATTACTGGAATATTGTATATTCTGTTGGACAAATATATTAACTATTATTATTTTTGCAATTACTGTTATTATTATTAAGACAACAAAAATCAATGAATCGGAACCTGATGTTACCGATAATCTTCCATATTATATAATCAGAATATTATAAAGAATAAACTCATCGAATTGTTAACACGAGTCGTAAGAAAAAGAACAGGTCAATTTATTATTTATAATAATTGATTATTCAGATATAAAATTGCAAAATTATGTAAGTGAATTCAAATGCTTAAATGTTTTAGACATAGCTTTAATTAAAAGCTCAATCTTTAAAATTTGCCTCCTTGCGTAATGTAGTAATTTATTATATAATAAATTGCAGTATTAAATAATTAAAAGTCTTGAAACATTCTATATCTTAACACCTAGCCGTATGTCTTTTTAATTCATTATCCATATACATAAATGCTGCCAGATAATGGTCAGATATCTTATTTTAGTCGATTACATTTATTTTTCTTCCTCGACATCTTTGCTATGAATGATGGCAAACAAATACGACAACGATTTGATACCAAGTGTGATTCAACTACTAACAATTTGACGTTTTATTTGAACGCTACAGCAGTATCTAAATGGGAAATCCTAATTAATTCGAAATTCGTGGTTTAATATTTCTTAAAGGACCAAACACATCTAATAAACTCTGGTTGATAGTGTTTTTTCGAAAGCTATAATTTGAAGCTGAAATTCGCAATTCGTATATAGTGATATGAGCATTGAAGATGGTGTGCGACCAGGACCAAATGTGTCCAACAATATTAATAAAAATACACATCAAATTAGGATTAAAATTGCATATATCATTCAAAGCGCTGAATTGAGAATGCTTAAGCTGTCGGAAATATGATTGTCACGAATTTTGAATTGCGATCGAAAAAATAAAACAATGCGAACGTCAAACAATAATTTATAGCTACTTAACGAGAATTGAGCAAATTTTTTGCAATTATTTGTTACGGTTGATATAACCTGGCTTCATCACTATATTTCTGAATACAAACAAATCTTAACAATGGTAAAAAACATATAATTGCTTTATGTAAATTTAAATTTTCATAGACCATCAAAGGGCCAGACCATTAGTGAAGAGTGGCGCTTCAGTAGATAAGTTGAAGAAATTAATTTCGGAAAAACGACCTATAATAGTCACATCACATTACACCAGTCAAGTTATTTGCTAAGAAACTTGATCAGAGATTTCGAGTTATGTCTCACTCATCTTATTGATCAAAATGACTGCTTATTCTCCAAACGCAAACTCTTGCTTACTGGAAAGAATTATAAACTTAAGTACTTGCCTACTTATTCACTACATGAACTCCAAACCATACACTTTGTTTATTTTTAATTCCTCCTTCCGTTTCGTGTCTTTTCGTGTTCCTTTTGCGTAAGTTATATAACAACAACAATATTTGAGAAAGTACTTCAAAAATAATATAAATAATGTATGTAGAACTCCAAATACATATAATTCGAAAGAGATTTCGGAAAATAATAAAAACTGGAAAAACGTTTAAAATCGGAACTAAGATTTCTCTTCACCAGAATTCATAAATGGAAATTATAAGGATAGATAGAAAAAGATAACGGCATTTCAATTTACATAGCATAAAATAACATAATCATAATTAAGGTTTATAACATATCAAATAACAATAAATCAATGAAGACAATTGGTTGTTGTCTGTTTCTCCTGGGAAATAAATGTGACTTCTAAATCAAATGTAATTGATAAGATAATAGTTTCAAAGACGATTCGATTTTCTTAACGATACGTCTTCAACTAGGTTAATATACGGAGACTGTAGGGTCAGTCTAGCAGTTCCATTCTCCCATTCAACGCAAACATAACTTCTATAATTGCGATTCTTATCTTATAAGTCTATTGATATAAAATTTCAATTCGTCTAGTAAATTCCAATAATTTTCTTCAATCAGTTTTGTCATTTTCTCAACACGGAATAGAAAATTATTCCAAAATTTTATCTCTACTTTAATGGTTTATTTCGTAGTGCACTATAATAAAGAATTTATACAAATCGATTGTATATTGGTTCAGATGACTAATGTCCAAGAGCAACCACGGCAGATTATTAACCTCAGTTCACTGTAAATGTATTTCCGTTAGAAATATAATAGCTTTAAAATTTAAATTTGAAAATTATTTGAGTATCGCACTTCTCTAATCACAAGTGAAAGCAAATGATAATAATAGTAGTAATAATTATTCATGCCTTTGCAGCCCTTAACAGCTTCACGCCTGTTACATGGGGCTTTGGCAGAGTATGAATTATTATTACGTTCGCGCTCGTGGGTCAACTTAAGTGCTTTGTCCGCCAGCATTCGCTTAAACGGGAAAGGAAAACAAGTAAAAACCGTCCCGAACAGCAGGCCATCGGACGCGAATCTGGGTTCCCTCGGCATAATAAACCAGTGATTTGCCATTGCTATCAGCCAGCTTATAACCGGCAGATAATCGTTTAGCGACTTGCATTCATTTATAAGCTTCTGGTCAATATTTTTCGAATTCAAAGTTAAATATAATTTGGATTTACGTTAAAACTTTTTATAAAGATTTTACCACCGGTTTCGACGTAAAATGTTCTTCCAGACAAAATATCGGCACTATATCACTGTATAAAGCTTCCATATTTTGCCTCCACTATGATGAATAACTATTGCAATAAATAAACAACGGCATATATTAATTTTAATCTTGCAGATAACTGGAAATACTACATCGAAATTACATTATACTCATTGCATTACATCTACACGGTGGCCCAAAATTACCGAAGGGGTTTGAGTTCATTATAACTTTTTATTTAAGACATAATTATATATATATTTTTTAATACAGTACATATATTAGTGGAGAATATTTTTAATTTAATTATGAAAAATTATGTCTCGCAAGTGGTGGCCATTTTCTGCTTCGCATATTTGTGCTCTTCCCAAAACATTTTCCATCACCTTTCGCAAAACTTCAGGTGTTATGTTGTTGACTTCGTCGCGTACATTGTTTTTTAATTGTTGGATGGTTCTATGCATGTTAATATAGACTTTTCCTTTCAAATAATCCCAAAGGAAAAGTCTGGTGCGGTTAAATCCGTTGAACGCGGAGGCCAATTAAAATCGCTTGTACGCAAAATAATTCATTCACCAAGGATGTCACGTAAAAGAGCCATTGTGTCCCTCATAGTGTGCACTGTGGCTCCATCCTGTTAGAACCATACTTGCGAATGGTTTTCCACGGCTGGCCTTAAAAAATTTTCCAACATTGTCCGATATCGAACACCAATGATGGAAACGGCGACACCGTGTTTATTTTCGAAAAAATATGGGCCAATTATTTTTCCGACGACACACCGCACCAAACAGTATACCTAAGTGGGTGTAATTGTCGGTGTGGTGTGTTAAACTACTCTTGGATTTTCCGTAACCCATATCCTGCAGTTTTGCCTATTAACGAACCGATTTAATTGGAAATGGACTTCGTCGCTTGTAATTAAATTATGAATAAAATCATGATTTTCTTCTGCTTTTTGCCGGAAATAAGTTGCATAATCAAGTCGTTGATGGTAATCTGTCGGTTTCAATTCTTGGACAAGCTGAATTTTGTATAAAAACATTCTTATTGTATGCGAAATTCTCTGCAGCGACCCTCGTGAGAGGCCAAGTTGTGTCGAACGTCTCCTGATTGATGTTTCTACATCTTCCCGAATACTCTCCTGTACCCGTTCAATATTGTCATCCATGCGTACGTCGTCTGCCGGCACCAGGAAGGTTCCTTACTGCCCCTTGTTGTCGAAAATTTGCAACCAGACAGTTTATTGTTGACTCTAACGGTCCAACCCGCTAATTAAAATAACGACGATATGCACACAGAGTCAAAACAATGGACCGTTGATTTGAGAAATAAAGTTCAACGATTTGGACACGTTTTTCAATTGTGTACTGTTCCATTTTAAATTCCCCAAGTCTTCTTTACAAAATACTGAAAAGAAATAAAAAAAATTATAATAAAAAGTTATAAGGAATTCAAACCCCTTCGGTAATTTTGGGCCACCCTGTAGTTACCATGCATTAACTGACCTAACTTTCCAACTACTTTATTTATACGCCCTCTATTAACATAATTATAAATATCACTTTCAAGCTACTGGATGTATACTTCTGTATTTTACGACAAACATTTAATTGATATTTTGTTAAACCGTTGTCCAGGAAACCAAAAATATGATTTCTGAAACGATTATGAGATGTGACACATATTTTTATAGTAAATCTCAATTAGGTCTTTTAATTTAGTAAAACTCGGGGCGGCAACATGTAATTGTTAATAAAACATCAAATTTACTCCTCAATAAAGCAAGAAAATACGATGGAGTAGATGGATGGCAATTACGAAAACCTGACTATTTGAAAACTCTAGCAAGGTAGTTGTATGTAAATATGGTATATTATAGAATGCGTACCATAAAACTTGGTCTTGATGAGAGTCATAAAGGCCAAGTGCGATGAATTCTGAATTTTTACATAATAATTGGGAATTTTCGTGATGGTTGACCAATATACTATAATATTCGAAATCGATTTAATAATAATAAAAATAGTAATAATAATAGTAATATTTAATTGTCCAACAAAAAGTCTTAAAAAACACAAGTTTTTACTGAGCATTTCGTACATTTGCTGTAAAATTAGTGAAAATTTTTTTATACTATGAAAACACTCCAAATGCTTAAAATAACTTATAGAACTGATTCTTCATCGCAAACGCAAATTTTTGAATGGCGCAACTATTTAAAGAAGACAGAGAATATGTGTGATTATAAAAGGTCGATCAATTGAAACGATAACCGAAGGAAATGTCGAAAAAGTTCAAGATTTTGTGAAAATTTCAGTAATGAAATGTAATGTTTTCAATACAACCCTGAAACTAATTTTCGAAGTGCTGTTTAGCGACCACTGGATGGAAAACCACAGCAAAAATCTCGTTTGGAAAAGTAAAAAATCTAAACAATCGTCTTTGCTTTTTATGAATTCAAAGGGATTATTCACAAAGAATTCATTGCAAATGGTAGGACTATTAATTCCAAATACTGTCTTGGTATATTGAGCGTTTTATAGGCCGTATTCATTATATTCGCCCCATCTATTGAGTCAGAATAATTCCTCTCCTCATTAATCGCCAATTGCTATAGTTGTTTTGATCAGTTAATTATTTTTCGCTTCCGTATGCTCCGTATTCATTCTGTTTGTCTCCGTGAGATTTTGTATTCCCCAGCCTGCATTATGGCGATGAAAGAATACCATCTTACAATAACTGAAGATAATGCACGATCAAACACGAACAATCTCAGCATTGATGCAAATAACGACAAAAATAGAATTTGAGCCACTTGGTTACATGTCTGCCAAAAAGAACATCTCGAATAAGTAGAGTGATTTATTTCACGAATTCTTGACAACTTTCTATTTTTAAGCCATTTGGGTCACTGTGGTAAACTTTGTTAATTAGCTACCATGTGCTAGTATAATGGCTTTGGGTTTGACTGTTAATCTTTACTGGACCAATGGCAGATATTGGACGCCTGTATGTATATACTTATCCTTCAAAGATTAACAGCTAAACTCAAAGCCATTATACCCGCACTTTATGGTAGCTAATGAGTATAGCTTACAACATTATGCTCAGCGCATTGGAACCTTTTTCCGACTTAATCCACACTAAAACTAAGTAAATATGATATGGAATATTCTCGTAAATAAATGTACGACTTTTTTTCATCAATCATTCGATTAAAATGATTTCAAAACGTCACAATATCTTTTGAGTTACTTTTACTAAACTCGTAAATTAACAATTCAACATTAAAAGAATTTTCTTATACACAATAAAACAAACGTTATCTGGCATGATTTTCAAACTAAGTGAATTTAAACACATACTTTCTGTTCAAAGTGTATATTATGGTATTTCATTAATTCGGAAAATGTCGCAAGTAAATCTGACACATTATACATTATAGTCGAGAAATAACTTCTGCTTTGCTGTCTATCGTTCAAGTAAACCAATAAACCGACAAAGCATCAGCAAACAAGGTTCACAAGTTACGATTTGATGACTGTTTGAAGTTAATTGCACCCAAAACGTCATGACTTTAATAGCAGTTAACAGTTTGTTTCGTGTAAATATTAACATCGTAACATCAACTATTGCGTAATGAACGATACATATATATGTAAATGGTGGTTTAACTTGGCATCCAAATCACTTGTTTTGCATTCAACACGTTGATAGAATAACGATTTATTACATAGTATTTTCTGCAAGCATACATATATCGTCTGGAATTTTCAGATTTTCAAATAAATTTACATTAATAAAATAATGTACGAGGGATGTTTCCAAAGTTCTAAGAATTTTGCTATAATTTTGGCTATTTTATTTCGTCAATTTCCATTGAAATTACAATGCAATTTTTAGTATAATCGTCATTTAATTTAATACTTATTCCAACGTGAAACTAATTTTTTTAAACCGTCTTCAAAGAACTCCTTCGGTGTCACTGCAATCCACCCATTTATAGCAAGTCTTAACTCATGTAAGCTGATCTGATTCGTTCCCTGTGCATGAGGCCTTGCATTGTTCTGTTGCAGTAACGGAAGCTTATACAACGTCCCAGGCTTATTGCAAAGCGTCTGTCATAATAGGCCTGGATTAGAATAATAGTTAATTGTAGCACCTTTCTATAGATAATTAATAAAAATAATCGACTCAAAATTTCAAAATACAGTAAGGATTACTTTTCCAACTGACAGAATAGCATGTAGTGAGACTTTTTCAAGATTGAGCTATTCTTTGGACTGATTTTTTGTCTCAAGATTGAAACTAAAAGCTCCTAAAGTTTGCGGCACGTCTCGCACCTTTTGAATTTCTATTTTAGCCCTAAAAGCCTTGGTACCCAGTAGACTGAAACCTTATTCACTCCCAAACATTCGTGCAAAATCTCATGAACCGATCGTGGATTAACCTGCATTAACTTCACGAACAATTATTAACCTATCATCTTTGAGTAGGCTCCTCACGGTGGCAAGGTTTCCTTCATTTACAGAGATGCTCAGGTGTCCAGTGCGCAGATCGTCTTCTAGTAATGTTCTGCCAGCTTCAAAACGATCGAGTCGTCGATAGGCAATACTTTTACACTCTGCAGACTTTCCAAATGCACCTGGTAGGCATTGAACGATTTCTGATAGTTTCGTACCCTCTTCAAACAAAAAGAAAATGATTACTCTTTGTGATTTAGCTGTGTCGTTATAAAATTAGGAAAAACATCTTTATCAGTTAACAGCGTGAACGTGTTAAGACGTCACTGAGAATAGCGGGACCTATAAGATTTGCACAATTGAACTAGTTCCAAATTTCTAGAACCTTGACAACATCCCTCGTACAAAATTAGTAGGAGATCATATAATAAACAATTCGTCAAAACAAGAGGCTGAAATTATTTCCATCTTCGAATAAGAAATCAATAAAACGGATGATAATGACTTATATCAAAAATTCGCATTTACATTATTTTCTATATATCTTTTATCATTTTATCGTGTCAGTTTATCTTTCAGTTTAAATTGTTTTCACGTCGCTGCAAAACAATTTCTTCGTTAACTATAAAATGCAAGCCGATATATTTTCTATTTGGTTTTTGTATTCTCTCTCTTCTGCCGACGTTTTGTTCACTTTTACAAGCCACATTCTCAAGATTGCGTTTATTGCATTCAAATTCAAGACTCGTTAGTTCAAAAGATTTCATGAGGGTTGTTCAGCATCACTGGAATATTATGTTTATGGTAGAGTTATTTTGACAAAGAGTTTACCAAGTATTGTATAGAAATGTTCATCACCGCGCTTACTAATTTTAGGATCAGTGGAGGTTTCTCTTAGATGTCGTAGACATGTCCAACCCCCAACAATAATGACAATACTAGTAAAAACTGAAAACTAGTATAGCACATCCAATAAAGTTACACCTTAAAAAGCACCGCCAATTAATGTAGTGCATTCTATGGAAAAGTTTTATGTAAGCAAGGCAATTAAAGTGACAAATTTGTCAGCAAACCATTGTTATTTTTATTCCCTAATTCGGTAGAATAATTAATCGAATTCTGAATTGTAGTAATCGAACTAATGAAATTATTATTTATAATTATATTTACATATACTAGACTAAAATAAATTATCGCCCTAATTACTTCACTTTCCCAATAATCGTTACAAGCTGGTTATGACTAATCAGATTATTTTAATAAATATCCAAAATTTTAGTGGCTTTAATAAACGTGTCTAACAAAACAAATTTAGAGTGCTTTCATTGTATTTTTGTTCATTAATAAGTTAGAGCTTTATCAAATCGAAAAACATATGACACCCGTTTCTGTAGTTGCGGTATATGTGATGTGCTTAAAGTTATTAGAATAAGAAAACCTATTCAGATGTTTAGTTTTTCCATGTTATCATATAATGAACGGGTGATTTGTGCTTATATTTGTTCAAGATTTGAGTTGCACAATAACTCTGGAAGTGATCAATGAAATTAATAGAGAAGAAATTAAGGACAAAATTCAAAAATTAAATGAAAAAAAGGCACCAGATGCCAATCTTATGGCAACCACAATGCTAAAACAACCCAAAAAGGAGCCCAATAAGACTTCATTATTGGTCTAAATCATTAAAAATTGCCAATCATACCAAAGCCAGGAGAATGTAATCGACGTTCCGTCATATTGGCCTTTTGGCTTACTTTTACTTTACGTAGTATCAAAACTACTTGAAAAACTTTTATTCAAACGAATGAAACATGATTCCCATGGCTATATCCCAAGGCATTGATTTGGTTTCCGACTAAGCCAGTCTTCAATACAGCAGTGTAATCGTATAACAAATTTAGTCAATACAGCTATAGAAAAAAGCAATGTTATATAGCAGCCTTTGTAGATATAAATTAGTCTTTGAAAAAACATGCCATCCAAGCCTATTGCAAGATTGATTTAACAGAAGGTCAGACTCGCTTATCAGCGTATTATTTTCAAGTAGATCATGCGTTTACAAGAGCCTATGATCAATATTATCTGTCGTTTAGTTTGACAGATTTAGTTGCTTAAAGAATACGTGTTTAGTGAAAGTTGTAAGATGGATAGAGAAAGTGGGGGAATAGCTGTAATGATGAAAATAAAGCTAAGTATATTCTTTCACCTATTCGACTACTATTTTAACTACTTTGAAGTAAATTTTACTAATTAAAAGAAGACGAGCTAGAAGAAATCTATAAAGAATTCTTTATGTGACATGGGACCTAAATCGTTCAATGCTATTAATAACACCACTTTACATAATTTTGCTTTTTTTCTGTTACCTACAACGAATTTCACAGCTGAGAAGACTACGCTATTTTCAAATCTATCGGTAAAATTTTTTGTACACGTACAGCTGCTTTATTACTTTTTTTCATCGTTAATGAGCATTTATTCGTCGAAATTACATATTTTAAACAGTATCACTATGTTAAGGCTATTCACGAAAGGTTCGCGCGTTTAAAAGCGTGTTGTTTAAACAATCCAAAACATTTTTGCTATACATGTGGAAAATATGTACTCAAATATTATAGGAAAAGTTCGTAAAAATACCTATTTGCTGTACTTTGGCAAGCTTCTGGATAAAAATGACAAACCCTGGGCTCTGAATTGTGTGTTAAATCGCGTGTTGAATAGCTAAAATTATGGAGAAGTAGTAAAAGAACTGCCTTTAAATTTGGAATTCTAGCTATTTGGCGTAAACCAAACAATCATCTAGACGATTTTTATTTTAGTAGTGTTAATATCAGGTCTACCGGAAAGTTTTGTCAGTTTTTAAAATAAAACAAAATAATAAAATTTTTATACATTAAATAACCTTTTTTGGATAATATAAATTCCATAATTATTACTTCTTGCTAGCGTGGTGGAAATTTGTATATCCCATTTTTAGAAAGTACCTTATCCCTAGAGTCGAAAGATTGAATCAGTGCTGGTCTAATATCTTCTTTGTTTTTGAATTTTGTAAGGATAGAAACAAGTGATAATCGGAGGGCGTTAGGTCCAGGGAGTATGATGGGTGCGATAGAATTTATCAGCTTAGCTCTGCAAGTTTCTTACGAGTCCCTAAAGCAGTGGGCTGGCATTATCATGAAGCAGTATGATGTCCTTCTTATTGAATATCGTCGACCTCTTTTCTTGGAGTGCTGTTTTAAAATTATCCAATTACCAACACTACCCCTCCGAATTTATCTTTTCATTTGGCTTCAACAGTTCAAAATGGATGGATGCTCGAATGTCCTACCATATACAAAACATTCTCTTATTCAGGCTCAACTTCGGTTTAGAGATGAAAGGTTTTTCGGATTCAAAATATGCCCTTTTCCGTACGATATTTTCAGTTCCAGTTATCATCCGGTCCAAGAAGGGTTTGATTTTGTTGCGTGCAAGCAGAGATATGCATATAATGACTCGATCATTCAAATTGTTCTTACTTAACTCATGTAGCACCCATCTCAAATATGTCCACAACAATCCTAGTTTCAGAATATGGTCCGAAATAGTTTGTTGAGCTGAATGAAGCCTTTCCGCAATCTTCGATGTTGTCAAAAAAACATTTTGCCCTGGACATGAAATCACCTATTTTTCGAAACATCTTCTGCATGTTCTGTCAGAAAGTCTACCTTTACCAAACACTTTCAGTAAATATCTACACGCTTCTGTAGCATTTCGTTCTTGCTGGAATTCGTACAAAAGACAGTGGCGTAAATGAACTTTTTCAGTAGCCATGGATGCACTATCGCGACTCACTTAATTACTAACATGAATCATATTCGTTTTAGTTCTTTCGCTAAGTCAGTATGTATACATACTCGTTGAAACTTGTAATCAGAACTTTCCGGCACACTTAATATAAATGGTATGAATAGTAAAAATCTATCTAAATGGAAGTATCCAAGTATTACGCCTGTGCAGCGTCTCGTGTAACATTCAGTTGACGTCAAAATTTCGTCGAACCTTTAGTACAAGATGATTTAGAATCGAGATCATCGGAAAATGATATGAACTTTTGAAAGTTTACCAGACGATACACCCTAACACGTTTCCAAAAATGAGCTTAATGATCTCGTAAGAGATATGAATCTTTCTAAATAAGCTTCTGAATTATTGGCATCATGACTAATAGAAAAAAAATTGTTTACTCCCGTTGCAAAAATATCATTTTATCAAGAAAGGATAAAGAATTACGAAGTTATTTTGCTCAAAAAGACAATAAAACGATAAAAATGGATTTGATATTATACAATCTGGATCAGGTGAATGAGATTGATTGATTGACAGTTCAAAACATTGTCTTAAACGTATATTGTTACAAGATGGAAGGGGTTCAAAAGCGAAGTTGTATGATCATCGTATGTGTATCGCATAAGCTTTAGCTGCTGCAGAGTAGGTTATACTGCCATCCTATAAATGTATGTATGTTAAGAAACGGAATTATAATGTTATTGTTCATAATTTTAAATGCCAAGGATTTTTTGTTGTTATTTATCATTAAAATTTACTTTAGTTTCTTCCTTCCAAGGAGATCAAATAACTATTATTGTTGTCCCTACTATGTACGTACATATGCATGTATATTGCATTTGAACGACCGTATTATTTAGATACTATACGTATAACATAGGGACAGTATTTATGTACATATGTATGTACATGTGTAGTGCTTATACGTCACAAGATCAGCAGCCTACTTCGTATACTATCGCATATTTCCCAATTGATTTTATCTGCTGTATATCTGTAGCATATTCATTGATGTTCACCATATACTTTCTCTGTTTAGTTACCAATTCTCTTTCTTCTGCCTTGTGTTCAAGTGGCTTAAACGTTCGTTTTTTAGTAAATCCATTTTTAAATATTGAGTTTACCAAAGTGATTTACTTACTTAAGCTACGCCTTAAAGAATTTCCTTTCTTCAACTTTCTACCTATATTATTTATTATTTTTGACTGACAAATTGGTTTCGTTTTATGTTTTTTGGTGATCGTTTTGTACTGGTTTTGTAAGCATCATACATATTTTATTGCAAATTTTAAAACAATTTTTCGGAACTCGTTAATAATTTTTTCAGGGCTTTGTAATTTTTAGTTTAGGTGAGCCAATTTACTATATCCATGATTTTTGACTAGACATTAGTGATGGTGTTTCAACTTAAACGAGATACGTATTTGCAGAGCGGAATATAAAATGCGAATAGAACATAGATTTATTGATTGCAATCATATTTTGATCAATTCACTTAACATTTTACTAATATAAATATTGATTGCGATATGTTTGTTCAATATAAATGGAAAATTGTGCCACGTTTGAGATGAAATATTGTATTTGTAAATATATCAGCTTACTTTGTTAACAAAAGACTTTGATGGTACCTAAATTCATATCTTCAATCGGCACAAACAGGTAATTTTAACAAAACTATAGTACTGTGAAAAAGAAAGAAGCACGTTCTTGAATTTTACAAGAAAGTATTATAAAACAATAAATAATATTACAATTTTACACAAGTTGAAATTTTTTTAATGTATAAAAACTACCACATATCGATATTCAAACATAAACAACTTAAACTTTCAATATTTCGTATGATCACCTTTTTTGTTTTTGGTATCCTGCATTCTTCTTGGTAGGCTATCCATTAATGAATTAATGAAATTTTCAGGAATATTGTACCACTCTTCCTGTAGTTTGCTCCAAAGTTCATTTTTATTCTTTGACTCCCTTTCACACTTTTTTCCGTCAAGCTAATCCCACACATGCTCAATAATATTTAAGTCAGGACTTTGAGGTGGCCATATCATAGTCTGCAATACCCCATTTGCTGTGTTAAATAAGTTTTCACAAGTTTTGATGTACGCTTGGGATCATTATCTTGCTGTAGAATTAAATTATTGCCTATAAATCACTGTCCTGATGATATGGCATGTTCTTCTAATAGTGTTCTGTATTTCTTACCAGTTAATTTACCCTCTATTTGTACAATTTCACCTACACTTGCTGCCGAAACCCCCAACTTGGATATTGCCTCCTCCATGCTTGATGGTAGTGTGTAAACATGGTTCCAATAAGATTCACAAGGACGATGTCTAACATACTGACGTATAATTGATATTTAAATTCGTCAGTTTACTTGTCGCCACTCATTATATCCCCAAGTTTCGTGGTGTTTGGTATATTTTAGTCGTTTCCGTCTACTATATCGTCGCAGTAAGGATTTTTCACGGCCAAGCATCCCCTCAAGCCTGATCTGAGCAAGTATCGCCTTACTGTTGACAAGTACCGAAGTACCAGATGTTCGCGCAAGATCTTGAGCTAGTTCTGCGCAACTTTCTTACGATTTCTTAAGGAACTAACTTTTAAAAACTGTGCATCAGCTTTACTGGGCTTTTTTGGACGTCCAATCATTGGTCTTTCACTTACACTGCCGGTTTCAGTCATTTCTTTTATTGTTTGTTGCACGGCATACCGAGAACATTTCACTATCTTCAATATTTTCACTTGACTATAACCCTCTTGGTGTAAAACAATAATTTTATTTTAGTCTAGTAATACTATTCTATGCATTTTCTATTTACCATAACAATTTACAACTCATAATTTTTTCTTAAAATGAAAATGTCACTGGTAGGCGTAGGTTTTTTTGAAGAATCTAAATAAATTTTATTGTGGAACCGCTCTGTATCGTTTCTACTACTGAATTAAAAACAAAATCTTGTATATAAATAATTCTCCCTTGAAATTTTATTGCAGATCATTGTGGTGCAATAAAATTTATTACTTTAATTCTCTTATCAGGCGGTCGATCTCTAACTCTACGCGGAAGTATGATGTTATAAACTTGGAAATTTCCAGTGATTATATTTCTACCAATGAATGAATAGTTCTTGGAAAGATGTATTAAGTATTATAAATTAAATTAACCCAATAATTATCAATAAAAACGTTTTAGTAAATAAGTTCTGGAAAATATTGTTAGATGATTCTTTCTTTTGCACAGTACTGTATGTAACTTGATTGATTATTTGAACCAAGTTATTCAACACTAGACTGTTACAGTTACAGAAAAGGAACATCACAATATTTCTGAGAATATAAAATGGAGAATTAATTTTTATGTCCGCACAGAGACGGACAATTCTAACATTTACTACAAATTATGATAAATACTTGATGTTTTAATAACTGAAGGTTGATATATAACCCCTTTCCACATTAATTTTCGTATTCTGTATATGTATGTATTTCGACAACAGTTAACGTTTTGGCTTTTAACAGTACAGATCGTGTGCAGAATTTGTTTTCGTACGATGATGACAACTTAGTTGTCGAAATACGTATACAGAATACGAAAATTAATGTGGAAAGGGGTTATATATCAGCCTTCAGTGATTAAGTTAATCAACGACAGGCTCCATCAAAATTAACTTAATGTTTTAATATAAATTTTAATAAACGTCTTTCTTTTTTGACACTGTGTTTGATATAAAAGTTATGAGTGAATATTGACTATATTGAATTACTATTAACTAATTTGAAAATTATACCAAAAGTACACTCTCAATAATTTTGATATACTCTGTATCATTCCTTATCTGTCAACTTCATTATCTCTGGGTAGAACGTCCAATTAAGGTTAACAGACGAAAGCATGGGTTTCTTTGTTTAAAATATAAAGTTTACTAAAACGACTGAAGATGTATTTTTGGTCTAATTTTCAAATAAGCTGATGGTATTGCAATCACAATCAAAAGCGTTTTAAATTATTATTATCATTGATGAATATAGGCGCATACTCTTCATGAAAAATAAGAAAAATTTCATTAGAAACTGTGGTTAAGTGAATAATCGAAAAGGTAAAAAAGCATTAGCACATTATTATTCGCATTCTGGACGCGTATTTCGACAATTAAACTGTTATCCTCAGTAATGCCCCGAGTAAGGCCCATAGTAAAGCTATACAGAAATATTCTACTCGAAATCCACACAGACACTCAGGACGAAATCTTTCTGCAGCAATTGTTGCATGTAAAAATATAGGACAATCATCCCGTGATTTACATGCGTCAATTTTAACTGGATAGAACTCCATTTTGATAAAGTTATTAGAGTTTTCAGTCATCCAACATCTTTAGTTTTGGCTATTAACGTAAGGTAATATAAATGAAACCAGAATTATTCAATGAAATAACTGAAATTTAAAATTTCCTTATCATTTAAATGATAATCAAATACTGTAAGGTATTCTACGTTTATCATCATGAAAATACAGTTTCAATGCAACAAAAACGTAATGTTTATTTTTAAATACCCTTCAACAAGTCATCACAATCTTAAAATTTAAAAATACTCGTTCTTGACGATATGATCTTAGATGTTATGGACATTCTGTGTTAACGAAGTATATTGATTTGTTGATTTTTTTGCAAATACGATGTTCTCAAAGCATTGCCCTGTTTGGGTTAACCAAACATATCGTAACCAAAATTTACATTAAAAAACTTAGAGAATTCAATTAAAATAAATAGACATATATTCCATCCAAATTCTGTATTCCACTATGCAAATGCGCCGTCAAAATAAAGATATCTTTTTCAAATTAAAACACTATCACTAACATTTTGTTTAAAATCATTTATATAATAAAGTACACAAAGTAGCAATTACCATTTACAGAGAATTTAGGTAGAATTGCTTGAAAATTTACAATACAATAAAAACTATGTCTGCAATGAAATATCGTTCGATACATCTGTGTAAAATATAACAAATTTGAGAGTGAAGAATAAACTTTCCCAAAACGCAAAATACTCAAAGTCAATCATTCTGTTATACTCAATTGCTGATTTAGTTATGCTGTTTTGAATATATGAGGTATGTGTTCTTCTATTATTTTTATGTGCCTCAATTATTATAGCGTTGTTTTCATTTTTATAGCTCTTCTGGAAAAACTTGAATTCTTTAAAACTTAGTATAATTTAGAGATAATAGAAAATTTATTATCCAATGGCAAGAATAAATACACTAACGAAGTCTCCAACATATTGCACTTGTAATAAATTCAACGATTTAATTCCCACAAACAGCGATCTTGCTAGAAACTACTCTTTTTTCGACCATAATGAATAGGTGGAATAATAAATGAGCATATATTTATTTTCTCTGTTTCGCAATATTTCGCTTATGTATTTCGCTTTATTCCTTATATAATTATTATATTCGATATTATTACCTGTATTTGGAGTATAAAATTTCATTTGTTAAAATTATCGCTTATCGGAATCAGTAGGTCTATGTAGATATTTGAACATTTTTTTAATTTTACTTTTATTCTATAACGAAGGCGGATTAATAAATCCGTGCAATGATGAACAGATGGCGCAGCTTCAACCATTTTTGTGGTGTGTTTATTAATTTCATTGTAACGACTGTTTAATTAAGAGCATCTCAGAGTTTTGGACGAGATGAATAGTGTTGAAATTCGTAATTAAGTAACTTCTTCCTTAAAGACTTATCGACAACAAATATTCATGATAAAATGAAGGTTAATCGGAAAAACTCTGCTTCTTAAATAATGTCAATAAATGGGTTTGCGAGCTCTAATGTTGTGGTACAACCGTTAAAGTTGCCGAACCAAATAGTTAACTACACAAAAATTGTTGAAAAAGTTTCCCAAAAACTTGACTTATCTCCGCAAATGAGACTTGGGTCCATCATTATATGTACACTCGAGACAAAACAACAATCTAAACAGCGGCAATGTAGTAGTTTTCCGCTTCCAAAGAAGACAATGACTATTCCATTTACAGGAAAGGTAATGGTTTCTCATTTTTTTGGACATGAAAGTATCTTTTTTGTTGATTGCCTTCTAAAAGATTAAACCATCACAGACAATATTACGTGAGGCTTTTAGGTAAATTAAAGCAAAAAATTAAGAAAAAGCGTCGTGGTTTAGTCAAAAAAAATAATTTTTCATCGAAAGAATGCATGACCTCTCGCTAGTGCTGTTTTTATGGCAGAAATTAATAAAGTAGTCGGATTATCACTTTTTCTTATCCTTAAAAATACCTTGTAGGTTAGAAATTTTGCTACGGATACTTACTTTAACAAACTTGGGAGTTCGGAATTTTATCAAAGCATAGAAATTTTGATCATCACTGAAATAAACGTAATTTCAAACCGCAACGCTTTATTCTTTGTTTTCATTCCATGGACTTTTCAGGTCACCCTCGTGTATATATCAGCAAATAAAAAAGTCATTACTATAAAAGTTATCATTGGAATATATGACAATAAAATAAAAAGATATTTCCTTGCTATTGCGCAGTTATCCTTATCACAATCATAGCACTTAAACTTAATATTTAAATTCATATCTAACGTCCCATCTAGTAACCCAAAAGCGCGTTTTCGCCATTTGCTAGAGACAAATAGGATATTTGTCGCATTTATTTAATTGACATTTTCAAATGTCATGTATTTAATGACATCCTGGCAATAACCTTTCCAAAAATATCTTTCTCGTTAGTTTCCTGAGTTCTAATAATATGTAATTGATTATTGTTATCATTTCCTAGTTGCACTGCTCCACAAACACCTTGTGTTTTTGTGAATATAAAATTTCATATATATAATCGTTTATTCATTATAGCCAGGAACATCTGAAACGAAACAAAATGAAATGAAAGTTACGCGAATAATGCTAATGAGTTTAAGCATAAGTTTAGACATTTGTTCATGCGTGAAAACTTTGGAAAGTTGTTTTAGATGTGCGCATCTCAAAATATGTTAAAATTTTATTTTGGTTCATTTGACCGCTTCTTCCTTGAAATGAAACAAATGACATGAGCATTAAGTTTTTTTCTATTATTTTCAA
Organism: Dermolepida albohirtum; assembly: GCA_031893035.1. Taxonomy (NCBI): domain Eukaryota; kingdom Metazoa; phylum Arthropoda; class Insecta; order Coleoptera; family Scarabaeidae; genus Dermolepida; species Dermolepida albohirtum. The sequence continues at coordinate 470,458 of JAVIWB010003562.1, read as the reverse complement.
CATATTTTCCTTCAATGTCAAAGCACTTGAACTAACGACACAGAAGTACCATTATAGCTTTCTTGTAATCTTCTGTTCCATTGCTAAAATAAGTTCTACACCGAGTGAACTTTTTTTCCTTAGTTACAAGAATAAGTGAAAATCACTTAAGCTAGGTCTATTAAAACAGTCGGTGAGGACCGACTTCATACAATTTTTTGCGAACAACATAATTGTGTTAGAAGGTGCGTTGTCGCGATTTGTGGGCAATTATAAGTCGCTTCTTGGAAATCGCTTTATTTAATGTGCCCAACAGAATACCTAATACATCGACTTAAGAATTTGGCTCTTTGCAAGGTAGTTTATGGAACTGTCAAAATCTTCGAATTTCACAAAACCATACTCTTACCTACGAATGGAAACGTCCTGACTTTCTTTAGGGGAAAACTACCATGATAAGTTTGGTGTTCAAGACAAGCGATACCCACGGTACTCTCTCCTAAAGTCAATTATTTGATCGTTAAAAATCTTATTTATTTTATTAATCATCTCCAGATTTGCAGTTTTGGACAATCCTTGTTCGCCTATGTGCTTTGATGTTGAGATCACCCTATTTAAATTGTGAAGCCCGGTAACAAACTATGGATCTTTCGAAGAATAAATGTGTTTAGTACTTTAAAAATAGATACTAAATTGTGTTACGAAACGTCCATTTTAGGATTTTCCATTTAGATATTTTATTTATACTATCGTAACTTTCAAAAAAAAATCAGAAATTAACTAGGTTCCATCTATTACCATAACAATAATAACCGAATTAGAATATAAGCTTTTCCAAAAAATGATGCTAGTAGTCGTGGTTCTTTTCAATATAAAACGTCCCCCTCTGTAAATATATTAAATACTGCTTAAATATTTTAAATACAATATACAAAATAAATGTTATTAAGCATTCAAAATGTATTTGCTTTGTTTTGTAGGGACACAACTATTTTTCATTCTGACTTATCATTTTAATTTATAATCATTTTAAGTTGCTTAATTAAATGCTTGTTGATATCTTTCATCTAAGAACCGAACTAAATTGATTTTGTTTATGAAGATTTCCTGTATTTGCTTGAAAATTAATTTTAATAGCATAGACTTCAAAGAAAATAACACTTAAAGATATCCAAACTTTCAATTTTAAAGTTATGTCTAAACTAAACATCAATTTAATATCTTTGCGAGAATATTTTTGTTTCGGTTAAATTAATTATATTATTATATAACAAAATATTTAGACATGAATTATGAAAACACGGATAAATAAAAAAAAATTATACCAAAGTTGTGTAATACTATATGTGATTAGTAAATTTGAATTAAATTTGCGATACATTGGTAATTTACAAAGAAATCAGTTCATCAAATGCATTTACGAAAGATCAACAATTAACAGTACACAAGTCAGTGTTCTTATGTTTTACATATAATTATAACAATTAGAGTATTTCTCGTTGTCTGAGGTACTAGTTGTCATGTCAAAAGATATGTTTTTACTGGTTAGTATTCTCCACGAAGATTAATACTTCTGCATGCGCTCGAACAAACTCTGGAGGTAGTTCTTCCACTCGTTTGTTGATACAGTTAAAATTATGTTTTTGAAGGCATCGACTGCTCCTTCTGACGACTGGAACTATTGATTTTCGAAAAGGTAAAGAAATCGTTGGGACTTAGGTCCGAACTGTATGCAGAATGCTCCAACAATTCGACGTTTTGATGCGTTATAAATCTTGCGTGCTGTGTGCAAACTTGCATTTCCTTGGTGGAGATGATTCTTCGTTCGGGGTTGGTTTTTCGAAGCTCAACGATAACTTACGGTAAACGAATGGTTGTACTCCAATCGGCAATAAAAGTTCTTTGATCTTGTAGAGGAATTGTTGCTATATGACCTACTTTCGAGACAAATGTCGCGTCGATCTTTCTGGAGATACTTGGAGAACGGATGATTTTTACCGGCTTTGCTTCCTTTTGGAACATCCAAACAAACAACTGGCGTTTATTTTCTGGCTTGTATGAGTAAATCCAAAATTCATCACCACTGACAATGTTGTACACCTACAAGCGATCTAGAGTTTTTTAATACCAATTCACTCTAACTATTTTCTGTTCTTCGGTCAACAGATGCGGTATCCAACGGGAAACTAATTTTTTTACACACAATTCTTAACGCAAAATTTTTTGATTTGAGGCCTTTGAAAGCCACAATAATGTTTCAATCTGGCGATATACCACATGTCGATCTTCGTCGATGATCTTGCGCACAGCATCGACGTTTTCCTGAGTGACTGCCGTTTTTGGTGAACCTGCCCTTAGATCGTCGTTGAAACTAATCCGTCCACGTTTGAATTCTCCATACTAACGAGAAATTGTTGACTGAGGCGGTGCTTCATTGCCGAAAACAGAAACCAACTCAGCGAGGCATTCTTGCAACTTGTCAACTTTGACAGTTCGTTGTCGCTAGAACACTACACGTATGTTATCATACTGATACTTTGGATTTCGGTTAACTAAAGGTGGAGGTTAAGTTTTAATACTAACATTTGATTGCCTTCTCCCTCCCACTATGCAAAACTTAAAAGACATGTCACGTATTATTATAACAATGTTATATATTAAGTTACGTTTGGTATACGGTTCATATCGAAATACGTGGGCAAGGTGAAAAGTTCTCGGCCTGACACAGAGATGCCATTACAATTAACAGAAATTTATGTTTACTGCATGGCTGCATGTATCTTTAGTTCATTTGAAAACTTTCAACTTGTTCTCTCAAGTAGTTTGTTTGCAAGAATTTTTGTAGTAGACGTCGTGCATGTTATTTTTGTAAACGGATAAACTTGAATATCGTGCTATTATAAAATTCTTTGTTTTGGATGGTTTAACCCCTATGGATATTCAGCCGAAGTTGACAAAAGTGTAAAGGGACTCTGCTCCTTCGATGTCGACCGTTAAAAAGGGGGCAGCTGAATTTAAACGTGGTCGTACGTCTCTCGAAGATGACTCACATGAAGGACGGCCAAAAACCGCAACTGCACCAGAAATCATCGAAAAAGTACATGATATCGTATTGGACGATAGGCGAGTGAAAGTGAGTGAGATAGCTGAGGCTGTGGGAATATCGAAAGAAAGGGTGCGATACATTTTGCACAAAGAATTAGAGATGAGAAAGCTATGCGCAAGATGGGTGCTGCATTTGCTGAATGTCGATCAAAAGCAAATGCGCAAACGATTTTCGGAGCATTCTTTGGACCGATTTTACAAGAATACGACCGATTTTGTACGGCGATTTGTCACCGTGGATGAGACATGGGTCTACCACTACACGCCAGAAACGAAACAGCAGTCGAAGCGGTGGGTGGAAGCCGGTGGTTCTGCGCCAAAGAAAGCGAAGTCGATCGCATCTGCCGGAAAAGTCATGGCTAGAGTGTTTTGGGATGCAAAAGGAATCCTGTTAATTAATTACCTTGAAAAAGGCAGAACAATTACAGGCGCATATTACTCTAACCTTCTTGACCAGCTGGATGCCAAAATTCGCGAGAAGAAGCCTGGTTTGAAGAAAAAATTATTTTTCTTTCATCAGGACAACGCACCCGCACACAAGAGTGCGTTGGCGATGGGAAAATTGCGGGATTTGGGGTACGATTTGCTCGGTCATCCCCCCTATTCTCCTGATTTGGCACCCTCAGACTTCCATCTATTCCCAAATTTGAAAAAATTTGTTTCTGGAAAGTGATTCACATCCAACGAAGAAGTTGAAAGGAAGTAGAATAGTAGAAGAATATTTTGACAGCCTTCCAGACTCTCACTTTCCATGTTAGAAAAACGCTGGACCAAGTGTGTTGAACTCAAGGGAGATTATTTTTTAAATTTAAATCGCAGTCTTTCATTGTCAGGTCGAGAACTTTTCACCTTGCCCACGTACTTCTTCGATCATATATGTTCAAATGTATTAAATTAGAATTCAAATTGTTACCTACTAGTGGTAATAGCGGATTTCTAATCGTGATAAATTTTGTGTATTTTTTCTGAATCTATGAACAATCTTATAAAGTTTTTCAACTAATTAGTTAACATTTGGTTTCACTAGGTTTTCTAAGTTGATTGAAAGTTTATGATTAGATGCTATCAATTTGAATTTTGTAAGGATGGAAGTCTCTCCTCAGAAGCATGATCTCTAATATTATAACACACGTTGATGTTGATTTTACAATTTATCTTTTTCTTTATTTGTGGGAAATTTTGGAAAATAAAACAACTTCTCCTTTAAAAAAAATAAAATGAAATATGTATATTATTTCGTTTCAACCAATTACTTTTAGAAAGATATTGTAAAGAACACCAATAAAAAGAAATGTGTCAAAATGTAAATAAAAAAAAAAGTAAACTAAATAATTATATATAAACCAACGTATTCTATGCTACTTTTTTATTTTTTATTAGCAATATTTCGCATTAACATAAATGGTACGTTATGTCAGGGTTAAAAACTGAACATGCGAAGAAAAACTGGAATAATCGTTTTGTGTCTTTCATCAATTACCAATTGTACGATTTTTCCACTTATTTGATTGCGTTATCCTCATGTTTCAATAAGTAAAGTAATTTATTACATTTTTTAAATCTATCACGCACTCGATTTTCTCTTCGACCATTACCACATTGGTTCAAGCTAACTATTAAGGCCTCTTTATGCATTTTGTAATGGATGTAAAATGCAGATCAATTGCAATTTGTTTATGTTCACATATTTTTGACGCTGACGAAGAATGCTATTTATATTGATGCATTTCGAAATATCGTTAATAAAAAATAAAAGGTAATTGGAATTAAATATAAATTGGTGAATTCCGTATTCTTCTTGGACAAAAAAAAAATAGTTCTGATCTCCCACAAAGTTTCAATTTCTGATTTGGGATACGATGATCCAGCCTATCTTAGGATGGAAACTATAAAAGATTTTTTAATTTCCGTGGATTTAGAAGTTTTACCTTATCCTTAAAGTTCGCCGGTCTTCTTCATCTATCTAATAGAAAATATATGGAATTAATTAAAATAGTTTATTTCAAATCTAATGCTAAGAGATTTGCATTTGTGAAAACATAAAGAAATTATTAAATTTTACACAATCAACATGCCAGAGAGAATTACTGAAGTAGTTAAAACTGGCTTACCAAATATTAATTGAATGTCTTTATAACGTTACTATGTATTCATGTTAACAAAAATTGAATAAAACGTTCGTATAAATTCATTAGTTGTTTCCATTTTTCATTAAAAAATAAAATTCAACTATGTTCCTAATATTTTGACCTCAGACTGCATATACTTCTCATGTTTCTAAATTAATAATATCTGAGTACTTAATAGTCAAAAATGGACAATGGGGAACTTATGAAAGCGCCTAAGGGAGATAAAAGTTAATACAACAACATGTATATTGTCACTAAAAAAAAAGTAAAATTAGAAAATGTACAAAAGTGTATACAAAATCATATCTAGACTGGAGAGAGCATTTGAAAAAATTTAAAAAGAATACACGAATGAGAGAATTTTGAGTAGAGAGAACTTCGGTTAAAGCAAAATAAGAATTAAGCTCAGGGTAGACTAGAAGGCGATATATACATTCATAACTTTTTCTATTATCCGACTTCGAAAGCATTAATAAAAGTAATTGTTGTCAAAAATAAAATGTCAAACATGTCTTCTATCACTGTTGCACGAAAAGAGTTCTTATTATTATCTTCATTTCGACAATTTTATTCAAAGGGAAAATTACGTTACGATAGAACGAAACTTGAATATCGTTTAAAAGTTCAAACACTTTTCTCTTTCTTTCTTCTCATTATTTATCATTAGACAACAGCCTTTCAGAAAAAGTTAATTAATAGTATTAAAACTTTAACGAAGGATCAAATTTTTCGGTGTAAGTAAATATACCTTTCAAACTTCCCAATAGAAAATCTTTCTTTAAATTAATCTTAAACGTTCATAAATACTTTTAACTGGAAAGAACGTTCTTTTACACTCGAAAAAGTTCAAAATAAGTAATGAATGAAATATTATTAGAAAATTTCACGGAAAAGATTAAGCAAACAAGCTTAATAGGAGACAATACGAAACACCAGGTGTATTATGACTAACATATACTAGTCTGGAAAACCCCTGGGAACAAATACGTGCGTTAAAATTAAAGCTTCCTGGCAAGTAATGAAACTCGTAATTACGTTGACGTAGAATTAAATATATCCCGTTTCTAAGAAACTTTCGTGTTGTATCTTTATGATCTTTGCTTTTTCAGTATACGCTGAAAGTTCATGACATATGTACGTGTATGTACGTCATGAGCAAACTTAACATAACTGTTACAAGCATAAACTAATCTCATTTGGTTTATCCCTCACGTTCTGAAACTTTGCAATACGGGTCTGTTTATAAAGTTGTCTATTTCAATAGGAGCTAATAAAATTTAATCGATTAATTTAATTAAATTTAAAAATTTGTTACGTATACTAAAATCAATACTCGTTTTATCTTTCTCTTTAATGAATTTTTGAATAACAAAATAACACGAAATAATAACTATAATACACACATAACTGTATTCATAATAAAAACTGTGGTGGTAACACACGAAGATTATCCTTTTGTACCTGAAGATCCCTATCATACAGCAATATGCACGGAAATTCACTATTTTAATTTCTCTAAGACTTACTTTTCCAGACTTTATGAAGATTTGTTTCATATCGATTGCTTCTTCTACGAGCATAGTGATATTGATATTATGCTTAGTGGATTCTACATGAAATGTTATGGTGCATTTGATAGGTCTATTCCTAAATTCAATTTGTACGGTCATCCTATTTATCTCCCCTGACTCGGCAAGGAGATTATTACGACTCTAAAACACAAGCAGCAGCATCATGGTAAATGAAAATATTCTAGCAGCATTAGACACCATAATGAATTGTAAAGACTTCATACATGGCAAAACATTTGTTATCGAATATCTATAAAGCATATACCCAAATAAAAAATATCTAGCAATCTATTAGATCAGATCCTCATTGTATATGATCTTATATGTACTTACATATGTATATTACACAGGTATGTAAAAATATAGTTTTTAAAAATTGTTTTAACTTTAGTCACTTTTTTGTGTGTTTTTCGGTGCTGTACTCAAAAACGAAAACCGTTTTTTTCTATTACGTTGTGTTTTCTCACAAAAAGCAGATATATTTTAGGAATAGTAAACCGAAAACAAAAAATTATAGATTATATATTTCATTTTACATTTTATTATAATTAGAAAAAAACAAATATTTTTCATAAAAATAACATAAAATTAGTAAAACTGAATGACCTTCTTGTTTAATAGTTCTTGCAATATCGCTTTCGGCTTCCCATCAAAACTTCGTTTTGTGCTTCTTCTGCTCTAGGATTGCTGGGGATCGTTCCTATTCAATATCCAGCAGTAGTCCGCAATCATGTTAACATTCCACCTTCCTTGATATCGCTTCTCCATTTCCTTTACATCTTGGTTAAATCTTTCACCTTGTTCCTCGCTGACAGCACCAAGATTGTCTGGAAAATAGTCTAGGTGTAAGTGGACAAATGTACCTTTAGGATCATGTCAGAGCCTAAATTCTTGAAGCTTTCCAACATTTCAGCTATAATGGCCTTGTGGTCAGGATCCCTTTCGTTCCCAAGAAATCTGGTTACAACGACTTTAAAAGATGCTGCTTTTTCTTTTAAGCTCAGTTTTGTCTTAATGTTCTCAAACAAAGGTTTGACAGTTACTCAGTGTTGCCGTCCGACCAAATTAATATTTTCCATGTCCAGTCTAAGCCTAATTTTAATTATTAAGATTTAACACTGTAATGCTTACTTGTCTAAAGTATCTAATTGTCGATAATTTCAAGAGAAATTTGTTACTAAACTGTGCGTGATATTAAATTCACTGATTATATTTAAACAATTTTTCCGTCGGCGGCCTGTGTTATTATTTCTAATTTTATATTTCATAATATTGGTTCTCATATTCCTCCGCGAGGATATGTTTTTTTCTTTGGAAGATCTCCTGTAAATAATCTAGTAACTTTCCTACAATAGATTAGTAATATTATTAATTGTCAGGACCAGGTCGACTGCATTTATTTTCATTTTTCCCATATTTTTGATACTATTGATCATTTAGTGTTGTTAAATAAATTTTCTTATTTTGTTTTTTCTCCTTGTTTTCTTAGACTTATGGGGTCGTACCTAAATAATAGCGAGTTCCCCAAGGTTCGAATCTTGGTCCAGTATTATTCTTACTTTTTATAAATAACTTACAAATTTGCCTTTTAATGCCTTAGGTTATGCTGATGATACAGGGAGTATTAATTTTATTATTGATTGGTATGTTGCTAGGCGTTTGGCTTCGAATATTGATAAATATTTTGTTATCTCTTTTACTAGAAAAATTAACACATTTTCCTTCCTCTTATTTTGTAAATGAAAATATATTTTACAAATTCAGTGAAAGATCTTGAGCTTCAATTTACATGTTCAACATATATGTTTCAGCGTTTTAAACATTAGGAATTATTTTACGGTGTAGCAAGCTTTTCAATAACGCAGATCTACTCAAAATATTATATTTTAGCTTTGCTCGAAGCACGATTGTATGGATCTATTATTTACGATACTCAAAATGTCGCTGTAGAAAAAATTCAACATAGACTTTTAAAATTTTTGTGCTATAAAACTGGTATTTAGCGGGGTAGAAGAATTCGTTATATTTCTTAACTAAAATAATATAACATTCAACCTTTGTCAAATCGAAGAACAACATAACGCTTGTTGCATAAATTAATTAATGACCAAATTGACTTTACTGAATTGCTTTCTGTAATTAATTTTAATATTCCACGCATGCTGTCTGGACAATTTTTTACATTTGTTCAACAAATACCGAAAATAACATTTTTTTTCGATCATCATTAATCCATATGATAAAGAACACTAATGTCGTATACATCGACGTATCCACTGGAGATCCACATTGTATCTGTGCTACAGTATTTCTTGTTTTTGCTTTTGTTGTTATTTTTTATTATTTTTAGTATATAAGCAAACATTTTTCGGTTAGATTTATTACTTATAGAGTCTAATTACTTATTTTTTGTATGTACTTTGTAATACATCCCTCTTTACTTTGTCCTGTAACTGAGTTTAACCTGTAGGACAGTAAATTATATTATTATTATTATTATTATTAAAAACTTCAAAGATATATGTATATGCGAAAAATTAATAAAATGCAAAAGGCATTACAAAATTTTGCAATATAACCCAACCATTAGCTGCAGACTGTGGCAAGTTGGATGTAAGTTGACACATGTTCGTTACCTAAGAGAACACTGAATCTCTCGGCAAGATGCTCCAGTCTGATAGGCATGAAAGTTTCTCGCTATAACTTTCATGTCTATCAGACTTCCAAAGACGATAAATAAATGCAAATACGAGGGTAGCCGTTTATATTTCGGGAACTGGCAACACATGATTGCATTGTGAAGTTTGTCATTTTTGACAATATATTTACCTTAGCAGTTTTATTATCCGGTTGCTATTTCTATTGTTGATAGTAACTTGAAAATTTTATGTTAGCGAAAAGATGGAATTAACTCGCGAACATTGTCGTGCAATTACTTTTCATAACTTTCGACGTGGATTATCTCAACAAGAATGCATCAACGTGCTGAATTCTTTATATGGTGAATAATATCATATCTCCCTCTCTCGACCAATACATAAATGTATTGACCGACAAAGCAAGAACGCTTCTATCTTACAGATCGGAGTATGTTTCCATGTTAATAGACAGCTTACATCTAGGCTTTACGCCAATTAAAGAATGTTAAAAAGGAATTCATTATTAATAACACCCTATCAACTACATATGTTTCACCGATATCACGGATCGTCAGGTTGATTTGTGTTATTAATGAACGATTCCTTCAGAGTGTTTATCATATCTTTCATACCGAAAATAATGAATAATATCATATCTCCCTCTCTGGCTTTGTCGGTCAATACATTTATGTATTGGTCGAGAGAGGGAGATATGATATTATTCATTATTTTCGGTATCGAAAGATATGATAAACACTCTGAAGGAATCGTCATTAATAACACAAATCAACCTGACGATCCGTGATATCGGTGAAACATATGTAGTTGATAGGGTGTTATTAATAATAGAATGATTCCTTTTTAACATTCTTTATATGGTGATGAAGCACCATCGAAAACTACAGTATATCGTTGCTATAGTGAATTCAAGCTTGGACGGCGTTCTTTGGACGATGAATTTCGTGAAGATCGTTCCACAAATGTTGTTATGTCGGAAAACATTAATGCAGTGTCTGAGTTGATAATGCAGACCGTGACATACCGTGAGATCGAGGCATCTCTAGGGATTAGTAGCACCAGCGTTCATAAGATCCTGCATGAATATTTAGCCATTAAGAAGCTATATTCTCGTTGGGTACCACATAATTTGACAACCGCTCAAAAAAGGACTCGCATCGATTGGTGTCAAGAAATGCACAAAAATATACAATGGCGGTGCTTCAAAGAACATTTATACAGTCGTCATAGGTGATGAATCTTGGATCTATACGTATGAGCCCGAAAGTAAATAGCAGTCGACTGTGTGGGTATTCCAAGATGAGCCAAAACCAACAAAAGTTGTTCGCGCTTGAAGCACATTAAAACAAATGGTCGCCTGTTTTTTCGGAAAAACCGGTCACGTTGCGACTGTGCCTTTAGAGAGTTCTAGAACGGTCAATTCCGAATGTTACACAACTATTTGTTTGCCAAAAGTACTTGAAGAGATAAAGAAAACAAACCGAAAACATTCTCCACCATGACAATGCGAGCTCTCACAAGTCGGTTCAATCAATTCAATATTTGACCGGGCAAAACATTGAATTAATGAGCCATCCGCCGTACAGCCCTGATCTAGCACACTGTGATTTCTTGTTGTTCCCACATGTCAAGAATAAACTTCGTAGTCAACGGTTTTCTTCACCGGAAGAGGCAGTTGAGGCATTCGAAACTCATATTTTGGAGATACCGCTTTCACAGTGGCAGCAATGCTTTTCGGATTGGTTTAAACGAATGCAAAAGTGCATTGGTTTTCAAGGGGAATATTTTGAAAAGCAATAAAACTGTTTTCGATAACAAGATTTTTTTATTGTTATTTTATTTATTGTTATTGCCGAAATATAAACGGCTACCCTCGTATAATACAATATATAGTAAAATATATGTTACCCATAATTTTTTACAAATATCTGACTTATTCCGTTTGGTTCCCAACCCGTACTACAATCCAAAGCCATCAATTTTAAAGATTTATATAGGGGTGTTGTTTGTCACGGATCAATAGAGCGTTACGGTTAAGGTTGAGTTGTTTGAAGATACAAGACAATATTTGGTACCTCTGTATCTCCAAACAACTGGACCGTAACCGTAACGCGCCATTGACCTGTGACAAACAACACACATAAGCCCCTCCGCAACATAAGTACTTGCACCAGTTGCAGTATAACAACGAAAGCAATACCAACAATTAAGTTCTCAATATATCTCATACAGGTGAAGATCGGCAGCAGAAGTGTCAAGAAGACAGTTTCCACTCGCAAGTCAAGATAAAGTAACCATATAATATGCGTAATTTGTTACGTTGTCACCACTTAAATAGTAGGTACCGCCGAGAACTCTAATTTTGGTCACTCTCGGCCTTGATCTTCAAATATCTAATAAACTAACAATTAGTTCGCTTCAAAAAAACAAATTTTCTGCCAATTAACAATAAGCAAGTAATTTTCATCTAAAAAACATTCTATTGAACATCATCAAAAGATGAAAAAAGTTCGCTGACTGAAATTAGAGGGAAAACATCTTAAGTTGATATAATTTGTGTTAGCTTTAAATTCAATGCAAAACCAGTTAATTATATTAACAACGAGAAAACTTTCTAAGGTTTTCTGTAGGTTTACAAAGTACTCTTCGATGATTTCTATAAATACTGGAACCCTTCGCTTAATATTTTCACTAATCAATAGTTGTCAAAGGATTTTCTCATTTTGCTGCGGCTAATGTTCTATCTACAATGTGGCTTTCATGGGCCCGACTAAATACACAGTTGATCGACTGTTCACTGAACAACGAAGTCCTTTTTACACTTCAGGGCTAGATATCTTTCTGCTGCTACTCTTAATATCAGTTTACCATTCGCCACGTCAGTGAGAGCTTTTTCCAGTCTGTCTGTACGTAGGATACCTATAGTGTTTAATAGTTTTTTAAAATTCATAACCATATGTAGGCTACGAACAAAAATTGAATCAATGAAAATGAAATACACATATAAGTTCCTTTGGAAACTGTAACTAAATGCATTATCAAAAAAGGAGAAAAAATCTTTACCGTATGCATACCAAAAACGACATTTTTATGATGGTAAATAACTCGGGTATAGAAAGAAATAGAAAGTTCCCGTTTGAACGAGCGTCATAATCATGTCATGATAGTAGCCACCAAAAAAACATCCACTTTTGAAAGTAAGTTTTGGAGTTACATAGCAAAAAGAAAATTTCTATAATGGCGCATATCTCAGGAATAGAAAGAGAGAGAAAGTTCCGGTTTGAACAGGCGTAACAATCATGTCATAATATTGAAGTAGGCACCAAAAAATTATCCACTTTTGAAAGTAAGTTTTGGAGTTACATACCAAAAATAAAATTTTTATGATGGCGGATATCTCGGGAATAGGAAGAGATAGAAAGTGCCGATTTGAACGATGGTCACAATCATGTCATGATCCTGAAGCAGACAACAAAAAAAGATCCACTTTGAGAAAGTAAGTTTTGGAGTTACATACCAAAAGCAACATTTATATGGTGGCGAATATCTCGGGAATATAAAGAGAGAAAGTTTCGGTTTGGATGACCGTCACAATGATGTCATGATATATAAGTAATCACCAAAAAAACATCCACTTTTGAAAGTAAGTTTTAGAGTTATATAGCAAAAACAACATTTCTATGGTGGCGAATATCTCAGGAATAGAAAGTTCTGATTTGGATGACCGTCACAATCATGTCATGATATATAAGTAGATACCAAAAAAACATCCGCTTTTGAAAGTAAGTTTTAGAGTTACATTCGTGTCCTAGATACGTATTTCAATAACTAGATTGTCACGCTCAGCAGAAAATTAAACTCAGTTTCGCACATTGGCTCGCAGTAAAGCTTCTGCGAAACACTCAATTCGACAGCGTAAATACTCAACCGCACAAACAAGAATGTTTCTGCAACCTTCCAGTAGAATTTTTTACGATTTTTTCTGTGTAGCTTCTGGTTAATGTATGATATTGTGTTGAATTTTCTGCTGGCGATGATAACTTATTTGTCGAAAAACATATCCTCAATATAAATATTAATGTGATAAGACCAGTTTCACTTTTTTTCAATGAAATGTATGTCCGAAATCAGAACATCCTAAGTTAGAGAACAAAACCCCTGTTTATACAAAATTAACTTTACATACATTAGAAAATACAGCTTTACGAAAATAAAGCAGATTTTACGAATAGAGTAAACCATTAAAATATATGTATCAAACTCTTTTATATATATATATATATATATATATATATAATTCGTCGGGTATTTGGTCAACTGTTAAGAAAATTAAAAAATTAAAAAACAATCATTTGTTTTATCCTCTATATTTCGCTATAAATTTATAGCTTCCTCAGGAGTTAAAAACTAGATTAATTTAAAAAATTCTTTAAAAAACGTTCAAATGTGGTTTGTCATACTAAATACTAATAAATAAAATTATAAACTATTGTACTAGCGTCAGTGGTAAGTAAAGGTCAGAGCATGTTACACAAAAAAAAAATGATTTTTTTTTATGTTTTTAAAGAATTTTTTAAATTAATCTAGTTTTTAACTCCTGAGGAAGCTATAAATTTCTAGCGAAATATAGAGGATAAAACAAATGATTGTTTTTTAATTTTTTAATTTTTTAATTTTCTTAACAGTTGACCGAATACCCGACGAATTTCATTGATTTGGATTATCTTATAACGGTCGACCAAAACACTGTTAGCTTTTATATATAGATATATATATATATATATATATATATATATATATATATATATATATATATATATATATATATATATACATACAAAGATTATAATGCAACTTTCTTATTACTTAAGAAGCATTAACAACACTGCAAAAAAGAAAGCACAACTTAACTTCTCGGTAATCTATAATATCCAAAGTAGTTATATTTAAAAAATGATAATACAGAATTCTCTTGCGCATTTCAAAATTATTCTCTTTTCTCAAGAATTAACTGCTAAATATTACTAGGTGTTCTACTTGTCCGAATTTTGGCTACCATCAAAGTACGAACTTTTCCGGTACATAAACAGAGCAAACAGGCAGCGTAAATGTGGATAGTGGACACTCGTTGTAATGTTTAAACCATTAGCAATATTTCTTTTTATTAATCAACGTATTTTCTTTCAACTTCATCATACTTAGACCAATGTCATTTTGTAAGTGTCTTTCTCAAGATTCTAAAAATAATGCTCCGTTATCGTAATAATTTATTCATCTGATCGAAGCTTCTTTCCAGCAAAGGACCATTAAAGTTTGAGGAATAGGTGAGAGTTAGTTCTGGCGAATAAAGTAGGTGAGACACAACGCGAAATCTCAATTGAACGAAGAAATTGAGCGGTGCGGGAAAGTGCGTTACCGTAATTTTTATAGGCTATTACAGCATATATTTATTTCGGTGGAGCGGTATAATAAATAAATAAATTAAAGGTTTGACCCTTTGCAAGATAATCTATGAAAATTATCGCACTCAAATCAAAAGAGACGCAGTTTCTTTATTCATCAATGGAAAGACTACCATAAATTAATAAATGTTTAGTTTACCGTTCAGATTCAGAAACATAATGACGAAGCCAGTTGATAATAACTAGCTTCATCACTATGTTTCATGACAAATATTCGCAAAAAGTCAGCTTGGTTATTATAAAACATTTGAGTTATCGTTTGACGTTGATATTCTTTTTCTGCAATTTTTTGATTACAAGATTCGAGAAATTCACCTTGCTGGCAGCTTAGACATGCGCAATTATAGGTATAAAACATAATGTACGCGTTCAGTCAATATACTCACGATCCCCTTGACATCTATTTTGCGATCGTTCAAAAATAATAGTAGCACTAATTTTATTGATCATTTACAGAGTTGTAGGTTTTAATAGTTCTGGTCTTGGATCATTTTCGTTGTTCATATCATCATTAAAGCTGCTCAATCCAGCGACAAATTGTGACTTTCAAAGGAGTATTATTAAAGTTTATGAAAAATTCATATACAATATGTTAGTAAAATCATTTAAAAAATAAATATTTAATTGCGCTACCATTTATTTCAAACACTTTCAAATTAAATACTAGTAATTAATTAAATTTCAGATGTTCAGCAGAATTAGAATATTGTGCTAAGTTTTTCCGATTATTCTAGTAGTCGAGTCTTATTTTTACCAACCGACAACCATTGTTTTTCGCAAATTATTTTTGAAACGCTTCGCCCTTCACCTTTAACGTGGAAATATGAAGTTCAGTCTGTGTAATAAGAAACCCAGGTCATTAGTTCTATCAAAAAAGACGAATACAGAAAATAGATATGTTATTATAAAGTACGTTTTATATGATATTTTAATAAGTGCCCAGTCTTTATTATTTTTAAGAATAGCGTCACAGCGATTTACCATACTTGCGGCCAAATTTTCCGGATAATTTCTAGATAGTTTATGTACATTGCGAGATACTTGAGAAATTTTACATACACGTTTCCCAGGAAGTTTCTGTTTCATGAAAGCCTAAAAATTTTCAGCTGAGTTAGTATTAACGCAATAGGACTTTCATCTTTACATTTCCTATAGAGTCTGCTCCTATGTTGTAGATCGTTGCCTTGCAGTATCCAATCTACACAGTTATCTTTTAACTATACTTTTAATGATCTTAAAAGTCCTTTTCAGTGCAGTTTTACCACTCCTTTCGCCTTTAAAATACTAGTAAACACACACAAAGTTTCAAAACTCCACATATTAAAGCAACTGTACACACAAACCTTCACAAGGTGTTTCACATTTACCCATTGACATGTTTTACTTTAATGTGATCAGGTCCACAAAGATGATTCGTCTGTAAACGCAACGTTTGGCCACTCTCTGCTGGACCTTTCTTGTGCCCACTGTCGATATTTATCAGACAACAACTGTTTAATAATTGCACGTAATCTGCTTCTAATTGTCATTAAACTAATATACTTATATGTTCTTCTTAACTAGCTCAGATTGTTTTGACGAAGTGTTAATTACATTTTTTTCTTAAATAACCTAATAATAGTCTTATTTTACCGCGTTGTTACACTGCGGTTTTCCCCGTTGGGTTTATTGATAACGCCTTACCTATCACCTGATGAAGTCTTAGCTATCGCTGCTTAGCTATCTCTGCAATTGTCATTTTAGGACTCTTACGGCACTCACACGAAAACACTGCTTCAAAACATTTTGCATATGCTGCACATATTTCAATAAAAATTATTACCTCCGTCACATACAGAGGATAACTGAACTAAAATTGAATAGACATATTAGAGGGAAAATATTTTAACCTAGTCTCTCAGTGCCATCTTTCCACTTTAAATTTTCCTTTATGAGACACTGGCCAGCGTTCCTTATTATACAGAGAGTATTATACAAAAACTAAAAAGATACCAAGAAATACTTATTCAACTTACTGTATTATTTTTACATAAATTACGTAAAGTATTCAGAATTTACAATTCGACGGATGTATTTTACATATTTTTCCTTTAATAAAACACTAAGCTATGAATCTATTTTCAGAATCGATTTGGAGGTAAATATATTTGATTTCGAAATTAATATTAGTAATATCCGTTAAATAAATGTATATACATTTCCTGAGAGTCTTCAGTCAAAGTTATTTAATTGCGACTATTTTTGTATTTTGATATGCAACAACTGACAATTTCACTGGCTGCATTGCAAGAATTAATTAATATCACTCTATGTACAACCGCTGTTAACAACACAGCAATTTCAACTGAATAGAATGGAGAAAATTAATTTTCCCGTACAATTACTAACTTGAAGTTCTCCAATATTCATTCGTTTCTTCGTCAGTAATATAAATGCACTAAACAACTAAAAATATGAAATTATTAATTTCCATTTTCATTTTTAATAAAATAATAATTTTTAATTGCGCAACTTTAGCAGAAAATGAAATCTAAAATTATATTTTCATTCTTAATTGACATTATGTGGAATGTCTAATTTATTATTTAAACGTATTCAGTCAATTATCTCCGTATTTTTAGCTCATCTATCATGTTTTAGGGCTACGTGCTATTGGACGGAATCGATATACTAAGGCCATTACTCAACTAAAAAGGAATTCATTATTCGCTATCAAAGTGAAACATCTGTCATGTTTGAACTGTTTTAAGTCGACGATTAAAGTTAACATGTAATATACGCCCTAGCTATTTAATATTTCGAAATATTGTACGCAAGCAACTAAATCAATGTCGTGGTAGAATTAGGTGTAACGTAGGGAATATGTGCATACAATTGATTACTTTTGTTTCTATGGTAATTTCTTCTGAAAATCATTTTTATTACTAAAGTTTTTTAAAATAAATAAATACTTAAACTAATACAAATGCATACAAGCATGTTTCTATTGTTTAATAAAGTTTAGAGAAACTTTTTCTGGAAGTAATACAGTAAATATAAGTAATTACCTGTAGTAGTCCCTGTTCAAATTTATAGGAAGGTCGTATAAAATTTGAGGAAAAAAATTATTAATTAAAGAAACGAAAGTAATTTAATAAATATATTCAATTTATTATATTTAAACTTAAGACTGCATCTGCAAAATGATTTATAACGGGTCCATTAAAATAGAGTATTTTATTTATAAACGACATTTCGTTGAATGTTTTCGCTGTCGTGTTATTCTCCGGAATATTTCGCCGCGTTTGGGTGAATTCGACCCGAGAAGAACGTCCTTCGTCTTGACGTTTCGGTGATATCTCTTTCATCTTCTTCTTGAGGATCTCGTTGCGTCAATAACTTCAAAAGTGGGCCGATTGTCAGCATCGCTCGCCATGTGTCGTACCGTAGCGGTACAGACGGCAGACCACTTGCGGAATTTTTTTTCTGTATAACTTCATCTACAGAATATTGAATTTTCGTAAACGTATTAACGTCAACTGTGTTTCTTACAGTTGCTTTTCTCAATAGAGTTTTTGAAATGTGATCAATTGTAAAAAAACATGTTTAATTTTCATCAATATTTTTATTGAAAAAGCATAAAATGCAACTGAAGATTTGGATTTTCAATGAAATAAATCAGACGCTAAGTAAAATTCTTAAATAAAATTAAATGAAATCACTAAGGTTGATATATAACCCCTTTCCACATTAACTTTTATAATTCTGTATACGCATTTCGACAACTAAGTTTTAATCATCAGCAGATAATTGCAAAGTGTCGCACCTGGTAAACCACGGCGAAAAATACCTGTACGAAAACAAACTCCGTACGCGATTTATACCGCTGAGAACCAAGATGTATACTGAATTATACAGAATTACAAAAGTTAATGTGGAAAGGGGTTATATATCAACCTTATGGATTAAGTTAATCAGCCAATCGATCAAGCCATCATCAATTTCAACTTCAAAATTAAACGAGTTCAAAATATACTTGGGTAATAAGCAAATAATATTGCTAATTGAAAGGCCTTTCTTTTAAGAAGTCGCTCTATTCTACCATCTCTCTCAACTCTAAAACATGTACATATTCGTGGGCGATTATTTTACCATAGCCCCGTGTATGTAGTGCTCAACGTCCATTGACATACACATACACACGTTATACCTTGTCTCAGAATAAGAATAAGTGATTCAAATATCCCGCTAAAACGCGGAACAGCTTAAAAATGTAACTTACCATAAAAATGAAACATAAGCAGTTGTTAATGTAGTAGTTTGTCAACAATATTAATCTTTTCCTTTATTATATAAAAATAAATTTAAAAAAAAATCATTTTAATGGAATTATGATAATTAAGATTAAATATTATTAAAATGAAACTGCAAAAATGTAATTAAACGTTTACAGGTTATGAAAAATAGCGGATATCTGGCATTCATTTATCCATATTAAACTTGCCTCTTCAAGAACCAATGAAATCTCTTAAAAATATATACTATTTTGGCGCAATATTTGAATCACCCCTTGTTATTCTGAGACAAGGTATAGTATGCCCACTTATCGTTCAAGAGAAAAATTTTTTTACTAATCCTTGTATATTTTATTCTGATAGCTTTATACCTTACTTTTTATTACAGCCTTTGCGTTAATTAGTTTTCTCTTTACACTGTTTTCGTTTATTAATTAATTTTTATACATTCAAAAATTAAGAATTCTTTTTATTTAAATTAGTTAAATAAAATGTTAAGGATAACCTTGTTATTTTATGTCTACTCTTTTCCCTTTAACATTCTACTTTTCCTAGACTTTTGATGCTTATCATAAAATTATTAATATTTAGTACAATTTGTTTTCATTACAATACTAGAGCTAGATCGAAACACTATCAATCTTGTTTATTTTTACACATACATTTCGGATTGCTTCGGCAAGTTCTGCTATTCGGTTTTTTTTAGGTATGGTTGAATGACGTAATCCAACATCGTCGTCGGAGATCGTGGTTAAAAAATCAACTAGACGACTGTCAAAGAAATCATAAAATAATTCCGTTGTTCCGCTCTTACAGACTCTTACATTACTGTTGGAAATAACACTTATCGTCATATTATTCTAATAGACTCCTTAGGCGAGTTGTATACTTCACATCTGCGTTATGTTCAGCTGTCCGTTTGTTGGTCTGTTACCACTTGGTTTTCGAGTTATCGACCCTGTTCCGTGAAATTAAACAGATTATTGAATTATTTGCCACAGATTATTATACTATTAACCCTCGCGCATAACGCTTTATATTGATTAAAATATAATAATTATGGAAATGGAAATGATTGAGTTGCAGGTCAGCTCTATCGTTGCAATAATAAAAAAAATTAATAATTAACTCATGATTTAATTATGAATAGTTTGAATAAAAAGGAATTCTCAAAGCTTTAAGATTGAATATATTAACAAAGAATAATTTGAATAAAAAAGAACTCTCAAAGCTTATAGATTAAATATATTCACAAAGATAATTAATAATTGGGAGCGAAAAATATAATCAATTGCAGATGACTGTAATAAAATAAATTTAGTAATGAAACTCTGAATTAAAATCCACAGGGACTAGTAGAAAATAAGTATCGAACTATACGTGGTATACTTACTTGTACACATATATCTACTTGGCCAGGATGCATTCCATACCATATCTGTACGTTGAATACATGAATACTAACTATCTGTACTGCGACATCATGAGCTGAAAAGCCAAGACACTACGTTTTCTAGGGTTAACTGTTTCGGTTACGGACCATAACAGAAGAAAGTACGATTTGCAAACGATCAGGCCTTTTAAAAGAAATAGTGGGACGAAGAACAAGTGCACTGGCCACTTTAAAATAATAGCCGAAATCTATTCCAAAAATGAATAAATAATTAAAAGACGCGATATAGTCAAGGAATACAATATTAAAAATGATATCATTAAAAGCTTCGTGGCAGAAAAAACGTTTTAAAATGATATATGACGCGACCGCTTAATGTAATGGTTATGCAGTAAAGCAAATAAGCTAATAAGTTGAACATTAATTATACTTACCAGACAGTTTGATAATTGGGCAGAATAATAAATATGTATTATTCTCTGTAAAGGGATGAAAAGCTTGAATTTCTAATTATAGAAATTAGATGAAATTGCATCGCTTTATGATACCTATAATTAGACAAAGAAATTTCGTGGCTTTTGATAATAATTTTCATGCTTAGATCGATTCATATTTGAATTAAAAAACATATTCAAAACAGGAATGAAAAAAATTATATATGTATATATAAAAAGTGTTTCAAATTGTGCGTTTTTTTAAGAATAAATAAAATATAGATAGCGCACTGAATTTGTTCGGGTTATTGAGTATCTAAAAAGTGTGATGTATGACATTTATTAAAATGGCTTTGTACACGGTACAACAACGCGTTCAAATTGTTGAATTATTTTATGAAAATCAGCGTTCGGTGAAAAGAGCTTTTAGAAAATTACGTATATTTTATGGTTTACATAATCGTCCATCTGAAAGCACTATTGGTTGAATTATTAAAAAATTTCAAGAGACCGGTTCCGTGGAAATTCAAAAAAGTGAAAAATACAGTCGTAGTGGTCGTTCACAAGAAAATATTGGTTTGAATCGTGAAAGTGTTGCTGAAGATCCTGAAATGTCCATTAGATGACGTTCACAACAACTTGGACTTAATGGATCAACAACATGGCGTATTTTACACAAGGATTTAGCTCT
Organism: Dermolepida albohirtum; assembly: GCA_031893035.1. Lineage (NCBI taxonomy): Eukaryota > Metazoa > Arthropoda > Insecta > Coleoptera > Scarabaeidae > Dermolepida > Dermolepida albohirtum. The sequence continues at coordinate 448,763 of JAVIWB010003562.1, read as the reverse complement.
GAAGGCATATAAGGTTCAAATAACACAGGAACTGAAGCCATTAGATCATTTAAAACGTCGTTCATTTATCAATTTCATCAATGAACAACCAGCTGATTTCTCTTAAAAAATAATATTTTCCGATGAGACATTTTGAACTTGGTGGCTATGTTAATAAACAAAATTGCCGTATCTGGAATGAGGAAAAACCCCGAATTATTCATGAGAAACCTATGCATCCTAAACGAGTTACTGTTTGGTGTACATTATGGTCAGGTGGTGTAATTGCTCCTTACTTCTTTGAAAATGCTGCTGATGAAGCTGTAACTCTCAATGGTGATAACCGAATTTTTGTGGGATGAATTAATGAATATTGATCTAGCGGATATGTGGTTGCAACCGGATCGTGCTACACCTCACTTTGCACACGAATCAATTGATTTATTGACAGAAAAGTTTCCTGGACGTGTAATCCAAAGAAACGATTATGTTAATTGGCCACCAAGATCATGTGATTTGACACCGTTAGACTATTTTCTTTGGAGTTATGTGAAAAGTCAAGTTTATAAAAACAATCCACAATTCTTGCTTTGAAAGATAAAATTATTCATGTCATTGGTGAGATAGAGCCTCAATTATGTCAAAATGTTATTGAAAATTTTCACAAAAGAGTGGACGTCTATGGAGCTGCAAGAGCAAGCCATTTGGCAGATATTATTTTTCGCATATTAAATGTCGTAACTGATACTTCAATTTCTAATAAAAAGCTCTTGAAAGTGAATGCAAATTTGTGTTTTATTTATTCTTTAAAAAAACCGCGAAATTTGAAACACGCTTTGTATATATACATATATATATATATATATATATATATATATATATATATATATATATATATATATATATATATATAAAATTTGGAAATTCTTTTTTTATTATTTTATATATGCAAAGAGTATAACCACACCTCATTTTCTAATCTTACGAAATTTCGAAATTAGTTGTCGATAATGAAACCTTTCTGATTTACTGCACACATTTTCGAAGTGTCTATAAAGCAATGCAGTACCCATAATAATAATTGTACTTCATTTGTCACTGTCAATATAATATTTTTTAAGAAATAATTTGATAACCGTATGAAGGATAAAAGTATTTGATTATTTGATACTATTTCGATTTATTCTTTAATTAATTCAGAATATAGAAAAATAATAAGAATATTAATCCCGTTTCTATAAGCGCAAAATTTTAAAAAAATGCAGTAGATATACTGTGTTGAAAAATTTACTTAAGTATTTTTAAACTATAAATAATCATTTGCAAAAGACATGAAATTAAACAAAAAACACTAGCGAACTACGAATTTTACACTTTCGAACATAACTTACACCGTAGGAAAATTTAGAGGAAATCAACGTTATTTGGTGACAAGATATGTACTTAGCTATCCTAAAGAGCTGGTTCAGTGAATTTCAAAGCAGTCGAATTTACTTAAATGTCAAATTAACACCATCTTATATAAACATTGTCAAATACGTAAGCTTTATTCCCGCAGAAGTTCCCACAATTTGATTCTTGTTAAAGAAGAAGGCTATATGAGAGTGCAGATCTACTTTATATTGTTTTACCATTGAGTCGCCCATCCAGTATTCCAGCATACGATACCATTACTGGAAACTTGTGATACTACTACGATTCCGAAAAAAATTGACAATTTAGATTTTCGAAAATCAGTCGGCTCCAATAGGTTCATTGAGAAAAAAAACGAAACAAAAACATAGTCGCCACATTTTTAAGGATTAATGGCCATGCTTCTATTGTAGCACTCCTGCTCGTAATAGGACTTCGAATCAACGCCAGTATTTTTTCACTTATTTAGCGATCCTCAGGCTTAACTCCCAGGGTGCTTACTAACTCAAAATAAATGTGGAGAGTGGGAGGAGTTCCCTATTAATAGGAAGTAGTGGAACGCCACAATAATGCAACTCTGAGAGGTCTTCTGCCAATATTGAAACAGAAGATTCGAAGAAAGAATACGCTCATTGTTCTGTTAATTAAAACACTTTTGAAAAACAAGACAAACAAAAGGAAAATTTCGGCTCTATGCAAGTTTATTGTACAATATGTTCGAAAGTATTGATTTACAAGATATCAAGTATGATCGTTTATACAAATTGACAAAGTTTCGCTTTTCACTGAATTTAGTTACCTAAATATTGAAAGAAATAGCAAAAGTAAAATTTGACCTTGGTTTTCAAATGCAATCATTAAGTGAATTACAAGAAGACCAAACTATAATAGTTGGCTAATGTCAAACTATTTACAGATTAATGAACAAAGAAAATGATCTATTAAATGATAACTATTGTTACCACCGACTTTATAATTAATTAACACAATAACTAATAAATAAAATAAAATATAGACGAACGTTTTATCCCAGGTTGAGTATACTAATGACCTCGATAAATCTGGTCCAATTACTACCTCTTGAGCGTGCTGTTCGAGCTCGGTCTTCCTAAGCAGACGGGCTGTGGATCCTTACACACACATTAATTTCGTTCGTACGACAATTATTATATTCCCCACAGGTGGTAGTTAGGTAGAACAAACGTAGAACTCTAAAGTTAAAGTATAAAAAACAAGAAACAAAGAAAGGAATTAGGCCACTATGAAATGTAAAGTTAATAATTTACATACATCTATGTGTTTTTTTTAGAGTTAATTAACTAGATCTAAGATCGTCCCTTTGATAAAAGTAACCAGCAAAATCTTTCTAGAATTTCTCGAACACCACGTGCAGTGGTTTTTTGTTTCACCAACCTGCTCAATTAGCCTTCACTATAAGGTCGATAAAACATTTAATCCAACTTATTCAATTCCAACCAAGTAGATAGAAATGCAATAAACGATTTTCAGTATAGTAAGTCCGATTATAAATTCTAAGTTAGAACTTTCAAATTGTACAAGATCAGAAACTTAAAAAGTTAACATTGGAAAGAGGAAAATACTTGAGTGCCACATTCCTTTACAATCATAGGCAAAACAAAATGCGAATGCTAAGATTATGGCCAGATAATTATAAAACTACCGGGAACATTTCAATCAACACAAAGACAATAATTACATGATTTGGTCGGTTGAAATTTTATTTTATTGTGAAACACGTCATACAACTTACATAAATAGTCATTTATTTCTTTTTCCTTTTTCTAATGCGGTCACAATTTAATAATAGTAATTTTGATAATAGTAACATTTATCTTAGTTATAAAAGCAATAGTTTCGGTTACATTTTCATTAATTATTTAGGAGCTTTACGTTTTATATCGGCTGAAGCCAATTAAGGTACACAATTTAACGAGAAAGATTTCAGTAAAAATACGTTAACTGTATGTAGATACTAATTTTTAAATAAATGTGCTTTGTCACAAAATTGTGTATTACTTTAATGGGTTCAACAGAAAAACGGCCTTCGTAAACAGAAGATCGTTGTTGAACTTACGCATCTAAGTCTGAAAAATAAACACCTGAAACAATTTCGAATAAAAGGGAATTACATTATTATTTCGTTATAATTGAAAAACAAGTATTACCATCCTTATTAAACAAATATTACTCAAATCTAAAGTGTACACAAATAGTAGTATAGAGTGCTATACTAATACAGAACAGTGACGATGTATTATCTAGAATATAATTGTCAAAACCGCGATCAATAAGAGCAGAAGCCTATTATAATCCAAAGGAAATTCAATGCAGACTATCTGCTACATTTTGACTAAGGTTTAAGAATGTTATTATACAGTCATAGTTGTAATGAATTGAGATAGATTGATCACGATCCATCATCTTGGTAGATAGAGTAATAACATACGTAACTTGGGAAATAATTTATTTTGATTTAAAAACGACCTACAATAGATTAGTTTTTCGAATATATTACATATTTATTCCACTTTTGAGCACATATCTGTTATACTTACAAATAGAGGAGAAACGTAGTACGTAATTATTTGAAAACAAATACGCCTTACCTGAGTTCATGTTCATGTTTATGTTCAATGCTTTCGTGACACATAAAGTAAATATTTTACTTTCAGCGCCGCTCGTTGGCGGAAGTATACCTTCTGCTCCTTTTTAATTTAATCGGAAATTGTGAAAAAATTGTAAAAAATGATATTGGATATAAGAGATGTAATGTTATGAAACTCTGTACGGTAATATACGATCATAATAAAATAAAATTTTGTCTGTTGACTTAAGAAATATACGTACATACATACCTTAATAAAGCAAAGTATTTTCATAAACTCCTTTTAGCATGGAAAAATTTCACAGATATAATAACGGCGTGTTTCAAAAAGAATATACGTATTACAAAGTATTATTTTGTCCGAACTATCGATCGCTGCGCCTCGGCTCGGCTACTGGAGAAACGATTATATAGTCTAGTTTATTTAATAGCCGCTAGATGTTAGTTGTCTTCTATTTTTCTTGGTAACCGTCATATATTTAAAATGACTACTTCGCAGCAGAAATCATTTTGTGTTCTCGAGTTTGCGAAGTGCAATTCCGTGATTACAGTGCAAACACGTTTCAGGTTGAGCTACCAAATTGATCCTCCGAATGGGTGGGACATTCGCAGATAGTCTCGACAGTTTGAAACAGGATGTGTATCTAAAGGCAAGAGTTCTGGCCGCTCTCGTATTTCTGAAGGAAATATTGCACCAATTCAAACTGCTTTCCAACATAATCCTTCAAAATCAACTCGTCGTGCCAGCCGGGAGTTACAATTGCCTACAACAACAATTTGACGTGCTTTGAGGCGTCGGTTGGTTATGAAGCCGTACAAATTACAATTGTTACAGGCTCTGCGTCCTGATGACAAACGGAAACGTGCGGTATTTTGTAACGAGAGTCATGATGCTATTGACAATGATAATACTTTCGCACAATGCATCGTGTTCAGTGATGAAGCGACTTTCCATGTTAGTAGTATGGTAAACAAACACAATGTTCGAATTTGGGGTCTACAGAACCCACATGCAGCCATTGAACATGTACGAGATTCGCCTAAAATCAATGTGTTTTGTGTGATATCCCAATCGTCTGTTTACGGCCCATTCTTCTTTGATGGAAACACGGTTAACGGTCAGCAGTATCACGCTATGTTACAAAACTGGTTGTTTCCGAAACAGCACGAAGACAACTTCATTTTTCAACAAGACGGGGCACCCCCTCACTGAAGTCGCCAAGTGCGTGAATATCTGAATGAAACTGCATCGAACCGCTGGATTGGTTGTCAAGGAGCTGGTGACTTGGTATGTCTCAGCTGGACTCCAGCTCACCGGATTTGACACCCTGTGACTTCTTCCTGTGGGGTTTCGTTAAAGACAACGTTTATGTACCTCCACTCCCACATAACCTGGAAAAGTTGAAGAACCGGATCCGTACTGCCATAACATCAGTGACGAAGGACATGCTTGCCCGAGTATGGGAGGAATTTGAGTATCGATGTGATATTGTTCGTGTCGCTGATGGAGGACATATTGAACATTTGTAATTTGAACTTGAGAGGTTCGTAAATGTGTGCGAAAAGTTTCATATTAGTATGTCTTAAAGTTTAATAAATATATGCATTCGAAATACGTATATTCTTTTTGAAAGTCCCGTATAACAATAGTCGTAAATAGTAATAATAATAATATATATATTTGCATCCAACAGAGCAATTTACAGGGCAAAAAAGTAAAATTAAATAAAGTGACACACATGACATTACATAAAAACAGTGCATTTTGATGTAAATATATAGAGAACCGTTTCATACATAACGTTTGCAAATAAAATAGAATTTCATAAATCCACTGACAGAAAGGAAATGTCATTATAAAGCCTATTCGCCCTCACAAAGGCAAGAGTATGGGTTGCCTTTGTCATAGTATTAGCTCTAGTACTAGGTATAGAACATTCAGGAGCATTTCTAGACGATAAACGCGGCACCTGAAAACCAATACTAGACAATAAGTACTATGAATGGATTTCATTATTAACAACTTTCTCAAGAAGACAGCGCTCACCAGCATCCTATGCGCCTACAAGGATTCCATATGATGTTGCTGCAGGAAAAAGTTGTAGTCGATATTACGTTCGCGAAACGCTTCACCCAATCTAAAAGATACAGACTAAAAATTTCCTCTGCACCTTCTCAATCATCTGCTGCTAGGTTGCATATTCAGAATCCCACACAACTAAACCACATTCGAATTTGGAGCGCACGCACACACGCACAATATAAGATGTTCATATTCTGAGATCTTCCAAGTTTCCAATAACACACATGATAAAGCATAGTAACACTAAAGTTCAGTTAGCTATGAAAAGTAATACTTAAAGCCGAAATAGTACAGGAACGTGTAGCCATTGGCAGAATAAAAATTTATTAAGAAATCATGCTTTTTTGTATATGTTATAGATCTACATTTACTAAATTTAAGATTAAGGCAATTTCTTTACACCATTCAAATATAATATCTAATACGTTCTGAACACAAGCGACCTCTAATTCTTTTATGATGGTACGACGAATCTTAAGATCATCTGCATAGGCCAGTCCTGCACAAGGTAGGAGAGTTAACAGGTCATTGATGAATATCATAAAAAGTAGTGATCCCAAATTAGAGCCCTGCGGCGCACTCGAGGTAAAAGTGTAGGACTTTAATCTAAATCAGTTACAATAGACATAGTCATATAGGCAACTAAAGAACAATCTAATTAAAGCATTGAAAAGAACAAAAGCACGTAATTTCTCCAATCACATGAATATTAAGCTCTTCAGCTATTTCCTATATGATGATAGTGATATTTGCTGTGAAAGTGAAACGCTCGGCCATGAATCCATGTTTTTCATCATAAAGCTGTGCATCAGATATTTAATAAATTACGTAATATAGCTATAGGTTTGTTGTTCAGGACCTTGACGGCATCTCATTTCTTAAAGATTGGACAGATTCTAGCAATCTTCCATGCATTTGGAAACTTACAAGTACACAACACAATGCTAGGTTAATAATTCTTTATAAAGGTGCAGAAAATGTCAACATTAGCAATAGCAATTGAAGGAAGATTAAACAGCATATCAGACAGATATGTAATAAATGTTGGCAAAAATACCGATGATAAACCCTTATAAAATGCTCTGTCCTGTGATTTATCGTAATGCGTATTGTTAAAGTTTTTTTTACCAAAGATTCTGGAGGTACCTATGTTATTTAATTAATATATCTAAATTATCTAGATAATTTTAAGGGAGTCAAACTACTTAATAAAATCATAACACATATTTGCTTTCATGTCTATTTTTTTTACATTGCGGAGAATGTTTATAAAAGTTATAGGTGTTTGGTGATAATGTTATGTCACATGCGCGAATTTTTGAATAGCACAAACGATTTTCTGAAGAAATGGTTCCAAAAAGAAACTGACACAGGAACAAAAAGACAATCGGATGAACATTTACTCTGACATCATGAAACGACTCACAAAACAACCAGACGCGCTCACGAAAATCATCACATGGAATCAAACTGGATTTTACAGTATGACCCGAAAACAAAATTTCAATCGATGCACTGAGGAGCTGCTAGATCGCCAACACAGAAAAAAGCACGAATGGGCGTCGACATTGAAGGCAATGCTGATCACTGTTTCGATAGCAAGGGTTTTATCATGACTAAGTGCCTGTGGACGTTAATAAGAAATACTAAAAAGAAGTCCTAATCAACCCGACGGAAAGTGTAAAGAAGAAAGATCAAGTTTGTGGAAGAAGGACTTGTGGATTCCGCACCAGGACAAGGCCCCAGCTCACAGTGCCCTATCTGTGAAGCAGATTGTAGTGGACAAGCAGATTACTGTGCTTGATCATCCTCCGTATTCACCAGATCTCACACATTCAACTTCCACCTGTTTCCAAAAGTGAAAAGTGCATTTTCAGTCTGTTGAACATGTAAAAGCAAAAACAAGAGAGTTACAGACTGCTAAAGTACAGCATTGTTTGGAACAATGAAAGACACGTATACAGCAGTGTATAGATAGGAGAAGAGAGTATATTGAAGGAGATAAAAGTTAAATACTCGTATCAGTTTATCTGCAATAAATAGCATTTCTCACACCAGTCTCATTATTTAAATGCTCCTAGTACAGTTTGTATATATACAAAAGGTACTAGGAAAGTTTTGCAATATGATGCAACGGTGAATCGTAGGAAGCTGCTTGCTGCTGCATGTTGAGACATGTTCATACGTGCATAGTAGCCGCCGCGCCATGTCGATGGGCTCAGTTATTCATTAGCAGTGAGAGCCTAAAGTACTTGCGATGGCATCGTGGTCACGAAATGAGACATGGGCAGTTTTGCGTTATAATTTCGTGCGTGGTTCAAACATAGACCAGTGCTCCGAAAAAATTACTCTTGCACTAGGTGATGTTTGTCCACATGGCACAACGATATTCAGGTGGTATGAGAATCCCAAAGAGGAAATTTAACTATGGAGGATGCTGAGAGGCCGGGAAGGCCACCAATGTCAGTTACGGAGGAAAATGCTTGACGCGAACAGGCGAGTGACCTACCAACAAATAGAGGGTACTTCAGGCCTAAATGCACCAGCAATTCGTTCGATTCTGCATGATAATTTGCACATAAAGAAACTTTGTTCTCTCAGGGTGCCGCATCGACTGACTGAAGAGCAGATGACACGACGCGTGACTTGGTGCCGGGAGATGCTAAAAAAGTTTAATAAGGGATAATCTCGGTATGTGAACAACATCGTGACAGGTGACGAGACTTGACTATACTATTACGATGTGCCGACCAAAGCTCGAAACAAAATTTGGGTCTTTAATGATGAGGACACACTCGTAGTTGTCAGAAAATCCCGATCTGTAAAGAAGAAAATGAGAACTGTATTTTTCAAATCGAGTGGAATTGTGGAACGCGTTGTTTTGGACACACGGAAGACAATCACAGCGAAGTGGTATACTGAACAGTGCCTGCCTAAAGTCATTGGATCTATGAAGAACCTGCGGCCAAAGTCAAGAATGGATACCTGATTCCTCCATCACGATAATGCTCCAGCTCACCGTGCCAAAGCCTGCACTGAACATTTGACCACCACAGGATTGAAACTTCTCGAGCACCCTCCCTACAGTCTACAGATCTTGCTCCCTGCGACTTTGCACTGTTCCCACATATGAAAATGAATCTAAAAGGGGGGCGGTTTTCTAGTGATGAGGATCTTCTGCGGGCTTGGGACAACGAGCGTGCTTTACTCCCTAGTGAAACTTGGCAGAACTGGTTTAAAGATTGGTTTCGGAGGATGGAGAAGTGTATTGACTGTAGAGGAAATTTCTTTGAAGAAATTAAATAAACAAAGCTGTATTGCAAAACTTTCCTAGTACCCTTTGTATATACTCACATTATTCCAAACAATGCTGTAGTTCATTAGTAGAAAAACGCAATTTCAAGGAAATTGTAATCACGTGTCAGACTTACCTGGTCTTTTGGTAATGTGGAGACGGTCATTCAACTTTACGGCACTCGTGTTAACAGGTTTACAGAAACACGGTACACGTGCTGTGTACAAGTTTCATAATCACCTCCAAGAAACAAAATACAGGAAGATTACGACGAATCAGTGTTAAAATCCAGAGTGTGACTAGTACCTAGCACCCTAAAACTTCGAAGGATAGAACTACCAGGTCTTCGGAAACACCTATTAATCCGCTGACACGATAATTTGTGCGTTTACCACCAAATGCGAAATTCTCCCATAAAATTCAACTTACTATATAACCAAGGCTAATATAAAACTGCTAATGATCTAGGACTAATTTCTACAACTATCAAAATATACGCGCGTGTTCTATAATCGAAAACTTAATATGAAAAATTATTTTTAAGATATATATCTATTAAAAATATTAGTAACATCAGTCTTTCGTTGAAAACATTTCCAAGCATTTATTTATGAACTTCATTTACTATAAATTTAGAATTTAATTAAATTAATTTATCGGAAGTTTACCAACCCCATTTCCAACGGATCGTATTTTTCCAGAACGTTTGTATTTAATTCCAACTCATTAGTAAGTTAATACGCAAATATACAACATCTAATTTGCGAATTACAAAGTTCAAGAATATAGAAAAACTTTAACCTAAAGACTATGTATAATATCGATTAAATTATAATTATATAACTAATATCTCATTTAAATTAGAAGCTCTAATTTATAACGCACATGGGCCCCGATATCCAAAATGTAATTACTGTAGATATAAACTCCCGGTGAACAGATTAATTTCAGATATGAGTAAGAAACGAACTCAAATGAGAATCGCCGACTTTAATATTAGCCGTAGGTATTTATTACGGTTAGTTTTCGGCATATGTCAACAGAATTTCCATGTAATCTTATACAGAGGCTTTGCAGATGCCGTCTCATCATTTCAAATTCAATTCCAATTATTGCTGGTCTATTTCAAATTCAATTCCAATTATTGCTGGTCTCGTGGCTTTCCAGAGAAAATCTTGCTTCTAAAATCCAATAAGTGAAGTTTAAAGATGCTGCCTCTGCACAGATTTATATTACTAAATCACATATGGCTGACGTAAAACATATAATTAAGAAAATATCGATTAGCCGTACCATAAACAATAAAACAACTTTTAAAGATATATACACAGCAAGATATTTTAAATGGAAAAACTATAAAAACAGAATATTATAAAATGGTTAATTCAACTAATACTAAGTACAGAAAAAAATAAGCTAATTCACTGTACAGAAATAGAAAAAGCATTTTTACACGGTTTTATGAAATAATTCTCTGCAGTGTCTGTAACACTTCGTAAATCCAAAAAAAATCTTCTTCATAAAATTTTATATCTTAATAATGAATGAAATTGCATATAAGAATTTCTACTTCTATCAACGAAGTACAATGTATCTACTCAACACTTTCTTTAGAGCAGAGAAGGAGTGGAATATCGAGTCTAAGTTCTAAACTGTAGAGGTGCCAGAATGGTGGATGGTTATTACCTCAGTGTGAAGTCGTTGGGCACTCTCAAAAGCATGCTTGACTTGCTTGACTGTTAATTTCTTCAATATTATTTACTGCATCCGATGCAATACTGTACTACGCTTTACAGATCTAAGGCAAGTCTACTACTGTATTTCGCCGAGTTTACCTTGGATTATCTATAAATGACTTGTCTCTTGTAATTCAATGTCCTACAATCTTACATATGATTGACCGCAATCTGCAACTAAGACCGCTATTATATCTAAGAATTTTGTTTCTTACAGACTTATGAAAGCAATTCTCCAGACCTTTTACAATTTGGTTCGCCATTAAAGATTTGCCACGTTCATGCTTAAGTCTGTTGTTTCAGTAATTTGTATTTCCACACTTGTTTATATGCAGAAAACGAGCGTTCTCCATCTAGTGACGTTATATTTGCATAATTAAAATAATTTTTAAAACAACGAATCCGCACCTTAACAAGTTCGTCTTAATGTGCCAAAATCTTAATTCTTGTCTAAAACAATTTCAAACTTCCGTGTAACATAAGAATTTTTTTGCGTTTTCCACTGCATATAACTGTGCGTGAACGTCTTCCACTATTTTGATAGATTCAACTAACGACAGCCAAGGACTTTCTAATTTCTGAATAGCTTTTAAATCTGTTCTAACCTGACTGTTTTGAAATATTTTAAAACTGCAGCTTCTTTCTGATTGAATTTTAAAACTATGTTTTTTGTATCCCCAAAATGTTTATAATAGTAAAACGCTGCCTGTAACCATGTTCTCCCCAATGTGTAAGAATCGACTTCGGTGGCTTAAAAATACCAGGACACAGTCTGTGAATTCGCAAACACGTGTTGGGGTTTTGATGAACACTGCTTTTGTATGCGCTGTTAAAGTGTCTACCTCAAGATGACACAGCCGAATAGTTTTTACAAAACTAAAGGTATGAATTTTACATGTAATATGTAACATGTTAGCACAATCTTTTTAAAAGACCGGCCTGCAGAAAGCGTGTTTGCGGTACCACCACTTATAAACATTAGCAATTAGTTATTTGAAAGTAAAGAAAAAAACTTTGAAATTATTTCGGTAATAAATTGTTGCACTTTTCTGGAAGCCCTTACAATTGAAGATAGCGGTCGGGGTGGTTCTATTGTACGTAGCATAACATTAATAACAGATTTTTTTTATGATCTGTTGATTCGTCCACATATAAGCAGAGTTCCTTTTTTCAATTCGGATCTATTCCTTTGTTCAATACGTTCACAGACGGATTACAGAAAATTTTGTAACGCTGTCCGACTATGTAATGGATATTTCGCATATAAACAAGATGATTAATTAGATAATAAAAAAATTATTGTTGCATATAATTGAAATAAAAAATCTTCGTTCCATTTTATGCAAGTTTATCTTAATATGTGTTTTGGTGAGTCGACGTGAATGTCGAATATCGATCTGTCATTAAATATTCGTTTTTGAAAGGCAATACGCCTACGCAAATCAAAGATGAGTTGGACTTTGTGTACGGGGACTCTGCACCATCATTTATTAGAGTGAAATTTTGAAATACTATGAATATATCCAAAGAACGTGTTTGTTCCATGTTAACTCAAGATTTAGGGATGAGAAAGCTGTCCGCGCATTAGGTGCCGCGTTTACTAACGTTAAACGAAAATCGTGTTCGAATGAACATTTATAACGCCCTGTTGGCGCAGTTTAGGCGCAATAAATCCAAATTTTGGCGCCGATTAATTACTGTAGATGAAACTTGAATATACCATTATACACCCGAAACAAAAATACAGTCAAAACAGTGGACTGCGACTGTCTTTTGGCATAGTCATAGAAATATCTTAATCGATTATGTTCAAAAAGGACAAACTATTACAGGAGCATACTACGCATCATTACTTGACAAGTTGAAGGCAGAAATTTGCAAAGACGACCGCATTTGCAGAAAAAGAAAATCCTGTTTCACCAAGACAACGCGCCGTCTCACGCCATAGCGAAAATCCACGAATTACGGTTTGAACTGTTTGATCATCCGCCTTACTCACCATATCTAGCCCCGAGCGACTTCTTTTTGTTCTCTCATCTAAAAATTGTTCTCGGAGGACAGAGATTTTCATCAAATGAGGAGGTAATCACCTTCATGCACAATTATTTTGCAGAGAAAAACGCCGAGTACTATTTGGACGGGTTAAAGAGATGGGAGCATCACTGGGAGAAGTGTGTATAGTTCCAATGAGACTATGTTGAAAAATAAATATAAATTTTAAGAAAAAATGTCTCGTATCTTTGTTAGGATGGAAACTTTTCAGACCACCCTCGTATATATAAAGTCTGTTGCAAATTAAATAGGCGTCCCTTTAAAATGTAATACTGCAGACTAAATCGTGGAGACTGCAGATCGGAAGGCAGAAGGCTGCGCGTTGACCTGGTACAGGCAATTTAATTGTTTTCATGAACATTTAGTTGTTCATTTAATTAAGATTCAAGAAGTATATTTATATAAATTTGTATGTATACGATATTAATAAAGGTATTAATTTAGCGCTAATTCTTACTTTAATTCAGATTATATAATGTTACATTTCTGTATAGAAATAAATTATATAATCAGGTTAAATTGATAATAAATTACATTAGATTAAAAATTTGTTTTCTACAACTGTTGTTAAAATTGTTTATCATAATAAGTTGTTAAGCATTTAATAGATTGAACGACAAAGCGAGAAAGCGTCTATCTCACATGTCGGCAACAAAGTTTCCAGAGCGTATATAGACTGACGTTTGCACCACGGCGATTTACCGTTTAATAGATTGTTTTTTCTATTATGTATAATTCTAATTTGATTCAAATTAATTAAGAATTTAATTATGTTATTATTAATTATATTATTATAATCTTTCAAGTTGTAATTAAGTATTCATTTATTTGATTTTTTGATAGTAACATCTAACAATTCGTCATGGTTCTGGACAGAGAGATCATTTTAATTAGTCAGTTGCATATATATTTTCAAACTTTCTACTATTATATTCGGCATTGCTAAATATTGTTACCAAAATTGAAAGTAAATGTGCAGTCTTCCTAAATATTTCCACATATGTTATAATCATCAACTGTAGTTCTTTTACAAAAAAAAGTAACTAAATAAAATATAAACGAAGTGACAACTAGATTAAGTAATTATTATAAACATTACCTAACTTTGCTCAGTTAGTAAACTTATCAAACATTTAATAACTTAGAAAGAGATATCTTAAGTCAACGGCAAAGAGAACTATAAAAAGAAGGAGACTTACGAATAGCTTAGTTGGTATAACATACGGGTTACGTTAAAAACCACTAGTAGACTATTCCCTTAACTCCCATTAACTCAATTTTTGTGATGTTATATCCTATATAATAGCATCAAAAATTCAAGGAAAAGGTAACCTCAATAGGTACTCTCTTACTTTCATCTATATATGTACCTATATATGTTAGTCACGTAATACGCGCCGCCAAATCTACAAGAATATTAGATTATACCATCCATTCATTTAATGATATTTAATGTCGCTTTCTCCTATTCATGTATTTTATCGGAGATATAATATGTATTATTTAGGATATTGGAAAAGAAATTCAGGGGTAGATAGAACTGTAACGCACTTAATTAGGCAAGTTGAAAAATTCCACGTTCCGCGATCGTTTCTACCTCTCTTGCGTCAATATTGTTTTTAGCATGACTGGTTTTTCGTGTTTATTTTACATCGAGCAGCACATAACTAGGTAATTCATTGGTTTTAACTGCGACCGTTATCTTATTTTAAATTGCTACCAATACATATCATATTATTATTAATATTATCATAATACACAGTACAGAAAAACCCCTAGTACAAAATACTTATATAATTTAATTTTGTAACTTAGAAACGGCCTTTATGAAAGCTTTGTAACGAAAACACTAATTCGGTATTACGACTATCGATAGAGGTGACATCAATTTCTGCAATGATAACATTGCTTTAATTCACTCATGCGTCAATATTGTTTTTAGCATGACTGGTTTTTCGTGTTTATTTTACATCGAGCAGCACATAACTAGGTAATTCATTGGTTTTAACTGCGACCGTTATCTTATTTTAAATTGCTACCAATACATATCATATTATTATTAATATTATCATAATACACAGTACAGAAAAACCCCTAGTACAAAATACTTATATAATTTAATTTTGTAACTTAGAAACGGCCTTTATGAAAGCTTTGTAACGAAAACACTAATTCGGTATTACGACTATCGATAGAGGTGACATCAATTTCTGCAATGATAACATTGCTTTAATTCACTCATCGCTTACACCATTGATTTCAGTTTTTATGAAAAAATAGCGTGGATATATTAAATATTTCTAATAATTTTAATCACGAGAAGATAGCGTCACATTTTTACTTACATAATCCTACACTGGATTAATTTTCTAATGATATTAAAATATTTAGAATGGATTGCTAGAGAAGAAGAAGTAAACGTTCTTCAATTAGCATATTTTCATTTATTTTCAAAAGAGAAGTAAGCAAGTGAAAATTGAAATATGTATGTATATTGATCATTATTGGTGCCTATCTCAATCTATGGAAGCGAATCATTTATGAAATTTAAGATGCCAAGTATTGCTAATTGATAGCAGGATAAAGTCAGAAATAAGAGAGAAATTAGGAATAGCAACGATAATTGCAGAAAAATAAATATACACATTTTTTGGTAAATTTTGGACATCCTTTTCGAAAATTTAATGTACAGCTTTCCCAAAAGTTTCTTCTCAATAATCAACAGTGTACTGATGAAGCAATCTATAGGTGGGTGAGTTAGAGTAGTGTTGTCATGTTAAAAGTTGATTATATACATATATATATATATATATATATACATATTATATAGACATAACCCTGTCTTAACTGTAATATACAACAAAAGTGCCTAAACTTTTTAATTAGAGATGGCGATCTAATTTTCTTAATTAAGTATTTTAATATATTTATATGTACCCCAACCATACCAGTTTCTCTATCCTTAACTCGCTTATTTTTTTCTAAATATTTTGTCCTTTATCTAAGTAATCTTGTTTCTACGGCATCGATTCTACTTTGATATTTTCCTGATAATATTCATGTTTAATTTCAATATAAATATTACAGATCTTTCTAATCACTTCCACTTCTGCGTTCTTTGAAATTTTTTGTTCTAGATTTCATGCCGTTAAATATAATTCAATTTTTCTTCTATCTACTTGTCCATTTCTGCAGCTTTGTATTACTCTTGGCCAATGCTTCATATATGTTACTTGCAAGGTATATTTTATTTCATTCTCTTTTTACGACCATTAAAGATGCACCATGTAGTGAACATCCAAAATGTACTACCTTAAATAATTGAAAAAGTGCATACTATAATGCAACTTGATTGTTGTTTGAAGATATTCGAGATAGCAGATTCTGTAAACATCATTCTGAAAGAAGAGTTGGCTATGAACAAACTGTCCGCCGGGTGGATGCCCTGACTGCTCAATGTTGATCAAAAATTGATTTCTCTCGTGCGTGTTTGAAGTTTTTTCAAAAAGATGTCGATTTTATACGCCTAGTTATCTCCACACACACACCTGAGTTCATCACTATTCACTTGAAACCAAACAAAACAATCTATTTATCGCCTCTCCTCCCTTAAAAATGACAATGGCTGTTCCATCTGCAGGAAAGATAATAACTCCTATTTTTTAGGACACCAAAGATATTCTTCTTGTTGGGTTTCTTTCAAAAGGCCAAACCACCACAGACACATTTTGCACGAGCACAAAATTAATGAAATGACGTATATTAAAGCTGCTGTGCATGCTTTTAACGAATTCGAGAGTTGCGAATTTTATCAAATAATAAAAGCTTTGAATCTTCACTGGTCTGGATGTATTGGGTAGTAGAGAATTTTGTGGAGAATTAATTCCGAACCGCAAAGTTTTTCTCATATTTTCATTCCACAGACTTCTCAACCTACCCTTATATTATTAGAAACAAAAAAAAACATTTCGCATAAAATACGCTTTCATAAAATTGTTTTATTTAAAAGTTATTCCTTTTACGACTAACTCCATAACCATTCAATTTACTAGACGTTCCATTAAGAAAATGAAGTTATGGAAACGAAAATGATGCTCAGTGGGGAAGTCTACAAGAAAAACACATTAATATAGTGTTTCGCTCAGCAGTGCGTATTGTCAAGCTCAATGAGTTTTTTCTGTTATTGTTCTATTCCTTTTACACACAGCATCTGAAACGACGAGTAAGTATCCTCATATTTCAAGCAAGTTTCAAAGAGAACCAATCAGAATAATTGTGTATTACGCTATTTTAACTTTTATTAATTTTGATTAATTAAATTGATTATTAAATTATTAAAATTGTTATATTATTACCAAAATGCTTACGGTTTTTTTTCTTTGTTTTCAGGCTGTGATTTTCGATGAAATCGAACTCACCGACCTGTGCCTAGCCGAGTGTTCTACTAAAAACGTCAACCATAGTTTTCAGGTATGTTTACATTTATCGATTTTCGACAGAAAAATTTTTGATTAAGCACCTATTATATGTTTAAAATATTACATTCTGCTCTTAAAATAATGGACAGTCCAGTTCCAACTTAAATTGTTAAAATTCCACTTCTGTAAGGTATTACCTAATAGTGTTCCTTAAGTTTTCTTAAAGCTCTATCAATATCATGCACATTACACCTTGGAAACATTTTAGTTTCGTTATTGACAAATTCCACTTCCAGATACTTATGAACATCTATTCCTTACATATCAAGGATGTTTAACAATGTTTCTCAGTATTTTATGCGGAATATTTGACTGAAAATAAGAATCAAAATGAAATGAGCGAATTAACGCACAAATACTTTACTATTCTTTAAACATTCAACTTCAACACATTTTACCAACATTGCTGAAGTACCATCATACGATTGTTTTTAGTAATCGTTTGTAAACGAAAATATTTCTGTATACGACTCGTCATAACATAAGCTATGGTCTTGTTGACATATTCTCTATGGTTTAATATATCTTTTGCCAAACAACGAATGAGAAAAAAACTATGCCTCTCTCTATCTTCCAAACATTAAATTGTGCGAAAGAAGGAGTAGTGTAGAAATTTATGTTCGTTCCGGCAAATGTATGACATTGTCGTCACGATACATATGTTTTTCATTATATCGCAAAAGATACGATAAAGCACAGAGAATATGTTCATTAATAAGACCACAGTTTACTTGATAAGTGTTCTGTTTGTACATGCATCGTGACGACCATGTTATATACTTGGCGGACACGAATTTCTATACTTACTTCTTTCGGACAGTTTCTAGGTACTCAAAATATTGCTTAGTTGCTGCAATAAATTCTTCATCTAACAGAAACTTCCAATGTCTGTGTTTAAAGATGATATCACTACGCTAGATCTAGTGAACATCATTAATGTGAGTGCCCTGTCGTTATGCAAGAGAAATTTTTTATGAATAATAGTAGGTCGGTATTCAGAATTACTTTTTTCAGTTTGTCTAGTAACGCGATATAATACAGTCCGCTAAGAGTTTGCTCCTTTGAGAGATAATTTATGACAATTATACCCTTCGAAAATCGTATCCATTACCTTACCCACCTTACTTAAATGTCTTGGCTTTCTTTGAAAAGGCAGGATAATGGTTGTTAAGACAAATTTCATCAAACGTAACAAATTTTCGCAAAAAATCTTCTGAAGTCTTGTTAACCCATTTCCAGCCACTACACTAGTACGTAAAAAAATATTTTTTTTTGTAACTGAAGCATTTACATTATATATTAAAATATATAATAATATGTTATTCAAATCTGAACACTAATGCAAAACTGTTTTCTATACAGTTCCAAATACGTAATAAATAGACTAAATTAGTGTTCATTTAAGAAACAAAAAAATACAAAGAAATATAAGTGGTTCGTAAGGCACCAATAGCCGAACATGTTTAGCTTTTATTCAAGTTTCAACACGTTTTATATAAACCCATTAATCGCATTCATTGCATTAAGAAAGTTAGTCGTGTTGAGGCAGTTATAATAGGACGCAGAGTGCGTGAGTTTTCATATTACATAAGTGAAAAATCACAGTATTTGTTGATTTGTTTATTATAATTACGTCACTAGGAAAAATATAAGCCCAAAGAAACCTAGAAATGAAACTGAGAAAGATATTGATAATTATGTCCTGAAAACTCAAGTAGCAGCAGATATAGCAGATATATTTGAAATTCATGGGCGCATCATAATGTGGTCCCTATCCAGAAGATAACCATTTATGATATATCAGTTTCAAGTGTACTGAGGTGCATCTCGCTTTCCAAATAAATACTTTTTTCATTCAATCAATTTACATTCAACCATCAGCAATTCAAACTAAATTTAGTTACAAAGAATAATTAGATAACTTGAGGTATCTATTGTACAAAAGGAAATCGTATCACCCACATTAATAGTCTCACACAATATTCACTACTTCAGTTTAAAAGTTATAAAAGTTTTTGTAGGTGGACTCTGTAAACGATATATATATATATATATATACTGCATCGTTTAGTTTACCTTACATTTTGTGTTCTTATTAAATGAACACTTCTAGCTGATAATTGTGTCATTGCTTGATTGTTCTAGATATCATAAACTTAGTAGATTCTAGACATCTTTGTATTAATAAATTCTATAATATTGACTTATTCACTCTACACTTTGGCCACATTACAACTGAGGAAGTTTTGGCAACTGTCAAGAAACTTGATTCATCTACTACTTGTGGACATGATAGATTGCCTAGTTTTTTATCAGGGACTGTGCCAAAGAACTCTGCAGACCTCTTACTGTTATTTTCAATTTATGCGTTCAAAGATAAACTTTCCCGGATGCCTGGAAGATAAGCAGAATTACACCTGTGTTTATGAAAGGGAAGCGATCAGTATCTTGTCGAATTTTACCAAAACATTCGAACTTGTTCTCTATGACAAATTATTTAGCTGTGTTAAGCCCTTCTTATCTATTAGGCAACATGAATTTATTTCCAGCAGATCTACTGTTACCAATCTGGTAGAGATTACTCAATTTATCAGGAAACAACTTGATAAACGTCTATAAGTTGATATTATATACACGGACTTCAGCAAAGCTTTCGATACTATAAACCATAGCATTTTGATTTCCAAGTTGACATCTTTTGACGTCTTGACTGCAGAGTGTTAGCTTATGCCGACCATCTAAAAATTTTTAGCAGTATTAATTCACCTTAAGATAGCACTAAGCTTGAAACAAATCTGTGCATTATTGACGAATGGTCTACTCATAATCAGATTCAGCTAAAATCAAGAAATGTGCTGATCTCTCTTTTAGCAGAAGTGATACTCTTATTCACTATGATTATAAAGCTCGTTAATCTACTATACCTATAGTATATAACTTCAGAGACTAAGACTCACATCTTAAGCTTTTCTAAGAATATAAGTGACATAACTACATCAGCTTCCAGAAGTCTAGAGTTCCTTATTCGGTCCTGCAAGGGTTTTAGTAACCTGCACACTTTGAAGATTCTTTACTGTTCTCTTGTCCGTTCCAAAATGGAATACGCTTCAGTAGTATGGCACCCGCATTATAATTACCACCAGTTACTGCTGGAACGTGTTCAGAAAAGATTTATAAAATATTTATCTTATAGAATTGATAGACATTCTCCTGCCCTTGGTACGGCATATGGAGGTCTACTTGCTAGACATAATTTCGAATCCATTTGTATACCCAGAGGGAAAGCTAATGGTGGTTTTCTTTTTAAATTAATTAATAATTTTGTTGATTCTATTGAGCTATTTTCTCAAATTGATTTCCTCGTACCTAGGTTTGATACTTGTTTAGCTGGGTGGTCTTTTTTTGTATTAAATTAACTGCACTTATTATTCTTAATTTTGGTAATATGTCCTGTAATAGGATTGTTATCTGTTGGGCATTAAAGACTATTATTATTATTCAACAAATAGCACTTACTGAGTATATTTTGCTCGAAACGTCTTACAATTTCATAGCTGCCATTATATGAAAAAAAACGTCAAATATCCTTTGATGAACAAGATTATGGTTGTAAATTAAAAACTAATATTGATACATGTTTGCATGATTACAGAATTTTACTATATTTTGAACAATTTCGTAGGTAATTTAATACTCTACGAAAATTTATTTCTAACAACGCTTTTTCTTCTACAAAATTTATGTGTAATAGTTATAAAAACATTTTACAATGAAAAACATATACTTCAAATTAAAATAAAATTAAATTACCATGGTTACTTTTTAAATAAGGTTTATTTGTGTATGAAAGTGAGAATGACGAGCGATCGCTGTAGTATGCATATGACTTTGCTGTCTGCATGTTTTGCGAGTGTTTAAGAAAATTGATTTGCCCGCCGACTGTGTAGCGAAAATTCACCGTCAGATTTATGAAGTATACGGTGATAATGTTATGAGTAATAGCTCGAAAGTGTGAAAACTGAAGTATCGGAAATGGTATTGTCAGTGAATTTCAAGACTGCTTTCTGAAGATCACAAAACAAAAAATTGGGTTGAACTTTATCATTTTTGACTATGCGATCAGTAAGGAGATGAGTTTTGGGACCATAGAAGATGAAACTTGGATATTTTACAAGGCTCCTGAATCTCCAGAGTGAAAGCCAAATAGACAATTTCAACATGAAAAATCATCGCAACTGTCTCTTGGGGCAGAAAAGGGATTTTGTTAGTGGATTTTATGGCGAAAGGCACAACAATCAATACTGGCAACAAAAATTTATATTATGTAAATAAATCAGTAATAGTAATAAAATTTTTACGAATTTCTAAGAAATTTCTAACTCTTGCAAGTGAAGGAGGGTCTTGGGAAAACTCTAGCGTGCCATACAAAACGAGCGGCATAACCTAATGTCTTCAGATGTGATGTTGCTCCATGATAATGCACGGCACATATTTCTGCATAAACACAAGGTCTGTAATCCTGACCTTGTACCCAGTGATTTTTACCCGTTTAGATACTTAAAGAAGTTCCTTGGTGGTCAACGGTTCTACAATGACGAAGAAGTAAAAACTGCAGTCATGGATTAGGCTTATTCACTGACAGCAGATTTCTTTGATGTTGGAATTGAAAAACTTGTTGAAAGGTATGACAAATGTTTGAAGAAAATGGAAATTATGTAGAAAAGTAGATGAAAGTATGTAGAATATGGAAATAAATATATTTTAATGATATTTACAGTATTTTTCTTCTTATTAAAGAACGGATTTTATTTAAAAAATAAGCATTGTATATCAAGGTAAAGGTGTACATTTACTTTTGGTGTACAGTTTACAAGAAATTTAGATTATAATATTAGTAAAGTAAATATAAACCTTGCGACGCACATGTTTGTGATTGTGTCTCTAACATTCTCTGCATCTCCTAATTGGAAATGCATAGCAACATTTGTGTGTATACGTATGCATATACCTTAACAAAAGAACTTGATTTCTAAATATAGTTCCTTATCCTCATTATATAATATTTTTATGAAAGAAAAGCAAAAAATTTTCTTGGGAAGCAGAAATGAACTATTTTTATATATTTTAATTAATGAAAACAAAAAATTATCGAACAAATTAAAGGTTTTATAATTGGCTCGTATTCAAGGATTTTAAGGAAATCCAATTTTCTGTATTTATTATTCTTTTATTTCTTCTCAGCACTCACTTCATCAGATAATTGGAAAATTCCCTTTGAAGCATATTAAATATACATACAGCTTTTTCACATACTATTTAATTCCGACAAAACATTTATCTGATATTTCTCTATCTCGTTCGTACAATTTATTTTAATCCAATTTAAAACGAAGTACAAACACTTTTTATTACAAGATCGATAAAACCGCTTCGGACTTTTTGCGACAACGAAATTCTTTAAAGTATTTTTGTACAATAAATTTTGCCAAAAAGTTATCAGATAAATCTCCTGAATTCCACGTGGTATAGCGGTACACACAAAATCGTTTCAAGTCTTACGATTTATGTATAGTATAGAATTTTAATCTTCTTTCTTAAGAAATTTTAATTGAAATTACAACCTCTTTGTAAAATGTTATCACACCTTTCTTTTGCAGAGAAAATTATGTTCCAGCATACCTAAGATGTTGGGAATATGTATATATATATATATATGCATACATGAAAATTTAGTTGCAATAATACTCAGAATATTTGAATAATGCACATTAATAACAAAAGTTTATATTATGTAAATAAAATCAGTAATTGCAATAAAATTTTTGCGAATTTCTAAGAAATTTCTAACTCTTACAAGTGAAGCAGGGTGTTGTAAACGCATGCGAGTGCCTTATTTTAAGATAATTTAAGACTAGAATACAATATTCTTTAAAAGTATGTGAAACGAATATACAGTATGCGTTTTGACTTTCAACGGTACGGGTCGTGTACGAAATTTGTTTCGTGCGGGGTTTTGCCGTAGTTTTCCAGGCGCGACACTGTTTAATTATCTGCTAATGACGACAATTTACTTGTCGAAATACGTATCCAGAATATGAAAATTAATGTGGAAAGGGGTTATATATCAACCTTAAGTGATTAAATCTTACAAGTGGATTCCAGTTGCTTTAAATTTAAAAAATAATACCGAAGAAAAAACAATAAAAAAATTCCTATTAATATTGCATGTTCATCTTTACTTCTTTTATAATTTTAAAGAATGCTTGAGAGATTTAGTACATGTTTGTCTATTTCTAAATTATAAAGAGGACTTATAGGAAACGTCAAGAATGAACAAAAATAAAGTGACTATTATGCATGAATAAGCTTTACTTAAGCGAATTTCTAAGACTACTTGAAGAATTGTTGAAAAATATAATTCACCTGATACTATACTGAACAAAGAAGATGACCGAAAAAATTTTCAGAAAGTGATACACACTTTTTAACTATTTTACGATACAGAAAAAAGTATATTCGGAATTACCGTGAAATTTAGAAAAGGCCATAGGAACAACTGCATGTACATACGATAAGCTGGTGTTCACAAGGTTGTGAGATTGTTAAGCGACCTGTTAGTTAACCACTTTTAAGAAGATGTAATAACGCCAAAGAATTTAAATCTGTCAGAAGTCGCCGAGATTAAAAAGCTAATGACTAAGGCCAAGTGTGCGGCCAATCAAAATTGTATTATTTAGTTTCAACAGGCGTTACATAATTACACAAGAAGACGTAAAGATTAATACCTCTGAAGCTGTACTTACACGAGACAGACAAGCAGTGGGGTGAAAATATTCTCACTAGAAAGAATGGAGTATATTTTTACAATTGAAGACGAACTAACAACAGAAAAATATCGATCTATACTGTGAGCTATATCTTCTGGTCATCGTCTAACAAATCATGGGAGGTATAATTGTGTACTATAGACTCGTGCTGCAGACTAAAGTTCTTATACCTTGGAAATTAATAATATATCCCAATAATATCACGTGTTTGACCAGGAGTGACGCAATCTCACTTTTTGGTACTGTATTCCTGTGGCCTTCCCTCTAGTCCTATTGATTTTGTCTATATATCTGATTACCGTCGCCAAATGAGATTTTACAAGCAATTTGTTACTCTAAAAGCATTTTATGTCTTTATGTTAACTTCTTTTGGTTTCATGTTTACCTTTCTTGTTCCCGAAATACCTTCCCAATACTCTAAAATTTCAACATTCCATCTATGCCCACAAATATCACAAGAAAAAGGCCTATACAGCTATTAATGCTATGTCCATTGTGATATATTTATTTGGCATAGCATATAAGGAGGTTCATTGAAATCGTTCGTTAGATATTAAATTTTTGTTTATTCATTGCTGGTAAATGGAGATATCTCTCATTGAACGTACGACAAGTTTTGTCAACAATCTTCATTAATACAAAATATGTTCAAATATCTATATTTCAATAGTTCTGACTATCCATTTTGGGTACTATAAGTAAAATATCAAACTAAAATTGTTACTTGTCATTTCCATAGCTATCTATTAACTATCATTGCAACTTATGGCTCATACTATCAAAATCAGCTAAAATAACACGAAATGGTTTGAATATGGGTATACGAGAAGCTAGTACATGATGATGTAAAAGGAAATTCTGAGTTCGAATGAGAACAAAAACATGAGACATTATATTTGAAAAATATGTAACTGTATATTACACACTAATATACATTATTTTCTATTTTTGTCCTGTTAATAAGTGTGCACCACCTATTGGGCTAACAATGTTCATTAATCCAATAATAGTAGTTATTCATTACAAACAGAACTTTAACAGCTCTTGTTAGAATCTGATTACATCTGAAGATACATGACTTTCGTAATTTTATTTATACAAAATGAATAATGTGCAATTAGTATACGCACTTTTTGCACTTCTAATGTCATCGTTCCTCAAAATAAAAGGGACGCATTTAAATTAATTCGGCGCAACTTCATTGAACTAACTTAATTACACGCCAAACGCCATGTTCATTTTCGTCTGTACTTATTTCAGGTTATCACGCCGTTTAGATCGTTAGTGCTGTGTGCTGAATCTCGACGTGAAATGGAAGATTGGCTCGGTGCACTCACTGCCGCCTCGAAACGACGCTTTCACGAGCCAGATCAGCCAGATTGTCTTTCCGGATACCATCACTGGTAATTATTAACCTGCATTCACATATATGAGTATGTGTACATATAAATTAAGTTATATCATGTAACGTATATTTCCGTGCGAAATCGTTTTAATTTATGTATATATGTATGTAGATATTACCCTGAAAGAGGAAATTTGACAAGATTGGTATATTCCTATCTCTTGTTTCGAATATCCTTTTATATCTCCTTTGCCTACACGGCATATGTTCAAAATTGCACCATCTGCCGATATTGGTTACATTTTACGTATGTATCATATATTGTATAGGTTTTACATTCATAAATAGTATTTTAAAGAAGCAAAAGACCCCTCACTATATTGATATTTATATTCTAAATAATTACTTTTACAACTAAGTTGTTGTTTTCAGTAGATTGTTTATTTAGTTAACTACAATCTCAAACATAATTTAATGCAATTTAAATTTTCTTATTCTATTTCATTTAAATTACAGTTAAAGTGCTAAGTAATAATCACCTGATAAAGAAATTTACAAAAAATCTCTTTCAAAGAAATCAGAAACCAAAACATTGCTTATTACTTTTCATAATTTCAAAGGGGACATCCACACAAAATGTATTTCAAATGATACAACGATTAATGGTAGATATTATGTTAGTGTATTGAAACATTCGGTAAAATATATTCGTTCGCCAGGAAATTGGTGATTGTTATACGACAACGCTAATTTTGCGACCAAAAAATGAAGACATTCAATGATCAACAAGCAATATTAATACTACTGCAATCAGCGACATAAAAAGAATTTTGGCACATTTTTTAGGCATACGAATCATACTCGTATACTTACAATTATATATAAATATAATTAAGCACTTCGCGCCGGGAAATTAATGATAATTAACATTCCCTACTTTCCATCGTTTCACTAAATACAGAAAATTTATTGAAAAGTTTTCAGTATCGAGTCAAGATTCGAATTTGTATCAACCACTGCATAGACGATCTCTTTAATCAATTAAGCTATCAAGCAGTTCCAGTATTATAAGGTTCGAAGTTATATTTGTGGATAGCTTAATTTGTTAAAGCTACTGTCCAGATAATAGTCAACACAAGTCCGATACAGAAAACTTTCTATTAAATTTTCTGAAATTAATGCAATTGTGGAATAGCGAAAAATGTTAATTTTCGTACTCGTATGGTTTCTCTCGACTTCCGAACAGAAACGGCGTCTCTGGAACTGCTACTTGACTACATTTTTCCTCTCTTGCAAACGTCATTCGTAGAGCTGCTGTTGATCTCGTCATTTTTTCACTGAAACTATCAATTTTAGTGCAGCAAATTCCAAAGTCTTATTTTTGATGTTCGAGTCATCTGAATGTAGTCGACTTTATAAAAAAAACTAAAATAGATTGTTGATAGTTCTGGAATATGTCACAATGGCACATTTCAATTTACAGACCTAGTACTATCTCCGAGTTGTTATCCAGTCGGTAACAATCTGTAGCATTAGAAATTTTCATATCATCTAGAGGTCATTCACATAAACTGAAATTCGCTGTCCAGTGAACAAATCGAATCATTACAGAATATTAAAAAAAAGTCTCAAAGTACGCCGGAAATTTAATAGAAATATCGACAGTGAAAACTAGTAACCATTAAAACCAACATAACTAAAGCTGCCAAGTCGGTCAGCGCAGCAGTGTAGTAATACCTACAAAATATTCTGAAACGCTTAGTTTTCTGCGAAACTTTATAAATCTGAATGACCTCAGCTTGCATCCACAGCATTTGACATATTTCTAATAGCGTTTCGTTGAGAGATGTTCGCCACGATAAGAAATGCTCTTATACATAGAAAACGGCCGTTTCGTTCTAGTGATGTAATATTTATATAGTACAAATAATCTTTGAAGTGACGTAAGGAATATGTAGAAGCACACATTATCACTACGATTTTTTCTTAATCTGGATGCTTATTAAAAACAAATGGAATTTTCTATGGCAGCATGATTTTTCACATAACATGTTTAAGCGTGTCTGTATTTTGTCCAATATTTGCAGCGACTTCACTAACAGCAATGAGAGATCATGTAATTTTTCTATGACTCAGTTATTCTTTTACAATTGTCTTAAATAGTTTTAAATCTGTATAAACACTATATTAGTATTAGAGTTGACTTTCTCTAATAGCCGCTGTTTTTTTAGGATCTAATTATAAAATCAAATTCTTTTTTATTGAAAATATTCAAAATAATAAAGCACTGCCCGTAAACATGTTCCTAACCTGTAAGAATTGGCTGTTGAGGGATACTGTCTATGTTCTGAATTCGTTTAGGGGATTTAGAAACACGGCTTTTTTAAGCTATTAATTGATCTACCTCTGGACAACACTTTCTAATAGTTTCCACTGCAAGGTGTAGAATATGAATTTTACACTTTACATGTATTAAGTTACTACACATACTTTTTGAGAATGATCCGCACAAAGCATTGCACTGTGGCTCCTCGTAGGTCATACTTTCAAAATATTTATGTTAATATTCTTGCGTGTAATTATACATGATATCCCACTACTACCCCTACTTAATGCGGGTATACAAATTAACTCCGCGAAATGGGTCCATCATTTGCATTTCGGCATTTCATGTGACCACATATCAGTAGAACGCAATCGTGTTATCTTTCTGACTTATTAACAACCCTAATTATCCTCTACATTTCTCGGAATTGTTTGTGTTTTGGTGATTGTTGTGCAATAAAATTCCAGGAAGAAGGTATATACTTTATTTTTATTTACCTTTTTAATGATAATATTCCATAATATTTAAGTAATTTGACTGCTACGAACATGAATAATAAAAATTATTCATGTATTTCTTCTTTTCTGAGACTTTTAACTACTCTCCCCTGTGATTCCCCGTTTATAGTACAGATGGATGTAAAGCTTACAATCTCTAGTATGAAAATCATAAAGCATTATCGTTCGGAAACGTCCTCTGCGTTTTCTATATAACTTCTATGCCGTCGTAGGGCACCCATAGGCTGTGTCTACAAACCGACTAAAATGCAACATTTGTAATTATATCCTTCAAAATCTGGTACGAGACTTCCGCGGTCGTGGTCCATGCTATCTGCTTCTGGGCTTCCGGGCTGGAACCGCGTCACTTGTACATCTGTCGACGTTTTTACCCATTTGTATGGGACATCTTCAGGGCAGAACTACTGCACTAAAACTGTTCAATTTCAGTGCAGTACAAATGGGTACGAAACGTTGACAGATATACAAGTGACGCGGTTCCAGACCGGAAGCCCAGAAGCAGATTTATCCTTCATAATTTATTTTAGGCAATATTCAAGTGTCCATTCACTAGAATGCACTTGTTAGACCTCTAACTGTCAAATTATTGGACGTGAATGCGGAAAAAGCTCGCCATGTGTTACACATAGTGCTCTAGAGCCCTTACCGTACCACAATGTTTCCTAATTATGACCGCTTCTCTTACAACGCGGAAGCACATTGCATTATAGCGAAACCGTTAGGTATTAACATTACATTAACAACTGATCTGTTGAGACTTGAAATTTTGTAAACATATTTAGCACTACCCTCAAAATTACCTAGTTTTCTAATCTTTTACTAACCAATATCAATGAAAATGACGATTAGAAAGGTTTCAGTGTTCGTACTGCAACATTAACAAGAAGCTATGGTCTGTCCACATACACGTATATTCACAGATTTTTATTTTCTGAGTCGGATGCAATTTTGTTTTCAATTGTATCGCCCACAGGAATGTAGATTATGTAATGGTAATCAAGGTGATAATTAACATTTGATGTATGTACCGACGAAATTATTCTTTAGTAAGTGAAGGAAATAGTAAATTACAATACAAAGAGTTTGCATACAAACTAAATCAAAACGAACGTCATTATAAACATTTTCACCATTTTTTTTATATTTATATTGTGCACTTTTATGTTTTAAACATTCAACTTTATCCTGATATAGCAAATGTTCATCGTATTTTAAGTTTGAAAAGTCTTTTATAAACTTGTGTACTGTTTGTTGAGAATATTTTTATTTAATAAACTATTTCCCTTGTTTACACGAAAAATAGAAAATTAAAATAAGCTGTGTACATGTCAAAAAAAAAAATAACTGTCACTATGACTTTTGTCACTTCTAACTTACGCTATCTAGTTGAATAAAATTAACATATTACTATAATACTTTCCTTTGTTGATTTGATTCAACTGATGCAGACTTTTTCTTTAACTTTTTTATATGACTATATAAATAAACTTAAGTTAACTCTTATTTAAGTCCCATCGTTTCACAGAAAATCTTTAGTTTTCTTCTGCCGAGAGGTTTGATCATTATGTCGACGATTTGCTCTTCTGTTGAGATCTGCTTTACTTTGATTTGCTCTTCAGAGACCTTCTCCCTGACGAAGAAGTGCTTGATTGATATGTGTTTGGTTCTACGATTATACTCTGGAACAGAATCCAAATCAATTATCTCTTCGAAAAGCCGTTTGATCCAAATGAGCTCTGCTTCGGTGGTTGAGGTAGCTACTATGACTTGACTTTGACTCATCCAGGAAATAGCTCCTCCTCCGTACATTGAGAGAATTCCAGAAGTGGACAACCACCAAAATCTGCATCGCTGTAGATCTCCAGCATGCGTTTCTGGCTTGGCTTGTAGTTGATACTGAGGATTCTTTTTACTCGTACTGTGTCTTCGCTGCTTGGATTTTCGAGAATTCTTGAAATAAATCCAACACTGTAGGCTAGGTCTGGACGAGTTCCCAGCATTAGGAACATAAGACAACCTACAGCCTGTCGGTAGGGTAATTCTGTAATTTTGTCATTCACTTTCTCTGGTTCAGGATACTCTCCAATTGGAGTTGATACAGACTTGCATGACTTGAATCCAAAACGCTTTAAAATTCTTTTGGCGTAGCTGGTTTGACTCACCTTAACTCCTGAGTTGGCTTTTTCGATTTCCAGACACAGAAAGAAGTTGGCCTGTTTCGTGACTATCTCGAACTCTGCTCTCAATTCGTTTAAGAAGTGCTCTAACTCTTGAAGATCTGTTCCTCCAACTACTCCATCGTCTACATACAGGACTAGAAGAGTTGTGCTTCCATTTCGTATTCTCATGAAGAAGCACGGATCAGCGATACTTTGATTGAATCCCAACGACTTTAAAAACGTTCCAAACCTGTTATACCAACACCTTGGTGCCTGCTTCAGTCCGCAGAGACTTCTTTTTAGTTTGCAGACTTGCTCTGTGCCATCGCTATATCCTTCGAGTCGTTTGATTTAGATCATTTCCTGTAGCTTTCCATACAGAAATGCGGTAGATACATCAAACTGAGCTAGATGAAGCTTCTCACTTACTGCTATTGCCAACACTGAACGAATTGTCCCTATCTTGGCAACTGGGCTGAACGTAGTACTATAATATAATATATATAAAATGTAGTTTGGGCGGGCAATCAACAGCATCTTGGGTTGCCTCAGACATTTTTCAGGTGAAAAACAACATGCTGTTCCTAAAAGAATTTAGCGCACAGTACCCCGTATTCAAAGACGAATTTAAGCATTATGAAATATATTACAAGGACTTCCTACACAAAAAACAATACGATATGAATGAAGCACTAATAAGAACATCGTCTAATAAAACAAAAGCTGCTTGGTCAGTTATCCACAACAACCTTCCCCAAGTGAGAACCAACATTTTTCCAGACTCCAATGAGCAACAGCTATGTGGAAAATTTAATGATTTCTTCACTTCTCTTGCTTTAAAGTTCACTTGTAATACCCTAGATGGCAAGGTCAACTGGAGGGAAGTTAGCTCTAATATGCAAACACCAGGCATGGTTTCATCTTTCTATATGTCGCCTGTCTCGGAGAATGATGTAACTGCTACAATAAATAGCTTGGGCACTCAGTCTTCAACCGGATATGACAATATTTCATCGTTTGTAGTAAAATGCGTCGCTACAGAAATTGCACCGGTGCTGACTTACCTCATAAATTTTTCGTTTGAAAAAGGAATATTTCCTTCAAATCTAAAACTTTCGATTATTCATCCCATATATAAAAAAGGCTATAAAAATCATTTAGAAAATTATAGGCCCATTAGTCTTTTAACAACCTTCTCAAAAATATACGAACGTATTGTGAACAAGAACCTAATGAGCTATCTAACTCATTTCAACTTGCTATCCCCTAGCCAGCATGGTTTTCGCAGTGAACGGGGTACCCATACCGCGCTCTTTGAGTACCTGAACACTATTTATTACTCGCTTGATATTGGCCTCCCCTGTATGGGGATATTCATTGATCTTTCGAGAGCATTCGACTTGGTCAATCACGATATTTTACTTTACAAGCTATCACGATATGGGATCAGGGGTACAGCTCACAAGTGGTTCGAGTCATATCTCTCTGACCGTAGGCAGAGTGTCAGGGTCGGAACCTGTCAATCTGACTACATTAATCTTAACAGGGGTGTACCCCAGGGTTCAATCCTTGGACCAACACTATTTCTAGTTTATGTGAATGATCTGCCGAACACGCTTCAAAATGTGGAGCGTGTCGTTCTTTATGCAGATGATGTGAGTGTGGTTGTCAGGTCTTCTGGGGTGGCGGATCTTTGTCATCTGGCAAGCGACACTTTCACTAAAATTAATGACTGGATGATGTTCAATGAGTTAAGCCTCAATAAGGAAAAACCCAAATTTGTTTACTTTCATAATAAAATTAAGCATCTACCTCATGTATTAATAAATAATGAGACCTTCGATTGCGTTTCTTCTACGAGGATCCTGGGTCTGACTGTTAACGAAAACCTAAAGTGGGCCACTCATATTGATAGCGTGTGCAGTACCTTGGCTAAGGTGTGTTTCACCCTGAAGCTGCTCCGCAAAACGTGCAATCGGAGTACTCTACTAGCGTTCTATCACGCCAATTTCGTGTCTTCTATGAAATATGGGGTGATACACTGGGGTGTGTCGCCGGAAGTAGAGTGTTTCATTTGCAGAAACGGGCCCTCAGAATCATCTTTGTGATGGGCTACAGGGACTCGTGTAGGAAACGCTTTAGAAAGGATTCGCTTCTAACTTTTTACGATATTTATATACAGGGCCTTCTTTGCTTCGTGTTTAAGCACAAGGAGGCATTTTCGAATGGGAATGTAAAGCACAAATATGAAACAAGAGCCGACCATTATCTACTGCCTACTTCTCATTCTACAACTGTGTTCCAAAAAGGTACATATTTTATGGGTTGCAAACTATACAATAATTTACTTTTTATATAGAAATTTGTAGTATTTCCTTTTCTTTTTAGTGACGTATTTCTAGCGTATGGTATGTGTAATATGTTTGAGCTGCTATTTTTTGTATGTTCTGATATTATGTATACTTGGTTTTTGAAATAAAATATTATTATTATTATTATTATTATAGTCCACTCCGTGACGTTGAGCACACTCCTTGGCTACGAGGCGAGCTTTGTACTTGTCGATTGATCCATCTGCATTCACTTTCAGGCGGAATGTCCACATGCAAGGTAGTACCTTCTTGTCGTGTGGTAGCTTTTTAAGTATCCACCTCCTCTTCGAGAGAGAGGACATTTCTTGGTCCATGGCTGTTTTCCATTCCTGACAGTATTCTCTTGCCATGGCTTCTTCATGGAACTGTGGATGTTCGAGTTGACCGTCTAGGTTTACGGTAGCCATTACATAGTCGTCGAAACGAACAAGTTTTTGTAGTTTTGACCGATCTCGCAACCTCGACTCTTGCATTGGACTTTCTTCGCAGCTTTCGAATGTATTCTCATGGATCTCATCTTCTTCAATGGATAACTGATTGGGTAACTCTGTCATTTCTGTCGTCTCTTTTAGATCGAGATTGAATATAGGAATCTCGACCTTCTTCTTGCACAGGTAGAGCTTTTCGTGGAATTGCACGTCTCGTGAGATAATTATCTTGCTATTCTCTTTTAGGTAGATGTGATACCTTTCGTCGCCATCATATCCCACTAGGTAACCTTTTACAGCTTTCTGGTTAAGTTTTATCCTCTTCTGACAGGGCACATGAACGAAACACTCTGACCCTACTATGCGAAGATGCTTGATCCTGGGCTTGCTGTATTGGCGTACTTGAAAGTTCTCGCCACTTTTACTATTGTGCCCCGTTTTGTTGAAGTGTATAAGGTGCTGTCAGCCTATGGATGATACCATTTTCTTGCAGTATTTTTCGAACCTCGACGTTATCGAATTCTCCTCCACCATCACTGAGCATCTCTTTGATGGGATGACCTTGATTTTTGGCGTGTGCGATTACAGTGACTAAGGCTTCTTTGAGTTGTGACTTCTCTCTGAGGAAGCAGACGAAACGGAACTTAGAAAACTTGTCTTTGAACACAACGTAGTACTTCGTCTGCAGTTATCAGCTCTCCTGGACTCGTGGCTTTCGTACCTTTGCCGAAAGGTAGACGATGCGACTTTCCATAAATGCATGGTTTGCATAGGTCCCTTTTTAGACTAACTCTGATGCCAAGCTTCTCTACCATTATTTCTTTGACGTGTCTCTTGTCTTGGTAACCCCAGCGTTCATGACACAGTTGTAGCATCGAACTTTGATCCATTACAATATTGACTGACTCTGTTGTTGGTCGAACTGGAATGACTAATGATTTGTAAAGAGTTCCGAATGGCTTGCGGATACCTGCTAATATTCCCACACCATTTAATGTCAGCAAACACTCTGTGACTCCAGACTCAAACTTGCTGTCTGGACGTTGATCATGAATAGTCAGAAGAGATATCAGATTCTTAGAGATGTCTGGTACATACCACACATTCTTCAGAGTTAGACTCACTTAGTTGCTTCCTACTTTTGAATCAAACATGATGTCCCCTTTACCAAAGAACGCTAACTTCTCTTTACCGGCTGCGCTAATCAGAATAGGCTCTTTGAATCTTGTGAATCTTGTGTCGTAGTCGAGATATTTGGAACAGTGCTTATTTGCACCATTGTCTATCCACCAGGTTGCGATACCTTTTTGAGTTTGGGAACTGATGTTGCATGCAAGAATTGGTAGTACTAATGCTATCTTCTTTCTTGGGATTTTCCTTTGCCTTTGGTCTGCCGGCTGCTCTCCTCTTTCTGCAGTCACGAACCCAGTGTCTTGGAATGCCACAGTAGTTGGATTTACCTTTTGCACCATTGGTATTCACCACTAAGGCTTCTTGAGTTTGCTGATCAGATGATAAGCTCTGGACTTTGTTGCTTCTCTCGAACAAGTACAGCTGCATCGTTAGCTCTTCAAAGGTTTTATCAGTGTCTTTGATAATCAGCATCCAACTTGCTCTAAAGCTCTCGTACTTAGAGGGCAGTATGAATAAAGCCTTACATATCAGCAGTAGGTCAGACAACTTTTGAAGTTCCTTTGCTGAAAGCTCCAGATTGAGTTCATTTCACACATTCTTCTATTTTGTGAAATGAGTGGAAATGCTTTCTCCCTTCGTCCAGCTGAAGGCGAAAAATTCGTTGCAAAGCTTGAAAAGTTGGTCTTTTGCTGTGGCTTCAAACTCTAGGTGAAATGCTTCCCATGCTTCTTGGGCTGTTTGCTTGTCCATGATTTTGGCGTACACATCCTCTGAGACTGATGCGGATATCATGGACTTGGCATAACTGTTTGCCTTGCGATACAGATGGCATTGTGCTTTGTGCGCTTTTTTGGCTTCTGCGTCGGCATCTGACCTCAGCTCTTTTGGCTTTATGAGCTTTTTTTCTATTACCTCCAGCGCACCTTCATGATAATCAAGCAGATCCCTTATCATTCTTTTCCACAGAGGCCTGTTTTTTTCACTAGTCAGTGGATTAATATGTTTAGCCAAATCCATCTTTAGTATGAATCAATCTGTTTGGCACTTGGTTTTGTAACCTACTAACCTCACTTTTGATTAACTTGAACTTTTGTACACACAAGTGTGCCTTTAAAACTATTTTTTTAACACTTGTGCACGGGTGGACCCATAACCTGTTGAGAATATTTTTATTTAATAAACTATTTCCTTTGTTTACACGAAAAATAGAAAATAAAAATAAGCTGTATACATGTCAAAAAAAACGTGACTGTCACTATGACTTTTGGCACTTGTAACTTACGCTATCTAGTTGAATAAAATTAACATATTACTCCAATACTCTATACAGCTGTAGCGATGTACACGCGCATCTCGACGATACTGGCTTTTCGACATGATGTTATAGCTTTGAATATAACATGAGCTAGAATTTAAATTGGAAGAAATGAGATTCAATAGCAGAAAGAAAGAAACTTATATAAATAAATATTATTATCGTCACGTATTTCTAATTATGCTAAATTAAACTAGAAGAATTTACTTACCCGATCCGTTTTATCGTTATCCCTTACTTGTCACCTAACATACTATTACAATCCAGCGTAATCTCTTCACATCGACTTACAATACCTCTCTATTGTTAAATCGATTAATTTATTGTCACCGACTTTGTTATCTAATTATCTATGTAATTTCCTTTCTTTCCTGTAAAGCAGCGATTATAGAGGATATTGTTCGATGATATCCTTGTTCTTTAAAACATATGTAATGGAGCTTTTAATAAAATTTTGAATGCGAGAATTACTGTTACGTCGTTTCTTGTCTATAGTTTCAATTATCTGAACAAGTTACTAATTACTAGTATACCTTAAAAGATCAAAAAGTGTATAAAGAAAATATAACAAGCGACGTGATCATTATGTACACTTGAATTTAAAAATAAAATTTTTAATGAATTTGCTCCCTATTTCACCCGGGCAAAACAATGTAACCCAGAAAGCCCAATTTGTGCGATGCGATTGGAAAATTACTGCTGCTTCTTTCGACATGAAAAATTCTTTTAATAGCCTCAGTAAATATAAAAGGATGTTATTTTTTTCGCTTCATTATCAACATTCTCTCCGAAACGCACTGGAAATATTCGGAAAGAGCAAAAATCTATTACATCTTTGTTTACACAATTTATTTCCCCGAACTCATAACTTTTATCGAATTATTTCGATTGCTCCGGTTGTCGTTTAGGCTGCTGCTTTCCGGTGAAGAGGAAATGAAAACTTCACACGTTTCACTCTCCGCAGTCCAATATAAGTATACCGGGTATCCCACAACATGATTTCCGCAGCTTAAAGATATGTTACTGAAGCAATTTAAAGCAAATTAAAAATGTTTAATAAGCATATGCCCAAAGCTATCGTAACTGAACTATAAAAATTTGTAGTTTAAGGTAACCCTGGTATTATGTACCGTTGCAAAAAAATCTCAATGAAAATCATTTAAAAAGAAGTTGCTTTATTGAATTAGTGTTAGAAAATGTCCACCCAGATGCGGTATACATTGTCTAGCTTTTCTTAGAATTGAAGGCGTAGTTTTGATAACAGTCTCAAGATTATCACATAGTTTCTGTGGTATCCATAATTCTAGCAACAAATTGTTCTATCTTCTAGTTGCTCTGCTTAAACTAAATTCTTCAGCCTTCTCCATAAAAAATAATCTAGAGTATTAAGTCTCGTAACCTTGGCGACCAAGAAATTGCTGCCAAGCCACCGATTCGTACAATTCTGATTAAGAAAATCTGTTACTTGTCTACCAAAGTTCGGTGATGAGACGGTCGTCAATAATACCACACCAAACATTCACTGCAAAACTACCTTGAAAATGTGATTCCCTAGTTTGCTGAGTTTCATGTGCCCAACAACGTGAATTCCTGGTGCTGTTTCTGGTGAAGGAGAGTTCATCACTAAACAGCATTTTCCGATAAAGATCTATCTGTTACTAATCAGCGAGTCTTGATGCGTAGGTATCAGATTTTAAAACTTTGAAGGTAAGATATGGTACGGGTACAAACCGAAATTGTGTACAAGGGTAGTTTGACAAGTAATGAGAATGGAAAAGAAAAACGAATTTTTTAAATACAAAATAATTTTTATTTTTCAATATATTCTCCTAAAAGAGCAATACATTTATTCCAACGGTGCTCCAATGACCTTATGCCATCTCTAAAATGCGATTCCGGAAGGCTTGCAAAATACTCATTTACGAAGATGATAAGCTCATCGTTAGACGAAAATTTCTTTCCACCTAGTGCCGTTTTCAATTTTGGTAAAATGTGGAAGTCGGAAGGGGCTACATCCGGCGAATAAGGCGCATGCGGTACTAATTGGAAATGCAACTCGTGGATTTTGGACATCGCAACTGTGCTGGTATGCGAAGGAGCGTTGTCTTGGTGAAACAAAATTTTTTCTTTGCCATTCTTGGGCGTTTAGAACGAATCTCAACATTTAATTTTTGTAGAAGTTCTGCATAATATTGTCCGTTTATTGTGGCACCTTTCTGGAGGTAATCAATGAGCAAAATGCCCTTTGAATCCCAAAAAATTGATGCCATCACCTTGTTTGCCGATAAAGTGGTTTTCGATTTCTTTAAAGGTGCAGAACCACGTTCTAACCATTGTTTCGACAGTTGTTTAGTTTCGGGTATACTGTAGTGTATCCATGTTTCATCGCAAGTAACAAATCGTCTACAAAAATCAACCGGATTCCGCTTATAAAGCTTGGAAAGGCCCAATTCTTTCGTTAAAATGTGGTGTACGCGTTCTGTTGAAATGTTTACCATGCCTGCTATCTCTCTCATTTTGAGTCGTCGATCTTGCGTAATAATATTATGGATTTTTATAATCATTTCCTTAGAAGTCACGATTTTGGGTGCTCCAGAGCGCGCTTCATCAACACAGCTAGTTCTACCACGTTTAAATTCATTTACCCATCTACCTATTGTGGCGGATGATGGAGCAGATTCACCTAATGTTTCCCGTAACTCATTTTTTATTTCGGTAGCTTTCATACCCTTAATTAGGAAGTATTTAATCACTGCACGATACTCTGCTTTTTCCATTTTAACAAAACGACGTGTTGCTTCTTTTTCAATCAGCTGTCAAAAATAAACTAATCAACCGATTTATCTAAATATCAGAATGTAAACATATAAATAGGCAACCTAAATTACAGTGCATTTGTTTTTCCAATTAGAACGCCACCTATGTGCCATTCTCACTACTTGTTAAACTATCCTCGTAAAGTTATCCCTACTCTCATGTGATCTAGGTTAAATCTATTGGTTATTTTTTCGGGCGTGCGTCATCCATATTAAATATTACTTCTTCTTGTGCAAGTTCTTGTTGCACGAGATGTTAAGAAATAGCTGTAGGAAGCTTGCCTGTTTCTCTTAAACAGTCGATGAATATTGATAAAAACAGTTCTACAAGGCACTTGCCACTCGTCTCTTTCCATTACACAATCCACAAACAAAGTGAATATCGGTGTACTCTTCTTTCAAAAAAAATTAACACACCTTTAAGAGTATTTTAATGTAACACATTGTATGTATTTTGCGTTGTAGTGCATCATGCAGTTAATCTAAAAGGAATGCATACTATTAGCCTGTTATTGTCCCCTTCGGAGCACAGTTTCAGTCCATTGTTTCAATTGTTGCTTCACTTCAGATGTATAATTATGATATATATTCAGGTTTATTCAGCCGTTATTATTCGGTGCCAAAAGTCTTTGGGATCGTGTCTCAATTTCACTTAATTAAGGCTTTAAATGCGTTTTCATTCGCATTTGTTGTCCACAATAGACAAATGCAGCACTAGTCCTGCACATAATTTTTTCACATTCAATCCATTATGCAAAGTAGAAACTACTGATCCTTAAGAAATATGTGAGCCTCTACTGCTTATCGTAATTATATTCGTCAAACATCTAGCATCATGTACATAGTTTCTTTAATTATTTCTGAAGAACACATACGAGGATAGTTTGACAAGTAGTGAGAATGACACATGGGTGGCGCTCTAATTGGTAAAACAAATGCACTGTAATTTAAGTTGCCCATTTATATGTTTACATTCCGATATTTAGATACATCGGTTGATTAGTTTATTTTTGACAGCTGA
This sequence comes from Dermolepida albohirtum, assembly GCA_031893035.1. Taxonomy (NCBI): domain Eukaryota; kingdom Metazoa; phylum Arthropoda; class Insecta; order Coleoptera; family Scarabaeidae; genus Dermolepida; species Dermolepida albohirtum. The sequence goes on along the minus strand of JAVIWB010003562.1, from coordinate 408,840 downwards.
TTGAAAAGAAGCAACACGTCGTTTTGTTAAAATGGAAAAAGCGTGTCGTGCGGTGATTAAATACTTCGTAATTAAGGGTATGAAAGCTACCGAAATAAAAGATGAGTTACGGGAAACATTAGGTGAATCTGCTCCATCATCCGCCACAATAAGTAAATGGGTAAATGAATTTAAACGTGCTAGAACAAGCTGTACTGATGAAGCGCGCTCTGGAGCACCCAAAATCGTGACTTCTAAGGAAATGATTATAAAAATCCATAATATTATTACGCAAGATCGACGACTCAAAGTGAGAGAGATAGCAGACATGGTAAACATTTAAACAGAACGCGTACACCACATTTTAACAAAAGAATTGGGCCTTTCCAAGCATTCGGCAAGATGGGTGCCGCGATTCCTTACGACTGATCAAAAGTTCACTCGTTTGCGCATTTTCAATGAGTGTTTGGACCTTTGTAAGCGGAATCCGGTTGATTTTTGTAGGCGATTTGTTACTTGCAATGAAGCTTGGATACACTACAGTACACCCGAAACTAAACAACAGTCGACGGTTAGGACGTGGTTCTGCACCTCCAAAGAAAGCGAAAACCACTTTATCGGCAAACATGGTGATGGCATCAATTTTTTGGGATTCAAAGAGCATTTTGCTCATTGATTACCTTCAGAAAAGTGACACAATAAACGGACAATATTATGCAGAACATCTACAAAAATTAAATGTTGAGATTCGTGCTAAACGGCCAGGAATGGCAAAGAAAAAGATTCTGTTTCCCCAAGACAACGCTCCCTCGCATACCAGCACAGTTGCGATGTCCAAAATCCACAAGTTGCATTTACAATTAGTACCGCATGCGCCTTATTCGCCGGATCTAGCCCCTTCCGACTTCCACCTTTTTCCAAAATTGAAAATGGCGAACTTATCATCTTCGTAAATGAGTATTTTGCAAGCCTTCCGGAATCGCATTTTAGAGATAGCATAAGGGCATTGGAGCACCGTTGGAATAAATGTATTGCTCTTTTAGGAGAATATATTGAAAAATAAACTTTATTTTGTATTTAAAAGATTTGTTTTTCTTTTCCATTCTCACTACTTGTCAAACTACCCTCGTATCTATTGGGCAGCCACTATGTTTGATATAAAATATACCTGTATAGCCGCATTTAAACTCATATGACCAATTGCAAACCAATGGTCATTTTAGTCTAAATGCGGATGTACAAGTATATTTGATATCGATGGAGATTGCTCTCCGTAAACAGAATCCAGTTTATCTTTGATTGTATTCTTTGTTTTGTTCTTTAAAAACACTAACGTAACCGCTGATTGATACCCCGCCTTTCCCGTACTTCAAAACAAACTAGCACAATTCACTATCTATTCAAATAAACAGCATGCTAACGACCCGAATGAATATAAATTTTGACCGTTATATTTTGTCAAGTCAAAAAAGAAGTAAGATTCTTATTAGTGTTCCCCTCTTTCGACAACCTCACTAATTATTGATCCGTACTCGTAGTTAAAGATGCAATAATAATAAAATTGGTCAACTATAAGCCTGTGACCTTTATTTTATTTTTATTGATTTGTTTGTCAATATTAATAATTAATTATTAATCTACAATGTTTCAAAAACTTTTATCATTTATTTATTTGTAACGTTACAATTACGTTTTTATCTACTGTGATGTCCAATATGCCATAAATAAATAAGTATTCAATTTAAACACTGATACACATCTATGATTTTTGAATTTCATGTTCATTATCGTACACACACTAACACATACGTTTACGCATATACACGAATAATTAATATTTTATATACTGTTTTGAAGTAAATTCGTAATTACATTTGATATATAATTAATAACCCTTAACATCATATACCAATGCACAAAATTGCTTTTATTTATTTTGCATTGGCGTATTGATTTTCAGAAAATATTTAATAAATGAAAATGTTAAATACTTGTCAAATTTCATAATACATCGTAATACCGATAATCCAATTTTCTCACTCGAACTTAAACTCTGATCTATTATTTAATTAACTAAATAACTAATACCCGGCAGTCCAATCCATAATCTTCACTGTATGCTAATCTGCGGCCTGTGACTCCCTTACGACGTGATAGGAGACTCCGGTTCAAGGAGATTTACTCCTCTGATTTGCGTACGCTCTGTTCTCCTTTCACCACAAGGTATAATTATTTACCTAATCAAGTACCGTCCTGGTGAATTAAACATAAGTACATTTTGTGAAATGCCCGTTATCTACAGTTCTCTAATCGAACTACTAGGTGAGATGTGTATAATATATTTGTAGATGTTGTTTATCTATTAAATTTTAATCAATTCTACGCCTTTATGTAGATGTGGTTACAGTTACTAAAGATGTAATTTAGGGCGAGTAGATATGTATATTGTTTAGCAGTCTACAATACAGAATAACAGATGAGAAATGGATGTTTTTCACATGAGAAGTATTCTTTTGATTTTGATTGAAAGATAAATATCTACCATTTGTATTAACATAGTCAATTGTCGTGGCGTCCATCATCTTAAATACAATTTTGAATTCAATGGCAGAAATTAATGAGAACTCGACCTGACATTTCTCGATCAATCAAACGAACCTTTTCTGTTTTATAATACGAGTAATGTCTTTCGTATGAGGTTTGAACGTAAACAAATTCCTTCAAGAACCCCCCACCTCCCACCAAAAATGTTACAAGCGCACAAATTCGGTGATCTTGCTACTGCACGTCATTGAAACACGAAAAAAGTTGCCCGGTAAACGTATTTGTCAAAACGTTCATAGATGCATTAGCAATATGCGTTATAACACTATTCTGTTGAATATATATACATACATGTCTACCTTGTAGTTCTGACAGAGAAAACATATAAACGTAATGTTCTGAATCCACTGTCGCTCTTACATCGTTCTTTTCAAGTATTTGATCCGCTCACATTGGAGATGTCATTCACGGATGTTTGAAAGTCTGTGGTGGACCCAATAACGAAAGTTCTACTTATTCACTGAACCATTCCCTTTTGGTGAGTTGTTGAATCACTTGCATTTTATAGAGATAAAATTTTATACCAAAACGTAAAATATTTCTCGCGACTTGACAGTTCATTTGCAACAATGCTCAGAGCGTCGTAACAATTTTTGATAGAACCGACGACTTCTTTTTCATAATGTTTCCTGCTGCTCTCAAAGCTTGGATCCATTTAAGGAGCGTATTGCCGCTAGAAACTGCCCCATTCCATCCCATATTAAAGTGTATAGATGATAGATTCACCATTACGAACCCAGGTATTGTACTGTCCACTTCCACATTGCAGCTGAAATGGTATATCACCTTGAAGCAAATGATATTTCTCCCTATCACCCAACCAGCATTACCAGCAGTGTACCAATCATTCGAAAAAGTCAGTTTCTTACAAGTCACCTTATATGTATGCGCTCATTAAATAAATATATAGAACAAAACTATTTTCATTTTATGTCTATTTAGTAAGCGCATGGTATTATAGACTTTCGAACAATATACATACATATTTATTCGCGCTAATTTATATAATAAATGCAATCATATTGCGTGATATTTTAAGAGAGTTAAGTTACACTGGTCAACCATGATTTTATCAGATGGTCAATATTTGCTAAATTTAATATATTTTTGGGCGCTTATTAGGGATATGTTGCTATGTCCTGCCCTGTTCTTAATAGGATTTCGAATCAACGCTCGTATTTGTTGCTTATCTAACAATCCTCTCGCTTACTTTCAGGATGCTTATCAGCTCAAAATAAATAAGGAGAGTGGGAGGAGTTCCCTATGAATACTATGTAATAAGACTTCACAATATGGAAATTCTGGAAGGCCTTCTACCAATATTGAAAAAAAGGATAAAAAAGCATTCGTTGTTCTGTTAACTAGTATCCTTTTGAAAAAAAAACAAAAGGAAAGTTCAGCACTATCCAAGTTTATTGTATGTTCAAAACTATTGATTTACAAGGTATCAAGTATGACCGTTTATTATGAATACGTATTAAATGAACATAAAAAGGAGATGATTACGATATTGTAATTAATTACACTAATTCAAATTTGAGAAAATTTTCTCGCTCTATACGTACAGCTGGTTCAAATCTTACAATAGTATATGTGCCCCTAATTGGACCCTTTCCAATTACAGCATCGGAGCACACCTACAAAATAATTGCAAAGAAAAATTATACAAATTAATAAAGTCCAGCTTTCCACTGAATTACTCGTTACTTAAGTATTGAAATAAATAACAAAATTAAAATTTGACTGTGGTTTCCAAAGCAATCGTCAAGTGAATTAAAGGAAAACTATAATAATTGACTGATGGCAAACTATTTACTTATTAACGAGCAAAGAAAATGATTAATTAAAAATTTACCGTTGTTACCACTGACTTTAGAATTGATTAGCACTCACAATATCTATTAAATAAAAATATTCGATATTCCAACAACTTTGATGGATCCGGTACAATTACTACCCGTCGAATATGCTGTTCGTGCTCGGTCTTCCTGGCATAGGATCTTTACATTTACATTAATTTCGTCCATACGCCAATTATTATATTACCCGCAGGTGGTACGTAGGTAGGGTAAACTTAGAACCCTCTATGTGGTTTTTTCGAGGGTTAATTAACTAGATCTAAGATCGCCCCTTTGATAAAAATAGCTAACAAAATCCTATTACAATTTTACGAATGTTTTTTTTTTTTTGTTTCCACCTGCTCAATTAACATTTAATCTGGCTTTATTCATATCCAACTAATGTTGATAGAAATGTATTAAACCATTCCTAATACAATAAGTCTAATTATAAATTATGTTCTAAAGTTGGCGTAAGGTCGGAAACTTGTAATCACTTAGAAAATGAACCTTGGAAAGACATAGCAACTCGAGCGCCATGTTCTTATAAATGATCGAGCATCGTCAAAAACCGAATGGTAAGATTATGGCCAGATAATTACAAAACTACAGGGAAAAACTTCAATCACTACGAAAGCAATAATTACAATGATTTAATTAATTCAATTCTATTCAACCAAGTTAAAGTCTCGATGGATTCTGTAATCGATAAATTAAAATCGGTCGATTATGATGTACGGCGGACAGATACGGGAGAGCGTTAAATGTACTAAAGAACAATTTAAAATATACATATTCTAATAACATACACAGGTGGAATTTTATGTTTGTAACAATGTAATCAAAATTTCTCTATCACCATCAGATCTATTGTATTTTCTAGTAAGTACGTAGGCGTGAACAATACAAATTCAATATATTATTATTTTTGTTCTTATTTATTCGTTTATTTGATTTATTGCAGCAGCTAAATTGCTGAATAGATACCCATTAATCCCTTCTTAACTCATGTATATCATGCAAAGGAGGCATGTGAAAATACGTTGAATATGTAGTATGAGAAACATTTGTGGTATATTGGTGAAGGCCTAAAAGTAATATCACTGTTATATGATATACAACTTGGTTGAATTAAATTTCGTTGTTTCTAGTGTGAGTGGAAGAACAGAAATAGGAACAATTATTATGCTAATAAAAGTGTTCGAAAAGAGAAATATTAACTGCAGGAGAGGAACGACTCCAGTAATGGTAAAACCTGAAAAAGTTTACCTTCCGCCACTATACATAAGGCTAGTTTTAATGTGAAATTTCGTTACGGCAATGGATCGTGACGGGACAGGATTCGCTTTTTGAAAAACGAGTTCTCTAATACAAATGGTGCTGAAATAAAAGAAGATATATTTGTTAGGCGGCAATGAAAAACTAGTGAGTGATATTGAATTCGAAGAAGTTTTAATAACTTTGAGGTTGCTACGTGAAAATCATTTAAAAAGGTAGTAAACAACTTCTTTGGAAAACATAAGGCGGATAATTAAAACGAACTTGTAACTATATGATATAATGTAATATGTCACTAAAAATCTACTTATTAGACCTTCCTCTGGATTTTTCCCTACCAATCTTGGAGCTAGGAGTGGTGAACAAAAAGAACGCTTTCACCAGGGAATATAATAGAACCATACTATCACAGGAAATGAAACAATCTAAAAATGCTGGTTACTCCTTAAATCGTAAACCTGATTCACCTACAGAAAATTACAATGAAAAATTAAAAAAGGCAGATTTTAGGCATATAGAAATTGTGGATATAATATTGTTATACTATTGTCACATATTTTTATAACCAAAAATGGTAATTACAGAAAACTGTGCCTGATAGAAAGAAACAACTAACATATTTAATACCACACTATAAGATTCAGCTAATCGCGCTCGTCTAACAAACGAAAAACGAAATTTTGTTTTCTTATGTTATTAGAACACTTAAACGCGTGTCGAAACTCTGGACGTCTTTAGAAGAAAGTAAGGTGTGATAATAATCGAGCCAAATATGAGTTGCATAACCACAAGGATATGCGGTAGTTAAACGTCTGCACCAAAGGCAACCCTATTATTTTTAGCCATGCCTCATTAAATGGGACTCTAATCGAGTGAACTGGTATTGTCTTTGAGACTCATGGAAGCAGTATAAAAAGACAGAAAACAGATCTCCAAAATAAAAAGATAGAAGAGAATATGCAAGAGATTCTAAAGCTACAAGACGGGAATCTTCCATGGAAAAAATAAGTATGAAGGCGAGTATACGCCAGGGTCATCTACACAGGTAAAGATACATAAATCTATAAGGATCTACATCGTAGAGGACGTTAATTGGACATCCATCAGGGAGACCCGATCATCTAAGTGATCTGTAATTTCAAAGATTGAAATACAAAAACTAGCCCAGATTATACAGATATACAGATTATTAGATATTTGCATCTACGAGTATTAAATCTAAATTAGACAGAATTATTCAAAAGGGAGACCCGATCATATAAGTGATCTTCTTTCGATTTTACTTCAAGCAATAAATTTAAATTTCGCTATAATAAGAAGTTCTACTTTGCAGTTGAGCAATTGCACCGAATTTATGTACATACGAAATCTTATAATATGGTCCAAATTGTTTTTTCGGTCATTACTTTTTAACCGCCTGTTGCATGTTTTTGGAGTAATACATAACAGCCTAGACCCACATTCTTTAACGTGTTAGAATCATTATGAATGTATTCTAACACGTAATGACTAATTTTGATATACCTAATTCCTTTAGTTAGAAAATACCGGGAAGACATTTTAAACGAAGCTTTTTGACTAAAGTTGGAACCGTGAGCATTCGATTAATAGCGCGTACTTTGAAGAAGTGCGAGAGGTTTGGTAGGAAATATATATAAATAAACTCTTATCCTTTTAAGCGGCGTGTTCTTTGTTCAGATGAACAAAATGGACCAGGTCGGTTAAATACTTTCATTATCAATTATATTTCTTCTTGTGACAGTTAGGAATAAATGTTTGTACATGCAGAGAACTACTATTCAACATGTAGTGATGAAATACTCCCATAATTAAAATAATCTTTGTTAATACGTAACAGATCTGTGGAGCCACTATCGCCATAAATTTTATTCTAGTAAAATCCGAATTTTTCGTTAACAAACTATCTACTCTACTCTACTCTTTCGTTAACAAACTATCTATTGTACTAAAAATATTTGGTGATAGTGGGTCTACAGATGCGTTAATTATTAACAAAAATTATTATAATTATGCAAGCATTTCATTACAAAATGTCGAACAGTCATTCTCTGCATATAAGAACATTTATTCCGCACAACGAATATGGTTCCACCAAGAAACTCTTGAAACATACCGAATGTTGCAAATATTTAACCGATCTTATCCAGTTTGTATATCTGCAAACGAAAATGCTGGTTAAAAGAGTAAGTGTTTATTTAGGATTATTATATACTAAATACCATGCACTTTATTACGAACATAATTCTAATTTGTGTCATAATATTCGATTAAGTATATTTTATTGTTCATTGTTACTTTTAACGCCCTGTCATGTCTGTCAGTCGAAGTTAGCAATAATTACAATCGATTATAGATCCCGTCGATATTTTATTTTTTGATTTTATTTAATAAAATCATATGATTATAGTCCTTCTATTGATTAAAAGTTATTCCCAGTGGCTTTGTAATTAATGGCCATAATAATTAGCGTTAATTTTTCCTGAATACGTCATGCCTTGAGTTGATGAAAAGTCCAATAGCGGCTGAGGCTCCCCTTTTTCATTAATTACTTTGAGATTGTTCAAACTCGATCTTCGTTTACTCCATTTAAAAATTCAACTTCGGATTATTGGTCGTGTTATTTTTATATTGGAATAGTTAATTACAATTCTTGCAACGATACGATGGAATATACACAGCTGATTGATTAATTTATCGACTTAATGGGATCGATCAGATAAGTTGATAAACCTCGACACGTGGTTGAAAAATTTAAGTTGGATTAGTATTGGCATTTTACTGAAGAGACGATCTTAATTCTATTAACTACCTGGAGATATGTAATCTATAAACTTTGTATTAAATAGTGGCCTAGTTCTTCTCCTTGTTTTTTTTTGCATTGACTTTAGGGTTTTTCTTATCTACCCTATTTTTGATAACTTAATAGTTATCAAACGAACTGAGTTAGTGTACGTATGAAGATTCCATGCTCATATGACTAAGAATGCAGAGCTTAATCTGCACGCTTAAGGTTTAATAAACTAATTTGCCTGTCAATAAGATCTGACTCATCGAGAGATTGAAGTAGTAGAGCTTGGCAGGGACGTTCGTAATAATAATTATTATTATTGTATTAGTTTATTATTAATTTTATTTGATTATTGAAACTTGGGTATCAATCGTTGAGTGTCTATGCTCCCCCCGATTTATTTACATAATCATTTAATATCGTTTAGATCCTACTTTATGATATTTAAACCTTAGTGTAAATTTAAGAGCAAGGAAGTTAACAGATGGTATTTATATAATTATTTATTCATATGATTCGTAGAATTTATTACTTTAACTAATTATTGACTCATTGGATAATTAAAAGTGGTACACCCACGATTAATTAGTTTACCATCAACTAATTATATTAGTTTTTTAAATTGACTTAATTTTTGCTTTTTATAAAACACAATCAATCTTTTCTTTTTTTTTGTCATAGCGTTAATTATTTAAAGTAACTATCTATTCAGTCGTAAACTGAACATTTTTTTATGCACTTTATTGCTATTATTTTGTTTGTGTTTTCCTGTTATTGGAAATTTCCCAATAAATGGCACATATACTATTGAATTTTTCTTTCGTACCACAAATGTGAACCATCTGCACGTATAGGTGGAGGTTATAAAGTTCTGAAATGTGGCGTAGGTGTTTCCTTTTCTTTTTTGAAATACTTATTTAATATTAATATCTTTTTTTATACCGTGTATTATAAAAAACAATGGAACATGCAATAAACTTGTATAAAGTTTAACTTTTTTCTTACTGCAAAAGGGACCCCTTTTCTTTTTGGTTTCAGTTAAATAAATGCCAAATGTATTTTTTTATCCATCTTTTGCTTCAATATTGGCATAGAGGCGTTCAAGGTAACAAAATTATAGCGTTCTATTAGAACTTATTAACAGGGAACCCCCCACTCTCCGAATTTATTTTTTGACCTATTTTAGCACCTTGAAGGTTAAGCGTAAGGATTTTTTGTTAGATAGAATACGGGAGTTTATTTATTGTCCTATTAAGCGCAGGGCGGCATTGACCAAATGCTCGCAGTGCCAACTCTAGTTTTGACACATGGTATTTATGCGATAATATTCTCTAGATCAGTTTTAATCGGCTTTTAAACGGCTTAATAAAATAAAAATTTGTAAGCCACAAAAATCAATGGACCTTTTACATAGGTTTGTAAGTCTCGCTTGTTAAAAACGTTTTATGTTTTTCTTCATCCTTCTGTTATTTCTTCATCTTTCCACAACATTGTCGATATAACGGCTTTCTACGTCGGTAGTTTCATCCATAGACGTTATCTACTATCTTTCGTCGTATAATAAACATCCACTGTTTTCTCATAACACATTCCAGACGTCTGGGATTTTGCACTTTTTAAAAATTTAGTAAAAATCCTTACCTAGTATATGTATAAATAAAGCCTCACGCAGATCTAAATTAAATTATCATTGTTCTAGTGTTTTTGGAAAATATATTCTTAAAGGACCGTTTACATCGTTTATTTTGGAGTTATGGGAAACCACACGAAAAGGCGACGAAAGACTGCGACTTTTTATATCAATTCATTAACTAACAAGCTACGTTAGTACTGCCTTGGATAATGAAAGATCCATTAAATTCGTCTTCGCTTTAAATAAATGTAAACGAAAACAAAATAGGAAATAAGTGAACAGACCTAACAGCAAAAATTCTAGACAATATGAAAAACAACTATTTCAACTGTGATGTAAATACCTCTCCATAAATATAATTAATCGTAAAGCGAATAATATACAATAATAAGAAAAGCAAAAAATATTTTTTTCAACAATACCTAATCAAGTAATTAAATAATGAACAACGAAAACACAACTCTAAAAATTACAAAACGATTCACTTGTCTAAACATAATTAAATGTCCATCTACATCAGACCACTGATAATAATTGAATGTCACAACTGTATTTGATTGACAGCCGATCTTGGATACCTAAAGCTACGAGGTATATTCATGATAGAAATGTGATATTAATAGATTGGACGAATTTTTGTCGCTTCATTGTCCATCATTATTGGTTTTAGCTATTTCTTTTTGAAGTCTCGGATGTCACTTTAATACTGTTCACTTTTTACGGCATCTTCATTATAATTGTATATAATACTATGGAACGAAAAGAACGTATGAAAAACGAATAAATAAAACACTTTGTCTAAATTTCACCCAATATTGTATGTTTACGAAACTAGTCGCAGTAAATATATAATATATTGCGAAATTTAGACAGTGTTTTATTCATATCTTCTATTTTTAACTCAATTTCGGACAAATATTTTCCGTGTTGAGAATAATAAATGGTTTAATTTATTTTTTAAAAATTCGTCCCCTTTAGAAAGAAATTAATAATGGATTGCCGCTTCATGTAAACGAGCACATTCTGCTATTCGCCCGAGTGTGCTTCTAATAAAATATACTATGAACTTCTATGGAAGCTGATTTCCATCTACTTATAGAGAATCATGTAGCTGTTGCAAGTTCATTGGAGGATTAAGACGTATACTAGCCCTTCGATCTATCGTATCCCAGACAATAGATCTGGCAATCACACAGCTCAATTGAGAATATTGGCATTAGCCTTTTGCACGAGTTATAATGTAGTAACTGCAACACGAGAACGGACATTCTCTTATTGGAATGTAACTTTATTTAACCTTTGGATATATGACAGAGCATATTATCCCAAAATTTCGTAAATATACATTTGAGCATTTAAATGGACTTGAAAGAAACTAAAGTAGTCCTACATCTTATGATAATTTCACCCTCAACCATCAATCTTCTAGGAAGTAAAGTCTCACATTCTACGGAAAAATTCAAAAACAGCCTTTTTCCTCTCCGGCCTTGGATTTGTCTATAACTATCAACTTCAACAACGAATAACTATAGCAATACTTTCAGTACTCGCCTCATGTAGCCCATCGATAAGACCGTTTTCGAAATCGTTTAGATAGCGATTACTTGACCTTCGAACTCTTGGCATTTTAATGCACTAATTCAAAGCTCTAGACTTCGTTTACGTGAAACGGCAACTTGTTATTAAATTTTCTTTATAGAGTGAATGAATTTTTCAATATAGATTTAATCATTTGTTATTTTTAAGACAGTAAACATTTATTTACAACAAGGTAGTTTATTGTCACTTGTAGTCACGAGTATAAATTAGTAGCACTTCAAAATGCATCATATTTACCACCTGCCCAATAGCTAACTTATAACGGGCTTTTATCTTGAAATCTGCTTACTCGTAATTAGTTCAAACATGTTGAAATACGAATTCTAATATAATTTCCGAACAATTGCACAATTACCTACTTAACGCATGATATTACGCCATCATCGACCTTTGCATACATATATGTAATGTATATATGTACAAAACAAAAACCAGTCAAAATGTAAAAGAAATAGTTTTCCAAGTAGACTAATTGTTTCAGGTATGCCACTTCTCATGCGAGACCGACCTATTGCAACGTATGCAGAGATGCCCTGAGCGGGGTCACCAGTCACGGATTAAGCTGTGAGGTGTGCAAATGTAAAGTACACAAAAGATGCGCCGCAAAAGCCATCAACAACTGCAAATGGACTACACTCGCTTCGGTGGGCAAAGATATTATCGAAGATGCCGATGGGGTAAATATTTCTTTTTAATTTCCTTTCATTTAGAAAAAAACAAAATAATAATCAAATAACACTATAATAATAATAATAAACTATAGAAGATTAAACATAAAGCAAAAGCGACAATTCTGAGAAAAATATTAAACTAAGCAAAGATTTTATTAATTAATATATTATTATTAATTTGTTGTGCAAATATTTAAATAGTATTAAATTAAATAATTAACTACCTAACAACGCAATGACTGTGACAATTGTTTCGCTCAAATCCAAAGCTCATTAGATAGTTTTGTCTTTCCAGCAGTTCTACACAGAGTGAGTATTATTATCGAAACAATAATGCAAAATAATAAAAGAAAACTATCCTTCATATGGAGCTGAAAACATTCATATCACATTTAACAGAACATCTATTGGTAATGAGTAAAACGATCGTTTCTCTCAATTCTAGAGCTCATCAGGTAGTCTCACTTAGTCGTCAGCTTTTTTAGCATATTTATTCAAAAATTTTATACATCGATTTTATTATTTGCAATGAAAGTTTCTTGATCATTGAAGGTTGATATATAGTATAACTCCTTGCCACATTAATTTTCGTATTCTGCATACGTATTTCGACAACTAAGTTGTCATCATCAGCAGATTATTAAACAATGTCGCACCTGGAAAACTACGGTAAAATATCCGTACGAAAACAAATTCAGCACACAATCCGTACCGCTGAAGGCCAAAACGTGCACGTGCACAGTGTGCACATGTACGCTTTGCCACAGTTTAAGGACTGCCACAGCTTAAGGATATGTTATTAAAGCAATGTCAAGTTAAAAATGCTTAATGAACATATGCCCAAAACTCTATTTTAACTGAGCAATGCAATAGTATAGTTTCAGATAACCCTCCTAATGCAGGTATTTATTTACCACTGCGAAAAGAAATTTAAATGAAAATCATTTAAAAAGGAGTCTATTGAATTAATTATTCAAAGTATCCACTCAGTTGATATATATAGTCTAGCTTTTCCTAGAATTGAAGAGGTAGCGCTGCTAGCAACAAGTTGTTCTCTGTTTTCAAGTTGTTCTGCATAAATCAAATTTTAAAGCTTTCTATGTAAAAAATAATTTAGAGGTTTCAAATCTAGTGACCTAAAACTAAAAAAATTGAACATATAACATTAACGTAATTTTAACGGAGCCTGTGGTTGATTAACTTAATCAGTGAAGGTTGATATATAACCCCTTTCCACTGTACAGTATGCGTTTTGGCTTTCTACGGTACAGATCGTGTGCGGAATTTGTCTTCGTACAGGTATTTTGTCGTAGTTTTCCGGGTGCGACACTGTTTAATTATCTGCTGATGATAACAACTTAGTTGTCGAAATACGTATACAGAATACGAAAATGAATGTTGAAAGGGGCTATATATCAACCTTCGGTGATTAAATGAAACATAAAAATTCCATTACAACAAAATACGGTAGCCATAAATCAGATAATAACAAAATGCAATACACAAAGACAGTAAATATTCGAAAATAAATTATAAATACATTTGCCAGTACAATTATTTTCAGAAAATTCTCCTAGTGGTTTCAATTTCATGGCCAACCACTATATTATTTATATTACCATATTGGCAATGCCTATAATTTATTCACCTTTTTCATATTAATAAATGACCTAATAAATAAAAAAAATACGTTACGACTTTTCTGACAGACCAATATATCATTCTTATTAATATGTTGTACATACAAAAGAAAAATGGATAATAATAGTTACATATATAATAAATTAATTGCCATTGCAGTTGTGAATAGAAAAATGTAGGTCATTTATAATATAAACTAAATTCTAATACATTTTTTTAGTCGCGTATAGGATCTGTTTTGTTAAATTACAGCTCGCTTTGCATTACAAAAATATCACACTTACTTATATCTTGAAAAAGCAGGAAAAGTCCCAATATTCATTCAAATACATAAAAAAGAAATCCCATCACAATTGCTAAAAATGTCACTCCAACTTTGAATAGAATTGCAATCGTCCAAGCTTGAATGTCAGACTTTAATAGGAAACAATTTTTTGAGAATTCAATCACTGACATGACTAGTAATCCAATATGTCCGACCTTCGTCTTGAGAATGCTTGCATAGATATTTATTACATAAAAGCATTTACTCGTATGAATCAATTTCTTTCATTGTCGAAATAGATAGTCTACTACTTAGAATACTATCATTTTCATATTCTTTATGCTATGTTAAGAATTAACTTCACATTTCTAAACAATATTAGAAAAGAAAACTAAATGTTCTCATCTACACACTTTAAAATGTTGATCGCCGAATTCTTAAAGTTTAATTTATTACTGTATTCTATTTCAAAGACGATGAAAATTATTAAACAGCTACATTCAAAGTTTCGGATTTAATAAATAAAATTTAAATCAATTTATAATCTGGAAATTTTTGTTAATCATAATAATTTTCATTTGTTGCCTGTAACTAACAAATGCATAAATACAATTTAAAAATAAAGGAAATAGAATCCTAGTCTCTAGAGCTAAGGAAAGTTTCGACAGCGTCTTTAACACCTACTCCATTAAGAAAATTGTTTTCCTCTCCCGGAGATGTACAAGTGATTAAAGAGATCATAAATTATTGAAAATAAATCTTGTGAATGTGATACACATCATAAAATTTCAAAGTTAAGTCCTTAGTTTTCAAACAGTTATTGACAATGTTATATATTATCGTGTAACAGAATAAATACTTGTTTGTTTGTAACAGTTACACAAAAAGATTTTAATTTATAGTGCATTTGTTGGTTATATATAGATTATTTATGTACTGTTACTTTAATAGTGTCAGCATTAGGTAAGAAGAAATCGACAATTAAATTGCGCGTGCTTCATAAATTATCTGTGAATAGAGCGGAGACTCCGTCAGTATATCTTAAAATTTTATATTTCTTTTTAACCACTAATATTCTCCTACCACTGGTGCATAAAATCAATTTTTCGTCGCATCTAACATGTCTAAAAAAAGTTCGCTATAGTTTTCCACAGAATATAAAAAGCATTCATTTAACCAATGCAGTTTATTTCTTCACTTATTCCAATCTTTTTGTGTTTGAACCGCACTAGCATGATTTGACAGAAACTGAGATTCGAAACTAAGTTTAACTCATTAAGCTTTTTACTATTTTTTAACGTAGTCTATTTCAAATCGATCCCAATTCGACCCAACGATACTAATTTATAATTATATTTTCCAAGATCCTGAAAATATTACTCAATTGCTGTAATAACAAAACTTTTTTCCAACGAGAAAAGATTGTGTTTGAGGAATAAGTGGAAGTCACTGGGAACTAAATCTGGATAACAAAACAGGTAAGGCGCAGACCCAAATTTTTTAACTAATCCAAGTTTTCGCAAATAACTTCGCAACTAAGTTCTCGCTGTTTTTCAAGAGATGGCTCCAGTAGTAAGTGCTGGTCGATTGTGACATAACCTAAACATCATAAACCAAGCTTAGACATATGTTAAACAAACCGCTTTGACACATTAGTGATTTTGTTTTTGCGTCATATATTTTTGGTTGTGTGAAAATTTTGTGCCAAATAATCGTCATTTGCGGGAAGTGTTGGTTTTTTTCTTTCATTCGAAGAAAACGGCGGCTGAAGCGCATCGAGAACTCCGAAAAGTTTACGGAGATGCTGCTCTAAGTGAAAAACGTGCCGTGATTGGTTCCGTCGCTTCAAAGACGGTGATGTCGATGTTGATGACCGTTCGCGTGAAGGAAGACCAAAAACGTTCGAAGACGCTGAATTGGAGGCATTGCTCGATGAGCATCCGTGCCAAACGCAAAAAGAGCTTACTTCAGTATTAGGAGTTACCCGCCAAGCCATTTCCCAGCGATTGCATGCGTTGGGAATGATTCAAAAATAAGGAACTTGAGTTCCTTATGATTTGAAGCCAAGAGACGTCGAGCGTCGTTTTCTCGCCTGTGAACGACTGCTCCAGCGGCAAAAAGGAAGGGTTTTCTTCACCGCATCGTTACGGGTGATGAATAATGGATTCATTACAGCAACCCAAAGAGAACTAAATCATGGGGACTGCCCGGTCATGCTTCTACGTCGTCGGTTCGGCCAAATATTCACGCTGTGAAGGTTTTACTGTGTATTTGGTGGGACCAGGGCGATGATATTTATTATGAGCAGTTGAAACCGAACGAAACCATCACTGGGGAACGGTATCGAATTTAATTGATGCGATTGAGCCGAGCACGCGAAAAGCGGCCACAATACGAGCAGAGGCACGAAAAAGTGATTCTACAGCATGACAACGCAACAAATGGGAGGTCCTATCCCACCCGCCATATTCCCCAGATATTGCGCCGTCCGATTATTACTTGTTCCGTTCGATGGCACATGATCTGGCTAATCAGCAGTTCCGCTCATATGAAGACATCTCCAAATGACTTGATTCGTGGATAGCCTCAAAAGACGAACACTTCTACCATGACGGTATTCGAGCTCTGCCAGAAAGATGGGAAAAAGTTGTCGCTAGCGATGGGCAATATTTTGAATGATTCATTTGTAAACAGTTTTTCACAACAAAGTTGTATTTTCATCAAAAAAAACAGCGAGAACTTAGTTGCGCACCTAATAGTTTATGAAAATTATTGAATACCAAAAAATCGTAATCATTACCTTACCCGTCTATAGAAATGTCTCGGCTTTCTTTTGGGGTAGGACTTCCATGATGTGTTCATTGTTGAGATTCTTGTTTGGATTCAAGGACGTAGTAGTGAAACAGATATCAACTATAACTGCTGATTACAATTTAAGATACGAGATGTACGCGTTCAGTTGTAGAAAAGATTTGCAGATACTGCAACCACCTCCACCTCCTTAGAAGTGGTGCCAACACATCTGACTCATCTATAGTCAAAACGCACCCCAATGCCCTCTAACTCATCCCCAACCGCTAATCAACACCTGACAAACCCCAACCCAATTCACTTCCAATGCTCCTTAAGTCACCCCCGACGCGCCCCGACTCACTCCTAATGTGTCTCAACTATTCTCCAACCCAAATTCACCCCTAACTAACTATAAAACTACCCTCGAACCACCCTAATTCATTCCCAAACCCGACTAACCCCTAAGCCACTATGTAGCTCCAGCTTACCTTATACAATACAACTCTATATAATATACTCCATCCAACTTACCCCAACCCCACTCATCTTACCTCGAATAGAAGTAATTATATATATATATACAGTTTGGTACCTCATGACGCCAGCAGTATAATAAAAATAAATGAACAATCATACTAGTATATATAAGTATTTTATTATACTGCTGACTTTACAAAGTTGCACACTGTATATGTAATTAATGCTATTTATTTTCGAATAGTTATATAGTTAGATATTGAGAAATTTTAACTTACTTTTTCGGCGGTCGTTTGAAATTAATTTTAATATCCGCCATCTTGAATTCATATACATTTTTATTACAGTTAACGTAACGAGGTTCCAAACTGTGTATGTAATTATTTTTAGTTATTTTCAAATAATTTTACAATCCAATATTTAAAAATTTAACATACTTATTGAATTTTTTGTTTAATCCACCATCTTAAATGTTCATTATAAGTATTTTCATTATACTATTGACGTTATGAGGTGACGTGATTAATTCTATTTATTTTCGAATAGTTATATAGTCAAATATTTAAAAATTTAGCATATTCTTCTAGCTGCCATTTTGAACTTATTCTAAAATCCGCCATCTTGAACATTCATTCATAGGTACTTTTATTATAGTGATAGCGTCACGGGGTTCCAAACCGTACATGTAATTATCTGGGTTTAGTGTAACCTGGATGGTCTGGCACCTCCTCTCAAAAGATGGAGGTGGTTCCAGTACCGGAAAATCTCTTCTTCTAGTTGATATGCTTAAGATTCTATCTCCTTGATGTTCATTCTTCAGTCAAAACAATATTACTGATAGTTTTCAGAGTTGTTGTACACTGGTAGCAACTTTAGATGCTCATACTACTACGCTTAAATTATGCAACCCCGTAACAAATTATAGCTGGTTTAAAATGGTTAAATGTCTCTTCCGAAATTGATATATATATATATATATATACATATATCGATGACGTTCGACGTTGGCAAAAAATCTTGGCCTAGACACTCAGTTATTAAGGATTTGGGAGTTATTTTAATTCAGAATTTACGTTTAAACCACACATTGAGCGGGTATCTGCTTGTACATGCAAATCGCTAGCCTTAATTAAGATACTTTAGAAATCGTAACCGTTCGATGCCTGTTTTTTGCATAGTTATGTGAAAGATCGACTACGCTGATATTTCATGATATCCTATCTATGCTTCTCACTGCATGTTGTTGGAGAGGATTTAGAGAAAGCTCTTGAAGCACTTATCTTACAAAATGGATGGAGTATTTCCACCTATTGGAACTAGTCCAGCGCAATTACTTACGGCACAAAGTGCCATCCCTTTTGGATGAAAGAAATGAACATTGTGAGAAACTTCTGTGGAGTCTGATGCACAACAAGACTGAAAGTAAATTTTTATTATGGAGGGTGGTGTTTCATGTTCCAAGAGTTTCTTCCAGGTTTTGGCGCACCTTCAATTTACCAACAGCGAGAATTGGTATACTACTACGTGCACCTTTAACAATAATGAGTAAAAATGTAGATAAACTCCTTTCTAATGTATTTTTTAAGTTTAAATGAGTACTTTGTTTACGTGTGTATGATTCAGCAGCTTCACAAATTGGCTTTTATTTGTGGTATTTATTATTGTCCTGTCAATGGATATAATACTTGTTGGACAATAAAGGCATTTTAAAACAAGTGCTTACTTATTAAATGTATTTAAAACTGGTAATAATAGTAGTAAGTTGAAAAACTTTGCAAATACGGATATTCTATATTCAAAGTCATTCTAATCACTAAAGGTTGATATATAACCCCTTGCCACATTAATTTTCGTATTCTGTATTCCTACTTCGACAACTAAGTTGTCATCATCAGCAGATAATTAAAAAGTGTCGGACCTGGTAAACTACGGCGAAAATGACCCGTACGAAAAACGAACTCCGTACGCGACCCGTACCGTTGAGAACCAAAATGTACACCGTATATTCGTTCAAACTTACTTTCGAAGTCATTCTACTTTATAAAACTCTGCAAAATTGGTTTTCTCTATAGTTCTATTTCAAATTTTCAAGGAAAATAAATTTGCTTAAATCGAGTTTAGTCTTGAAATTCTTAACTCAATCGAACTTAATAAGAAGAAATGGCGCAAACGATCACAAAACAATGAGTAATATTAACGCTAGAGTAGACACGAAACCCCAACTATATTTTTGTGATACAAGATTTTACTATATCGTATAATAATAGATAATAATTATCTAGTTTCGAAAGTTTTGAAGAACTACTATTTAATTTTTTAAAAGAACATTTATGTTCAAATAATTTCGATACTGACTTTTAATAAAACCAATATCCAAAGAGAATATACAAAATCAAAAAATTATAAATATCATTTGTACTCCACTCATATAGTTTAAATTATGTTAATTAGTATACTGTAGTGTTTCATAGTAATTAATATATTTAGTAGAAATTGTAATTTTTTCATATAAGTGAGGCAAAATGTTAAAATTAAATATAATTGAAATATTATTATATAAAGTTCTAAAATTATCGCAAAATATTTATTCTAAAATAGAATGCGAGGATTCTATTAATTTAAAATAAAAATTAAAATATCGGAAGGATCTATAACTCAATCGTAATGATTATAAACTTCGGCTGAGAGACACGAGAGGGCGATAAATATAATAAAGAATAACATAATGCACTTAGTCGAACACATGAGCACAAATTAAAATTGTGAATGTAATAAGGGATGTCATGGGTACGTTAGCAAACAGTACAAATACCATCAACTCAAGGAATTCTCTCTATTCCGCATCAAGTTACGAGAAGAACTATTTTCTGATGGCGGCAATAAGTCTGCCGAAAGCTCAAACTAATCTGTCTACGGACTCGTCAACGCGTGTTAGTTGCAGAAGTCATAACAACGCAAATTATTGTTGTTAAATCCTTTAAATGAACTATATATATATATATATATATATATATATATATATATATATAATATGTATATATATATATATCCTATATATCCCTCGATTTTATATATTTTGACTACTTCTTGTGTATATACCGCATTACACAAACAGCCAGCTAACCAACACTAGCAACAGTTCTACTAGCTTGGTGAATAACCCCATAGACATTGCGCGTGCCCAATTAGCTTATTGGGCACGCACAGTGTCTATGGGATATTGTATGTATGTACATGTATATGTATATAACGGGTGTTTTTTTAAGAGCTTGAGAAATTTAAATGATAATACAAAACAGAAATATTGTTGGAATGAAACTTTTTTTATTATAATCTGGTAGATAATTTCATGGCATTTATTTTTTAAATATGATATCCAGCATAAGTCCGCCGCGGCTACGAGTTAGATGATCCATTCGATCAGTCCAATTTTTGACTACTTTTTCCGATAAATCTGGCCGTATGGCGTCAATGGTGGCTTGAATATTGGCTTCCAATACTTCAAGAGTTGCTGGTTTGTCGGCATTAACCAATGACTTAACATAGACCCATAAAAAGTAATCCAGAAGCGTTAAATAGCACGAACAAGGGAGTCACTGAACAGGACCACTTCTGGAAACAAAGTTGTTATCAAATTGATTTTGCAATAAATCGATTATTAAGCGCGCTGTATGGCAAGTTGCGCCGTCTTATTGGAACCAAATGTCGTCGATGTTTAGCTGATTAATTTTTGGAAATAAAAATTCAGTCAGCATGGCTCGATAGCGCTCGGCATTCACCGTAATGGCAGCTCCTTCCTCATTTCGAAAGAAATAAGAACCGATGATGCCGCCAGCTTGTAAACCGCACCAAACAATCAATTTTAATGGATGTAATGGTGATTCGTTAACGGCTTGAGGATTGTCTTCGCTCCAAACAGGACAACTTTGCTTATTGACATAGCCATTTAACCAGAAATAAGCTTCATCACTAAACACAATAATTTGATAAAAATGCTCATCTTCGGCCAGTTTCAAATGAGCCTAATCAGCAAAAATGCGACGCGAACGATGGTCGTTTGACTTCAATTCGTGCACGAGCTGTATTTTATAGGCACGTAAGCCAAGATCCTTACGTAAAATTTTCCACGTAGTCGAAGGACAAAGGCCAACAAGTTGAGAACGACGACGAATCGACATTACGGCGTCTTCTTCAATACTTCGCGCTGCAGCAGCAATATTCTCTTTGGTACGCACATTCTTTGTCTTGCTGACGGTTTTGAATCGAAGAGAGTAAAATTAGTGCGAAAACGATCAAACAGTACGATTTGCTTGCTCGCTAGACCGATTATGTTAACCGTAAAATGGACGAAGTGCTCTATGAACTTCGCGAACAGATTTATTTTTTCAAAGTAAATTTCCATAATTTGGAAGCGTTATTCTAGCGTTAAACGATTCATGATGACTTGTCAAACCTTACTGAACAGAAATATCAACCCAGTTTCACATTACCATCTATCAAACCATAGTTATCGATATCGATAGTTCTCATGCAGCTTAAAAAACACCCATTGTATATTATAGTATATGTATCCAATCTGACCGACAATTAGCTTATTGTCTACCAGATTGGATACAAATTTATATGCCATATTATTCAGTAAATATGTAAATACTGGTGCATCTGTTTTTTAAAGCCTGTCTGATACCAGACAAGACTGGGTAATTTTATTTTCGAAAAGTTGAAACGAAAAAAAACAGCCGCCGTATCTTGTCGTAATTAAGTATATTTCATCAGTATAACCCTCGACCTCATATTACTGCTTAAACGATTGTGTATTTAAGTACGAAAAAAATTTAAATAAACGATCATTCGCTGTATAGTCCATACCTAGTAGCAAATGATTTCGTAGTGTCTCCATGTGTCAAGTTTAAATTGCTGAATTTTTTTTACATCACCCGGGAAGGATTTGATGCATTTATAAATAAAATAGAAAACCTATCGTGGAAAGATTAAAGAAAATGTTTTGAAAGCTTTGAAAATTTCACGCAAAATGCATTAACTGTGGAGAGGAATACTTTGAAAAATTATAAATAAATGTCCTTTGTCGGCATTAAATTATATTACTTTGCTTGACTCAACAGAAAGAGAACATTATTTTTATTAGTATTATTATAATAATATTCGTGAACATTTAGATTTATTGTGTGGAATACATAAGAAATATAAAACGCAATAATGCGAAATGTACAATATATAAATAATTGATAATCTCATAATATTTCTTAAAATCGGTCAAGAATCAGTAATTGCATTATCCTATTTCTCAAACTAATAGATAATATCTAAATTCAAGTTTCAGATACGAAGTTTTTAATTAGTTGTAAATTAGCTTAAAGTTAAAGCGTTCGACTACTCAATAATCGTTGATTGTAGTAGTTTGAAACTATTGTCAGATTACCTTTTGGAACAAAACTTTGGCCACTTCTAATAATTATAATTCTTTTGTTGTAGAATATTACAATGCCTCATCAATGGATGGAAGGCAATTTACCAGTTTCCGCAAAATGCGCAGTCTGTGATAAAACGTGTGGATCTGTTTTAAGGTAAGACAATCGACAGACATGAGCTTTATATATTTCCAACTCCCGCATTTCTCTGTAAATTCACTTATCGATTAATCGTCACAATTCGATGCTATCACTATAAATTAAATTCCTACTTTAATGTTCTACTACTCATTTCAGCTTCTAAACTAACTATAATGGCTCTTCGGTCGACTTTTTGTTCCAATCTCTCTTTGCCATATTAGATTGTTACGGTCACGGGATCGTAAACTTACCTACTAACCCTACTCGAATTGCGTTTCTAGATTTCAATAGACCATCTGATGTTATATCTATCTATTTTGTAAGTGGTGATGCAATTTGGACCAAATCGATTCGTTTTCCGCTAGTACGTATTGACTTTGCTTTTTTTTCTTTCGATCTTCTTATCTCGAATCGCTCGGCTTCCTTATTTGTCCAATTTATTTCAATCTAATTTTCTATATCGAGCCGCTTTGTATATAAGGTAGTCCACGTAATGCAAAATACGAAATCGGAAGTAACGGAAAAAAAATTTGATCCCTCGTCTTGGGGAAAAAAATACATTTATTGAATATTAAGTTTATTAAAAATTATACCCCAAAAATTGTTTTTTAAGGAATTTAGATATTTTTATTAGAGAATTTAGATTGTGTCTCCACCATCTCATTTCAGTTTCTTTAATGTGCTTTTTAACATTTTAATTTCTTGGTACATTTCTTATAGAGTCATTTTTCAACTTTGTCTCTGATAGTTATTTTATTAGTACTTCTTAAGTACTTTTGTGTGGTTTGTCCGTGAGTGCTCACATTTCATTTCCTCATAGATTGATAAATATAGACCATCATTTTTATTTCATTGTTAATTTCTACCTTTTTGCCAAAAACTCTCCTTGTAATAATCTTCTTATTATATATTTTGTTGTAGTCCTTACTGTTTCTTCTTGATTAAATGCTCCTAATTTGTTTATTTAAAACTTTTACTTATTCGGCTTATTCACTATTTTTCACTCATTCATTATTTCTCGCTCATTCATTATTACTCTTTATGCTTCGACACCAGAAAGTCTACGCACCTGAGCATAAGGCCCTTTAAACCATCCCAAATAAATCACTAACTTCCACTCTTGTGTACTCCAAAAAGACTGGTCTGCTTATGGGATATCTGAGTATTCTCTATTGCCAATAGCTTCCTTCTATCCACATTCTCAGTTTCTCACAAGTACAAATTACATACGAACTAGTTTTCTCTTGTAATTCATATTACTTTAGTTTACTGATATTTCTTCAAAGGTCATCCGATTTCCAAACTACTGATGATCCTAATTTCTTTTAGCTTTGTTACGGCGCGTCACCCCTTTTGAATCAGAGTGACTTTTCCCTTTAGCCCAGATTGCAGTCTTTTTTTTATCAGCCCTGGGTTGCTACTCAGTTTCTCACGTCGGGAGACAGGTCGCGGTCACAAATTCTTAGGATCTTCGGGGCGCCACAACATTTATCCCTAGCAGGCTCTCCACGCCGACGTTCATCTGGATAAATCCACCCAAAAAAATGTACAGAGACAGATACGTTACACGCAGGGGCACTTCCCCAAAATCTTGCCTACAATGTTTGGTAATCTTCGAATCGACTCCAATCTATGGTTGTAGGTTAACTATTACATCACTAAACACTTCGAAGAATTACTTCCGGATCACTTTTATATCTAACGTCGTTGCGGCAGTAAGCCTACGACCTCTTCGCCTTACCTGTTGCTCTTCTCTGTCTTATCTCCTCAAAAATGTCTCTCTCCCCTCCCAGATTCTGAAGTAAGGGTAGCCTTTCCAGAGTCCGCAACTATTGATGCCAATTTATGCACGTAACAGCTTCTTCTAATTAGGTTAACTGAGATCTTGCTCAGCTGTTTCTGCTGTATTATTTACTACAATACTCCTGTTCATATATCATTTTCTTATAACCTACGTGTAACTTTGCCTTTCTCTTGTACTGCCCGACATTTTTCAATCCGTTGATTGTACGTTAGTATAGTATTTCTGATATTAATCTATTAACTCCTTTTGTGCTGCATTATTATTGCATTTTACAAATTATATGTAATCGATGTATTACGGCTATAATGGTTTAATAATTGGCAATTAATATAAAATAATATGCGTATAGCAAAATAATATATGTATAGCATTTCCCTAGAACGTAAACGTTAAATGAATTTTTCTTAATTCAAGCAGTGTATTCATACAAATTGTGTTATATTAATTTTTGCATTATACATGTATGTATACAGGGCCATTCTTGTAACGCTTAGCAGCCAATATCTCCGTAACAATTGTAAATAACTACATTGTTCTTTCACCTTTCTTTAATTATATTATTTTTTATGTAAAATGGTAGCGTCGATTCTTCTTCATTTCCATCATCCTTGTATGTGACAATAATGCGTTTCAGAGCATAAACGTTGCACTAGAATGCTGCGCGTAACTTGTTCTACACTTGCTGAGCGCAGACTTGTAACTGGATACCATATCTAATTAAATTCTACCAAAGTCTTGTCTCGTACTACACATTACTACGGCCGAAAAATCTTTAAACTAATATAAATCCCGAATAGTCGAATAACCTTAACC
Organism: Dermolepida albohirtum; assembly: GCA_031893035.1. Lineage (NCBI taxonomy): Eukaryota > Metazoa > Arthropoda > Insecta > Coleoptera > Scarabaeidae > Dermolepida > Dermolepida albohirtum. The sequence continues at coordinate 383,066 of JAVIWB010003562.1, read as the reverse complement.
GTGATAACAATTATCCCCTACACAATGCATGGCTATTCTTAATCCCCAAACAAGTACCCTGAAGAAAACAACCCCCCGCCCCCCCTATATAAACCCATTCACAACAGACTCCAGATTCAGCTGAACAACACCAGTAGCAGCAGCTAGCCCTGACAATCTCTTATGCAAATAAAGACCAAACATCGACAGCAGAAAAAAAAGACCCAGTTCTAACCTAGAAGGACAACCATTGAAGTCTACGAGTCAGATTAAATTTAATTAGTTTTGCAAAAAGAAATAAGAAATTTTCTACGCTTAAGTTTTCGTCATAAAAGTAGAGTCCTATTAAATGAAATCCAAGTAGACTAGACCATACATTTGTGCAACTGCTTGTATCAATATATGTGGATACGCCTGATCACCTGAACATAGACTAATTTGTACGAGGATAGTTTGACAAGTAGTGAGAATGACACATAGTGGCGCTCTAATTGGTAAAACAAATGCACTGTAATTTAGGTTGCCTATTTATATGTTTACATTCCGTTATTTAGATGAATCCGTTGGTTAGTTTATTATCGACAGCTGATTGAAAAAGAAGCAACACGTCATTTTGTTAAAATGGAAAAAGCAGAGTATAGTGCAGTGATTAAATACTTCGTAATTAAGGGCATGAAAGCTATCGAAATAAAAATGAGTTACGGGAAACATTAGCTGAATCTGCTCCATCATCCGCCACAGTAAGTAGATGGGTAAATGAATTTAAACGTGGTAGAACAAGCTGTATTGATGAAGCGCGCTCTGGAGCACCCAAAATCATGACTTCTAAGGAAATGATTATAAAAATCCATAATATTATTACGCAAGATCAACGACTCAAAGTGAGAGAGATAGCAGACATGGTAAACATTTCAATAGAACGCGTACACCACATTTTAACGAAAGAATTGGGCCTTTCCAAGCTTTGGGCAGGATGGGTGCCGCGATTGCTTACGACTGATCAAAAATTCACTCGCTTGCGCATTTCCAGTGAGTGTTTGGACCTTTATAAGCGGAAAGCGGTTGATTTTTGTTACTTGCGATAAAACTTGGATACACTACAGTACACTCGAAACTAAACAACAGTCGAAACAATGGTTAGAACGTGGTTCTGCACCTCCAAAGAAAGCGAAAGCCACTTTATCGGCAAACAAGGTGATGGCATCTATTTTTTGGGATTCAAAGGGCATTTTGCTCATTGATTACCTTCAGAAAGGTGTCACAATAAACGGACAATATTATGCAGAACTTCTACAAAAATTAAATGTTGAGATTCGTGCTAAACGGTCAGGAATGGTAAAGAAAAATATTCTGATTCACCAAGACAACGCTCCCTCGCATACCAGCACAGTTGCGATGTACAAAATCCACGAGTTGCATTTCCAATTAGTACCGCATGCGCCTTATTCGCCGAAACTAGCCCCTTCCAACTTCCACCTTTTTCCAAAATTGAAAACGGCACTAGATGGAAAGAAATTTTCGTCTAACGACGAGCTTATCATCTTCGTAAGTGAGTATTTTGTAAGCCTTCCGGAATCGCATTTTAGAGATGGCATAAGGGTATTGGAGCACCGTTGGAATAAATGTATTGCTCTTTTTGGAGAATATATTGAAAAATAAAAATTATTTTGTATTTAAAAAATTCGTTTTTCTTTTCCATTAACAGTATGTTCATCATTACAAACAAATTTTTGCTAATGTATATACTTATTTTAGGACAAAGTTCCGCAGTTCGTAACTTTTTTTAGAGGATGTGAAGGCACTTCGGGTGATACCGTTTAAAATAGCGTTTATCTTACTAAGGTACCGTATCAATCTTTTCACTAAAATCCATTGTCGACGCACACGTATTACTACAAAATTTATTAAGATTAAAAGCCAGGTTACATTTTATACGGCTTCAATATAGATAATTTGACGAATTATTACAAAGTATGTGTTAAAATTGATATGCCAAATTTATTTCATGACATACTGTTTTTTAAACAATAACGTTCTAACAGTAAGTTTTATTAACTCTCTTTCACCTTTCTTTTTATGAAACGCACTGTAAAAATGTTCCTGTCTGCGAGAAAGAGACAAATTTTATAATTTAATTTTAAAAAATATCTTAATGTGCGTGTTTGTATTTATATGGTATACTAGGATCTGATTGCTACATTGCCAATTTTCTGAAAAATTTTTTTTCTTAAATAAATTTTAGAAAACTATGTTGCTTCATTTGTAAAAAGAAAGATCTATACTATACACTTCCAGTTTTAGCCAAAAAATAATACTGTTAAAAAGATATAAAAAACTTTTAAGCTATTCTCAACTGCTATGTCTGTTACACGCTACAAGAATGAACCTGTATAAGCAATTAGAACTTAGTGCTTTATGTCAAATCACTTTATTGTCGATGTTTCGAGCATTTTATTCATCTTTTCTTAACTAAGCCTAAGTTGAGAAAGGACAATTATAATTATATGAAAACAAAAAAACGTAAGGTACTGACAAAGCAGAAAACGAATGTAATTCTGAAAAAATTGTCATTGTAAACGTCAGTAATATCACACTTCTGCAAATCATTATTTATATAGTTAGATCTGCTCAATTAAATATGTAAATGTATATTTTTAAAAAATGGGTATTTATTACTTGAAAGAAATCTGAACCAAAATATGACAATCTTGAAATATAAAAATAGTATTATTTTACCGACCAATAGTTTGACTCGAAATGAAACAAATGTGAGAGATTAGGTTGTTTATTATCTTCCTATATATTACTTAAGCTACAAAGTATTTAAACCAACGATGCTAAAGGGCCACGAGAATTTTGAAAAAGATCATTACAAAAACGGTACATTTTTATAATGATCTTTTTCAAAATTCTCAAAATACTGATCAACTGATCAAAATTTCTTTCCAGCAAGGAAAAGTTGATGTTTGAAGAAACGATGTTAGTCTGGCGAATATAATAGGTGTCGTGCAGTTTGAAACCTTAATTAATTCAGTTTCACATACTTGATTTCTATGAAAGGGCATGTTGCCGTAATAAAAAAAAGCCTTTTCGTGGGCCATTTCGTTTTTCAGAAATTTGGCTCTTCGCACGATGGTTAATAGTTCAAAACCGAAGTATTTGCCTTTACCGTACCTGCCCAGAGAAATGCCTTGGCATTCTTTGGAGAGGGACTACCATGCTAAAATTTCCAATTATATTGGAGAACTTAGTAGTGTAGCCAGCTTTCATCAATTATAAGAAATTTTCACAAAAAGGCAGCTTAGATTTCATTAAATATCTTCGATATACCGCTTGATATTCGCATTTTTTCATGTTTTTAATCACAATTCCAGATACACGACATCTACTTTATTGACTGCTTTGATATGTCTTATCCTCTATGTAAAACCTATTCTACCTGTTTAGTCCATATGCTATTTCCTGAAGAAGTATTAACCATTACCATACCTACCTATATAAATGCCTTAGCATTCTTCGGAATGAGCCTACCATGCTAAAATTTATATTTAAATCGGAGAACTTAATAGTGCAGCTAGTTCTCATCTATTATAACAAATCTTCGCAAAAATTTGTTTTTATTAAATATCTTCAATACATCGCTTGATATTCGTATTGTTTCACATTTTTTATTACAATTTCAGACACACGGTATCTTCTTTACTAACTGCTTTAATATTTTTTATTCTACATGTAAAACCTATTGTAAGTATTTAGTCCATATGCTATTTCCTGAAGAAGTTTTAGACATTACCGCGCCCGCCTATAGAAACGCCCTTGCATTCTTTGGAAAGGTACTACTATGTTAAAATTGCCATTTAGATTCGAAAACTTAATGGTGCTGCCAGTTCTCATCAATTATAATAAATCTTCGCAAAAAATTAGTTTTTATTAAATATCTTCAATATATGGCTTGATTTTCGCATTATTTCACATTTTTTATCACAATTCCAGATACACTGCATCTACTTTACTGACGGTTTTGATATGTCTTATTCTACAAGTAAAACCGATTGCACGCGTTCAGTCCATATGCTATTGCTATGTTGTCACTTTTTCTGTCAAAACGATATCACTCATTTTACTGATTATTTCCGGAGTTGTTACAGCTTTTAATGGTCCTCGTCACCTATCATCTTTGATGCTTATGTTACTACGTTTAAATTACCCAAGCCAGCGACAAATTGTGGTTTTCTTCTGGAGCATTGCCACTTAAAGTTTATTGCACAACAGCAATATTTCACATGTGTTTAGACCTCGAAAATTAAAAAATTGTATTGCATCAAGAATTATGTGTTTACGTATTTTAAGATTTTTCATTCATTCATTTTTAAATACTTTTATCACACTACCGGAACTTTCCAATCAAATATCAGAAGTTAATCAAATTCATCTGGAGTCATAAAGAGATTGCTGAATTGGAATATAGTGTTGTTTTCCTGAAAGTTGGTGTTAGTAATCAAATCCCATTTCCCACGAATTTATCCTCTATGATGAATGAATTCCTCTTTAAGGTAAGTGAAATCTGATTCAGAATAAAATAAAAGTCCTTATAGCATTCACAAGTGCATATACATGTACTTACCAAGACTCTTTTTAAATTTAAAATAATAATATATTTCTCTTACAATGCCTGGCATCTAATGGATCAGATATTTTCAAAAGTCATATAACTTTGAAATATAATATAATTTATGTAAAACGTGTTATTTTATACATTTGTATGTAAAAATCCCTTTACTTAAATTATTAAATAAATATTTATTCCTTTATGATGAACATTATAATAAAATATTAATACGATGTTCATTAACTCCCCTGAGCATGCTATAGCCTCGTTCTCATATTTTACGTGAGTTATTATGCAAGTAAAATCCTACATGGGTCTCTCTCTTTGTTATTTAGAGCCTTAATCGATATTTATAACCTATAAAAAAAGGTAGACACAATATATGTGAAAATAGAATCCCATTAAAAAGATCTTGCGTATGACACCTGACAAACATAATTCTCTTGGTACAACAGACCGTGGTTAAAACTTGAAAAATATATGTATTTTCTTGTAAATTATTTCTTTCCAGCACTGCGACATAGTTTATACGAGTCTGAAAAAGAAGATTTATATCTTTTCCTTTTTTCTTAGACTGCAAGATTGGAGGTGTTTATGGTGTCGTGCGACGGTCCACACACAATGTAGACCAAATCTACCTCTCGCTTGCCCCCTAGGACCAGCCAGGGTCAGTGTAGTTCCACCGACTGCTCTCCATTCCATACAAGATGAAGCCTGGGAATGTATACGTCCGCAGGCTTCTTCTCCACTTTTAGTTTTCGTCAATTCCAAGTCAGGTAAGCTCTGTTAATTTTAAACAGGATAAAAGAAAAACTAAGTCGCAAGTTCATTGCTGATTTATTTAAAAATATTTTCAGACTGATGTAAAGTTACGTTTTATTCGTACATAACAGACCGTTATTAAATAATCGGGTATAATGTTATAGTTTTGCTATTTAATAATATTTTACTTGAAAAGCATAAACAGACTTTTTGCTTATTAACATTTAATAACTTCTAAACCTTATTATCATTGGATCGTTTTACAAATGAATTCTCAGTCACAAAATGTTAAAAATACATTGTTTAGGTTTTTAATTTGGGAAATTGTTTCCGCATTATGAACTTCTTTCACTACTTTGTTGTTTAAAAACCATCAACCGATTAATCTACATATTCAAATTGTAATCCAAAGATACTCGTAAACAGTTAAGACGTAATTGCACCATTTATAGCCCATAAATATATAGAAGTAGATATATATATATATATATATATATATATATATATAATATATATATATATAACCCAACCCAATATATATATATATTGGGTTGGCAACTAAGTACTTTCGTCTTTTACTGATAGAGAGCGTTGCTTTATTTTTTGTATAACGTATGTTAGTGCTGTACTTTGCCGTTTGTCGCGTGATACTAGTCACATTGACGTAACTTCAGAAGCAAGTAGTGCGTGATTTTTATTAAAGCTATTAGTTGTGGGTTTTTTACTATTTTATTTCCATAAAGGAAAGAAAGCTGCTGCGGCTCACAAAAAGATATGTGAAGTTTATGGTGCTAATTGCTTAACAGAGCGCACGTGTCAGAATTGGTATAAAAAATTCCGTTCTGCAGATTTTTCCCTCAAAGATGAGCAACGTTCTGGTCGACCTACTGATGTTGATGATGACCAAGTCATAATTGAAGAGGATCGTCATATAACTGTTCGAGAGGTTGCGGAGAGGCTACATGTATCGCACACAACAATTGAAAAACATTTAAAATGTCTTGGGCTAGTTAAGAAGCTTGATATTTGGGTACCTCACGAATTGAAAGAAATTCATTTAACACAAAGAATCAAGTTTTGCGATATGCACCTTAGACGAAATGAAACCGACCCTTTCTTAAAAAGAATCATCACTGGTGATAAAAAATGGGTCCTGTACAGTAACATAGTTCGAAAACGATCATGGAGCTCAAACCACATCGAAAGCTGAATTGCATCCAAAAAAGATCATGCTGTCAGTTTGGTGGGATTACAAAGGTGTTGTGTTTTTTGAGCTGCTTCCAGGGAACCAAACGATCAATTCTGATGTTTACTGTCAACAATTAATAAAACTAGATGAAGCAATCAAAGAAAAACGGCCAGAATTGTCAAATCGGAAAGGTGTAGTTTTCCACCAAGATAATACAAGGCCTCACACATCTTTGGCAACTCATGGGAAACTATTGGAGCTTGGCTGGGAAGTGATGCCACATCCTCCATACAGCCCTGATCTAGCACCATCTGATTACCATTTATTTCGAAGTTTGCAGAATTCTTTGAATGGTAAAACTTTCACAAATAACGATGACCTTCACTCGCACTTGGTTCACTTTTTTGTTGATAAGGACCAGAAATTTTATGAGCGCGAAATCATGCAGCTGAAAGAAAGATGGCAAAATGTCATTGAGCAAAATGGGAAATATATAATTGATTAAACACTATTCTTTGTTTAAAAAAAAAGTGTTTTATTTTATACTACAAAACCGAAAGTACTTAGTTGCCAAACCAATATATATATATATATATATATATATATATATATATATATATATCCGTGTGTGTATGTGTGTGTGAACATAAATAATGTATAAGCGATAATTATTCATACATTTATTTTACTTGTATCCAATTACTTATTATTCAAAAAAATAATTTTAAAACTCATTATTTTAGTTATTTATCACGAACGAAATTAATTTATATACGAGGTTGTCCTGTCCTGCGCTTAATAAGAGATAAAAAGATGAATACCCGTATTCTTATCTATCTTGCTATCCTCTCGCTTAAGTTTCAGGGTGCTAAAACTAGCTCAAAATAGATGCGGAGAGTGGAAGGAATTCTCGGTTAATACGATGTAATAGGACGCCACAATATTATAATCCTGAAAGCTCTTCTGACAATATTGAAGCACTGGATTAACAAAATACGTTCGTTTTTCTTGTTAATTAATATCTCTAATGACAAGGGTCATTTTCGCAAAAACAGAAAAGAAAGCTAAGCTCTATACAAATTTATTGAGCGATCAACGTTTTAATTGACAAAGTATAGAATTTGGTAATTAATTTCAAATGAGTATTTAAAGTAAGTTATATTATAATTGAGTTAACTATAAGATAATAATTTGTTTTCCTCTTCTGTACTTGTAGTTGGTTCACACGCAAAATTGTACAGTGATATATGTGCCCTAATTGGCGACTTTCTAAATAACAACAACAGTAGGGGATATAAACAAAATAATTGCAATAAATTTTATATCATAATAAGTTCAGCTTTCAACTGAATACTAAATTACTGTAAACACTGAATTGTAGTTTACTGAAAAACACTAGCTGAGGACTAACTAACTATTTTGTCAACGAGCAATATGAACACTTAAATTTTAACCATGCAGCGAGCCCTTAGTTAAAAAAGTACACTGGAGTGTGAACCATAACTGCATGTAAATACTGAGTTGTTAATTATAGGGCCCTTGGTTGAAACAGCCAAAGCCAAGAAGTTAATGAAGGTACTTTCTACAGAAATTAATTCTACTGTTTACTGAATTAACGAATACATATGTATGTAAATTCTCTCTATTAAGTTGTCTGGCTTTGATAAACTTTTACTGGGCTCAGATAATTCTACTTCGGGCCTGTATGATCTTAAATGGTACTGTAACAAATAAATACAGCCGCCGCTACGTCAGTTGATTGATTAATCGCAAGAAATTAATATATATAAAGAAAAGATTGTACGCCTTAAGCGTGTTGATTGAGCTATGTCTTCTCAATTTGATGAGCGTGGGATTTCACTTACACCTTCACTCGGCCGGTACGTTTAATTTACATTAAAATGGGGTAAACTTAAAAAACTCTGAAGTTAAAGTAGAAATAGAAACAAAAGGAAATAAGCCACTATGAAATACGAAGTTTTAGTTAGTATATAAATCTCTAGTTAACGTTGAGGGTAACAATATCAACATTTAATACCGTCTCTTCAATAAAATAAGCAACCAATATAAATTCAACTTTGAATTTTCGAACACCACGTGCAATAGCTTTTTATCAACCGGGTTTAACTAACCCTACCATGAGGTCGATAAAATTACGTAACCTGCTTATTCAAATCCAACTATTGTTGAGTAAGTAATTAACTCTTTCTACACAATAAGCCTTATTACTTAATCCAAAGTCGAATCACTAAAATGACGTAAGAGCAGAGACTTGTATATTCTTTGAAATATGGTATAGAAGAGAGATTACGAGCGTGCCACTTTCTTTTATATGACTAGGCAAAGCAAAAAAGTGAACGTTAAGGTTATAGCCAAATAATTACGAAACCACCGGGAAAAAGTTTCAATCAATGCAAAGACAATAGTCACAGGATTCGATTAATTAAATTCTATTAATTAAACACAATTGAAGTTTCGATGTAATCTATAATCTACATACTAAAATCAGTCGTATTGACCATCAACTACGGCGGACAGATACGAGAGAGCATTAAAAGTACCAAAGAACAATAAAAAAATTACTTATTCGAAATCCATATAAAGAGACTAAAATTGTGTTTGCAATAGGGTATCCAAAAACAACCGGAATTTCTCTATAAAAACTTGTATTTTATTTTTTACAAAACAACCTTAACATCTACAATATACTCTTCATTTAACTTTATACACTTACCTAATCGATAATTCCATTGTCGGAATCATTGTTCGAACTCGTTTTTCTGTATGGCTGCGAGCGCTGTGCCGTTTTTTCTTCAGCTCTTCCACGTCGATAGAACGATAACGTTTCATGTCCCTCTTCATTCGTGGAAACAAAAAAAAGTAGCACGGAGCAAGATCTGCTGAGTAGGGGGCGTGGGCAAAGGACTGATAAGGCTATGTGAGCAGGTGCATTGCATAGCGAAAAAACCATTTCCCCGTCTGCCACAAATCGCACTTCTTTCATATGTTACGCAGTCTTCTCAGAACTTCCAAATAGTATGTCTGATTAATTGTCTGACTGAGTGGCACGCTGTTCACTTAAGGCCGACATTACAAAAAAAACGACGAGCAAACGAAAATGCTTTTACAAAAAAATGCACTATAAGAAGACAACCTTATTCAGCGAAAAAATCGACTGCATCGAACGCCGCCATTCCGATTATTTTTGTGTACCTCCTCGTAATATAATTCAATTAGAATTCAAATTCTAACACTTCCAGCACTATTATATAAAGATGTTAATGATATATTGACTATTATATTGATATCTGCTTTCTATATTATTTACATATTTAAATTGTCTGCTAGAGATACTGGTAATGAAATTTGAGTTATATTTTAAACCTCATTAAATCAACATTAAATCATCAAAATATCATAATATAAATAAATATGTGAGTGATTTTTACAATATATAAATAAATCTATGAAAGTATCAATTGAAAATTAAATAAATTTTACTAAGTATCAAATAAAATAAATATGATGTTTTGCTTTCTTATTTTTACGCCTATGTCTCAGATTATGGTTATTCGGGCCAGTCTTTAGGTTGACTAAGAAATTATGTCCTCAGAATGAGCAAGTCGCCCAACATTCTGTATATACGTACATACATACACACACACACATACATATATATATATATATATAAAGATAATTGATATTTAAAGAATTCTGAAATAAAGCACTGTATTTTTATTACTTGATTTAAAATATATATATATACATATATATATATGTATATATATATATATATATATATATATATATTTCAAGAATGAATGACTATATATTAGCTTTTAAATCAAGTAATAAAAATACAGTGCTTTATTTCAGAATTCTTTAAATATCAATTATCTTTTGAAATATATGTATAGATAACTGATGCATGAATATAATAATACTCCAATCTATTATAAAACATCATTATTTTATTATTATTTAAAATACTATTAAACCATAAACAACAAAATAATTCATAATTCACTTTTCAATATAAACGTTTCAACATCAACTTAATTGGGATAAAAATAGATACTAATAAAATCAAACTTCGACTATAACAAAATATTAACTATTCGCATAAATAATAGTCCTTTAAACATTTGAATAAATAAAATATAACTTATATTCCTAAACAAATACTTTATTCAAATTTAATTGCAGCTGCATATTTCCGTCTTATTTTCATCTAGTTCATGCGTTAATTCCTGGTTTACTATTATATTAACCTGTCTTCTTCAGGATTTATTTATAGATGGAGTTTCTTTGTACATAAATTTTCATTCATAATTGTTCTCTATTCACTATCACTTGTAGATGTTTCTTTCTTCGTAATTTAAAAAAAGCTTTTAATACTGTACATTTAGTTCTTAATTTTGCAAACATATATAATTTAACTTTTATTTAGTATAATATTATTCTCACTATTACACTCTAATATAATATATATATATATATATATATATATATATATATATATATACCTTTATAACTTACTGATACTTTATGTACACTAACTCTGCATATATATTATTACAGCTATAAGTATTCGGAGAGTTTTAGACATATAACTTTTAAAATATGTTGCATAATATTAATTTTTCTTAACGTTAATGCGTATTCTTCCTTACAGCAATATTTCTATATCAACTACTTTTCGATTTAAGATCTTACTTATACAGGCAATTTAAATTAACCAATCGGATTCTCTGATTTATAATTAACAAATGCATATTAATTAATGAATAATAATTGCCTCCCTCTTTCGTCCAATGCAAAAATGTATTGAACGACAAAGTGAGAACGCGTCTATCTCGCATGTCGATAACAAAGTTTCCAGAGCGTATATAGACTGACGCTTGCACCACGGCGATTTGCCGATTAGAAGAATGTTGAAAGGAATCATTCAAATATTAATAACACCCTATCTACTGCATATGTTTCAGAGAATCACTCACCTTTAGGTAAACTTGTGTTATTAACGCTGAAGCGTCAGTCTATATACGCTCTGGAAACTTTGTTACCGACATGCGAGATAGACGCGTTCTCGCTTTGGCGTTCAATACATTTTTGTATTGGACGAGAGAGGGAGGCAATGATTATTCATTATTTTTCTGTATCGAAAAGATATGACAAACTCTACGAAGGAATTGTTCGTTAATAACACAAGTCTGCTTGAAGATAAGTGATTCTAGACAAAGTGTTATTAATGTTTTAATGATTCCTTTCAACATTCGCATATTAATTAATAATTTGAAAATGCCACAGTTTCAAAATAAATTTAACTTTCATTTTTAAGATAAAGTATATGTTCAGAATCTACGCTATTAAATTAGTAAATATAATAATTATTATTTCCTTAATATCTCCTGGTTTTAACTGTTGAAAACTCATCTTTATACTTTATTTTGTCAGAAAATGTTATCTCGCTATATCCCTATTATATAATTATTTTGCATCTATCTTAATTTTTGTGACAAATTATCAACTATTTATCTAGAAATGTTTTATATGGTCATCTTTCTATAATGATTAGCTTATATGCTTTTACTCTATTATTAACTTTAGTAAATAATAACTGAATTAAAACTATTACATGCATCATATTATTATTTTTTAACCCCTTTTCTAGTATTTTTAGAAGAGTTATATGAAAAATCACAATACAATTAAATATATACAATTACATTATTAATAAGATACTATACATACGTTTATAGATGAATTTATAAGTTTTTACATACTTAACTGTGAGTATTACTATATTTGTTATTAGGTATTTTACTATTCAAACTTCTAAATTAAAATTGGTTTTAAAACATATATAAACTTTATAACCCAAATATCTCAAGTTATTAAATATTGTAATCGTTTTAACATTTCAAATAGTATTTATTTCTTTATTAATTTGTATCTTAGTATAACTATTATTTCTTTTATTATAAACATTTCTATATATGTATATATATATATATATATATATAGTTTATAAGTCATAATTATTCGTACATTTATTTTACTTGTATCCAATTATAAGTTATTATTTAAAATTTTACTATACATTATTTTAATTACTTATTTATCATAAAATGAAATTTATAAAAAAAGTTAACTATTAACATTTACAATTCAATTAGAATTCAATTTTAACACTTCCCATACTATTATATAAGAATATTAATGATATATTTACTATCATTATATTGATATCTGTCCTCTATATTATTTGAAAATCGTGAGTATACGAGGGTGGTCCCAGAAGTACCCGACCCAACAAAGAAAGCACAAAAATTTTGGAAAGAAATATATTTATTTTTCAACATAACCTCCTTTCAGCTTTGTACACTTTTCCCAGCAATGTTCAATAAGGTCGATACCCTTTTTATAATAAGAACTGTCTTGCTCCTCAAAAAAGCCTTTAACTTCCGACATCACTTCTTCATCGTTGGAAAATCTATGACCATTTTGCCACTTTTTCAAGTTTGGGAACAGAAAATAATCTGCGGGGGCTAAATCTGACGATCCATAAGGTAGCAATTCAAAATTTAATTCATTAATTTTGGCCATTGCAATAAGAGATTCGTGAGCTGGTGTATTGTCTTGATGAAACAACACTTTCTTCTTAGCCAAATGCGGCCGTTTTTTGCTTGATTTCTTGAAATAAATTTGCATAATACTCGCCGTTGATAGTTTTTCCTTTTTCAAGATAATCAATGAAAATTATTCCACGCGCATCCCAAAAAACCTTGGCTGCAGATGAAAAGATCTTCGCCTTCTTTGGATCAGGTTCTTTTGTCTCGGGTGTGAAGTGATGAACCCATGTTTCATCCATGGTTATGAAACGGCGCAAAAATTCTGCTTTGTTGCTGCGAAACTTCGCTCAATTGAAACATCTTCACTACACTGTTTTTGCTCGAGTGTGAGCAAACGCGGCACCTATCTTGAACACAGCATTTTCATGTCGCGCACTTTCAGTCGACGATCATCCAATACCACTTTACGTATTTTCTTCACCATTTATGGAGTCGTCACCTCATTTGACTGCGATGCTCGTCTTGGCAGCTCGTACGACCTCGTTTAAACTCTGCTACCCAATATTTCACTACTGTAAACGAAGGAACAGACTCATCCAGAGTAGAATCCAGGTCAGCTTTTATATCAGTTAGGCTGAGGCCTTTCAAATACAAGTATTGCATCACGTAACGATGACCAATTTTCTCCATTTTTCAAATACCTGAACGATCCCTTTGCTTGACCTCCAAGCTGCTAAAACTAGCTCAAGAAAAAAACACGGAGAGTTGGTGGATTCCCTGTGAATGAGATCTAAGGGGACGCCACAGTATTGTTTCTTCGAAAGCTTTTAGTCAATACTGAAGCCATAGAAGGCATCATAAAGCATGTTCAGTATTTAGTTAACATTTTATTTGGAATTCTAGTTAATCATACACACCTATACGTATAGTTGGTTTACCCTAGTCAAACAAAATATTCTTTTATATAAGTGACACTTAATAAGTACTTCCCCACAACAAAAATAAAACAATAATATCATATAATAAAATAATGTTCAGTTTAGTACTGAACCAATTAACCATTGAACATTAAAGACCGTCCTTGCAAGAAGACACTAGTGCAAATTCGAAATGGAACCTTGTCCATGTGTTCGCAGTTTATCAACTTATATAACACAACCCAACTCTAAGTCAATAAATTAATAGATCAGCATATTATTTTCCAATATAATCGTCGTTTACTTAAATAATTATGCACAATCTACATCCAAATTGAATCTGTCGTGCTGTAAGCACGAGACTCCGATAAGAGTAACAAAGAATAATAAAACGAAAGTTGTTCGAATAATTATTCCCAAAATATTGCAATTTCACGATGTACAGCTGTGTCCGCAAAATACGAACATAAGATAAATTGTGCGCGCTTTATTAGACTTATATTTCATTTTTGTTATATTTTATCGGCAAGCTCATATTTTTTTTAATATTATAATGCACTATTATTTAACAAGAACTTATTACCTCCTTTGGTTGAGTAATAAATAATAAAGGATAATATTATTTAATAGTAAATATTTACTTGCGCGTGATGGTTAGTAATCTTATTACGAGCGCGTGTCCGGCTAGCTAAAGCGCTGTAATAAATGCAAATAAAAAATATGTAATGCAAGGAGCTAATAATTAGTAATTGTGTACAATGAGCATAAAAAGTCCAAGACGTGTGCCATACTGAAAAAAAGATATTAGTGGAAACAAAGCAATAGGATTACCCTTAAAATTTTATTCACTAATTTAATTTAATTCTTTAAACTTGAGTATATTAAATAAAGATAATTAATAAGATCGAGAGCAACAAATAAAACGAGATAAGCCTAATGGCAAAGCTGAAATAAGAGTAAATCTAGAGATATGCGGCTGTTTAATGAAACATAAAAAGGATCAGATTAAAATGTGTATCGGACGATACGTGAGTTACTTGCGTGTTTGTATGTGTATATCCTGGGCCAGGATGTTATGTATATTTTGCGGTCGCAAAATAAACACGTGGACACTGCATTAAAAATGTAACTTTACAAACTCGCGGAAGTGATGGCCTTGGTCGTGGCCGGAGAAGAAGTTCTGTGTTTTCTTACAAACTAGGACTTTTTAGGAAACGAAGCGTAGCCGAAGGGTAGGCTTTTAGTCATGTTTGAATAGACCAATGACAAGAGAGAATAGGCAAGCTCGAAATTAGCGCGCTAAAGTTATTGGCATAAATTAAAATTGCGATATCCATTTCAATATAAGTACCTAGCAGATAGATATCTAGACAGAATAATAGACATGCATCCTATGTGAAAAATAGAAGGATTAATATTTGAATTTCTAATTGCATTTAGATATCAGTACAACAGAATTAATATTAATGTGAGTAAATGGAAAGTTACCAGGACTATTCCAAGAAAAGGTTCGAAAAGTTCTAGACATTCATTTCCTAGAAAACGACGCCGGTTTGTTTTATTACAGCCTGACCGTACGTGACGAAAGCAAAAGATTCCTGCATTTGTATATAACACAAAAAAGGTCAAAATAAATAATAATTTATGAATTGAAAATCGAATTATTTTTAAATTAAAATAAATTAATTTAAAAAGACATGATATAAAAAATTATTATATATGCGGAGCCTAACAAACCTAACAATGAGATTTTATCTCACAGGTATGAGTAACTGGCTTAAACTCTGTAGATATGCTGGTAGTCAATACATGTAATTATATCGAAAGAGAATCCTTATCTTTAATCACAGTGTTATGATATTCAAAATTGATCATAAAATGGTTTACACTATCAATACAGAAATGAATTGCTTAAAAACTTTTAAGAAAATTATTAAACACCTAACACTCATTATAGACAATTAAATCCTAGATTTTTAATTTGCTTTCGTTTTCAAACTTTTCTATATATAAATTAACTAAAATACAATGTAATTATTTAAATTCTGAAATACATTGATATTAAACGAATTAACAAACAAATAAAGCACATAGCACTCATTTTTACATGGAACACAGAAAAATCAATAACATATCTATTTAATTAAAATTTTAATTTATAACTTCAATTATTTTATTACCCTAGTCATCGGTATTGATGAAATTTACGTTTAAATAAGTTTTAAACTTTTGAACTCATAACAAATGTAATATTGATATAAATGAAATTTTTATAACTACAACATAATTGAAACCTAGCTGTATACATATGGTAGTTCCATTTTTCACACATTGTTTCTCCTATTGGCTATTAACCTCCTAGGTGTCGTTTTCAATAAAATTTGTTCTATATAAAGGTTTCAACTTTAGTTCATATCTATTGATATTTATCCAAATATCTTCTTTGCGGATTAATCATTTAAATTTTTATGACTGATTTAAGAGTTATTTATTTAATACTGTTTTAAAACTAATAATTGTTCTGTATCCTTAACACTTCGATCCATTGGACTTTATTATTTATTAAATAGTTAATATTCGTGATAAGTACCATTTACATTTGACCTTTACAATGTCAGATATCTTTGTTGACGTATTTGTTGTTCTTCAGATATCTTTCAGCATGCTATCTTATATACCTTACATCAAGACAAAAGAAATTCGAATTATCGACAATTCTCCAGGCTACAAATTAAATGACAAAAGAATAATGTTTAATATTACAAAAATTAATATAATGGATTTTTAATTCTTTTTAAATAAGAAATTGGATATAATATTCTAATTCTCTGAATTTTATTTCATTAGGCACAGAAGTTTCTTATTTTAATTCAGTCCATTTTCCAAATGTCAAAATTGAGTTTAAAATCTCAAAATTTCTTATATTAGAGCATTATAGTCTACTATATTAATCTTAAACTTCATAATAGGACTATACATTTTTGGAAAATATTATCTTCGAAAAATTCTCTATAATAAATATATTAGATATAATTGATATTTTTGTTTGTTGGATTTAAGTTGTGCCTTTTTTTCTAATACTGATTTGTCTCTTTAAAATCAATTCACTATTATAACAATACATTCCTTTAATGATTTTAACGCTTACTTGAATTTATGTACTTAAATATTTTATTTCTTCCAAAACCAATCGATAAGCTTTACAATAACCCTCTACTTATTGACATTAACATACTGTTATTGTGTATATGAATTGATTCTAAGTACATATTTCTAAGGCTCGTAGTTTCTATGTGTTACTATACATAAGAATGCAATAAAATGTTTCAACAACAATGTACATAAATAATATGTTTTTAATATTATATATTCATTGTTAACGAAGAAAAATTCAACCATTTTATTTTCATACATATGCCTATAATATATATGTACCTGTGAAAACATTTCTTACACAATACTGATTTAAGCATTTTACTAATATTTAATTTGAAAGTCTCAAGTATTGTCTTATTACAGTGTTTGTTTCTTTCATGATTTTTTAATATTTATACACAGAATAATTTTGATAGTTAAATTCTTTGCATATATATATATATATATATATATATATAGTATAAATATGAAGTTTCAATATATATTTTCAACCAAGTAATATATATATATATATATATATATATATATGAATGAGATGTCATTGGTTTACGGCGAAAGGAAAAACCATGGTGTACAAGTGGCATAGTTTATTTAAACATGGAAGTCCAAAAAGTTGAACAAATTGTACTCGAAGATGCTCGAAATATGGTTGGAGTATCCGAATAATTTTTAAAATCCTACATGATCATCTCGGCATGTCTAAGGTCAGCGCAAGATGTGAGAGCTCGCATTGTCATGCATTTTTGAACCTCTGTAATGAAGACAAGGATGGTGTATTGAGTGGAATTGTTACTGGAGACGAAACTTTTCATCATTATGAACCTGAGTCCAAACAAGACTCCATGCAGTGGCATAAAAAGGGCACAGCACCTCCCAAGAAATTTAAAGTGTCACAATCAGCAAAAAACTTTTGGCTCGGAAGGACAAATTATAAAGATAAAGGTGTTTCTATAACCGGAGAATATTACGCTTCAATATTAGAGCGACTAAAAGAAGCCATTAAAGAGAAAAGACGGGGAAAATTGACAAAAGGTGTTCTGCTTTTGCGTTAGCTGCCCTGCATAAGGTGGGCTTCTTGTGACACCCACCCTACAGCCCAGACCTGGCTCCGAGTGATTATTACCTGTTTCCGAAAATGAAAAAAGAGCTGCGGGTAAAAAATTTACTGCCGATGATGAAGTCAAGGAGGCAGTTTCGACGTATTTTGCAGATAAAGAGAAATCATTTTTTTATGAGGGTATAAATAAATTAATTGAAAGATGTGAAAAATGTATCCAGGTGAATATATTGAAAAAGAAAAATAATTTGGTTTTTTTATTTCCACCCCTTGCCCCCATTCCGCGCGCTCCCTCGTATATATGAGGGTAGCCGTTTATATTTCTGGAATAGCAAACAAAAAAAGAATTTTTATTATCGAAAATAGTTTTATTGCTTTTCAAAATATTGCCTGGTCAAATATTCAATTGTTTGAACAGACCTGTGAGAGCTCGCATTGTCATGGTGGAGCATGATCTGTCATTTTCGATTTATTTCCCTTATTTCTTCAAAAACTTTTGGCAAACAAATAGTTGTGTACCACTCGGAATTGACCGTTCTACAACTCTAAAGGCACGGTTGCAAGACCGGTTTTTCATAGGCGACCATTTATTTGTGCTTCGACGCGAACAACTTTATCTTGGAATACCCACACAGTCGACTGCTGTCTACTATCGAGATCACACCGCATCACCTGTGACGACTTTATAAATGTTCTTTGAAACACCGCCATTGTATTTTTGTGCATTTCTTGGCACCAATCGACGCGAATCCTTTCTTGAGCAGTTGTCAAGTTATGTAGTATCCAACGTAATCGTAGCTTCTTAACGGCTAAATGTTCATGCAGGATCTTATGCACGCTACCGTTACTAATACCTAGAGATACCTCAATCTCACGGTATGTCACATGATGGTCTTGCATTATCAATTCAGACACTGCATTAATGTTTTCCAACACAACAACATTTGTGGACGAAATTCATCGTTCAAAGAACGCCGTCCAAGTTTGAATTCACTATGCCAACGATATACTGTAGCTTTTGATTATGCTTCATCATATAAAGAATTCAGCTCGTCGATGCATTCTTGTTGAGATAATCCACGTTAATTCCATTTTTTCGCTAACATAAAATTTTCAAATTACTGTCAACAGTCAAGGTAAATTTATTGTCAAAAATGACAAACTTCACGGTGCAATCATCAGATCGGAGGCAAGTTTTCAAAATATAAACAGCTACCCTCGTATATATAGAGAGAAACAGAAAGAAAGTCTGTATAACAACAAAGAAGGGTAAAAAAACTGACCCAAATGACTTTAATTATTTATTTAACTACACTACATTTCCCAATAAGCAGTATATTTAATATGCTGTCTAATCTCCATCATTTTCCATGACCAATTTATAGCAATTGGTCATACTTTCCATTAATTTTTCAGCATACGAAGTGGGTAGTTGTCTTCATACTACTACATACGCAAATTTATTTTTAGTTACTTTAATGGGTAGCAACGTTTTGTACGAAGCTTTTGCTTCATAATTGTCCACACATTTTGTATTGGATTCGCATCTAGACTCTGAGGGCCATTCCATAAATCTCAGCATCTTAAGTTTTTTCGTTAAAAATACACAAACATTCAAAACTACACGTATTGAAACAACTCCACACATGGATCATTACTAGTTGTTTTAGTGAGCATTGAAGTATTCGATTTTGTCGTGTAGACCAGGCTCTCTTTATTGATGATCACACACAGAAAGATCCCTATCAATGCTGCTATTTGTCCAGATGTGACACGTTTCTCGATGGCGGTTTAATAACAACGATTTAATTATTGTGCTGTGCTAAGCAATTCCACTCTCACGTGAACGACTTCTACTAGCCATTAAACTAATATTAATTTGTTTTTTGAGAAGTCGTATGGGCCCTGACGTAATATGTATTATGATTTTCTTCTATACAAATTAAATATGGTCTTATAGTGTTTCTTTGTTGTCGCTTGTACTTTGCCACAATCAACAATATTGTCATCTTGTAGCGGTCCACCCACATCGTACGAATCCGTCTGACTTATGCTGGTACCTCGCTGTGACAAAATACAGACTTTTTGGTCCTTCTAAATGAACACATAGAAATACCTCTTCATATCTTTTTAAATACGGAGCATTCATAATTGCATTAATGTACCTTCAGTCACTTGCGAAACAGAACTGTTCTAAAAACTGTACAATGTATTAGGCGAAAGGCCTCTCACCCCTTTATACCATTAAGTATTTAATTGGCCTTACACTTCGCAGGTAATAAACCATATATATATATATATATATATATATATATATATATATATATATATTGTATATATATATATATATATTTATATATATATATATTTATATATATAAATTTTATTGTAGTACAACGTGTTTCCAAAAGAATATACTTATTACAAAATATTATCCGCAGCAGAAATCATTTTGTGTTCTCGAGTTTGCGAAGTGCAATTCTGTGATTACAGTGCAAAGACGTTTCAAGTTGAGCTATCAAATTGATCCTCCGAATGTGTGCAACATTCGCAGATGGTATCGACAGTTTGTAGATACATGATGTGTATGTAAAGAAAAGTTATTTCTAAAGAAAATGTTGCACGAATCCAAACTGCTTTCCAATGTAATTCGTCAAAAACAACTCGTCGTGCCAGTAGGGAGTTACAACTGCATACAACAACAATTTGGCGTGTTTTGAGACGTTGGTTGGTTATGAAGCCTTACAAGTTACAGTTGTTACAAGCTCTGCATCCTGATAGCAAACGGAAACGTGTGGCATTTTGTAACGAGATTCATGATGTTATTGACAATGATGACACTTTCGCACAACGCATCGTATTCAGTGATGAAGCGACTTTCCATGTTAGTAGTCTGGTAAACAAACACAATGTTTGAATTTAGGGTGTACAGAACCCACATGCAGCCATTGAACATATACGAGATTCGCCTGAAATCAATGTGATTTGTGCGATATCCCGATGACGGCCCATTCTTCTTTGATGGAAACACGGTTTACGGTCAGCAGTATCTCGCTATGTTACAAAGCTGGTTGTTTCCGAGGCTGCACGAAGACAACTTCATTTTTCAACAAGACGGGGCACATCCTCACTGAAGTCGCCAAGTGCGTGAATATCTGAATGAAACTCTACCGAATCGTTGGATTGGTCGTCAAGGAGCTGGTGACTTAGCATGTCTCAGCTGGGCTCCACGGTTACCGGATTTGACATCCTGTGATTTCTTCCTGTGGGGTTTCGTTAAAGACAACGTTTATGTACCACCACTCCCACAGAATCTGGAAGAGTTGAAGAACTGGATCCGTACTGCCATAACATCAGTGACGACGGACATGCTTGCCCGAGTATGGGAAGAATATGAGTATCGATGTGATATTGTTCGTGTCGCTGATGGCGGACATATGAACATCTGTAATCTGAGCTTCAGAGGTTCGTAAATATGTGTGTAAAGTTTCATATTCGTATGTCTTCAAGTTTAATAAATATATGCATTCGAAATACATATATTCTTTTTGAAACAGCCTGTATAACAAAAAAAAAATTAGTAAGTAAAATTTACAGAAAAATATTGACAAAGACTAAAAATTCTAAAATTGCAGCCTGAAGAACTTCGAAAAAGAAGAATACAAATAATTGATAATCCTCCGTTCCTTTTCGTTGCTGTAGCCAATATCGTATCAAACGTACTTACCTTTTATTCCCCGTTAATTACAAAGAAAAATATCCATTTACTAGATAAGTTACGTTAACAAAGGAAAAGGAAAGTTAATCGTCGACTCGAATGTACGTGACAGCTGCCTTCTATCGCAAAAGGCAAGCCTTTCTAGTAACAGGAGAGAAAATGTAGAAAGAGACGTAGTTATTAACAAAATCGCATAAGAATAATTACGAATTTATAAAATCCGGAAATACCATTTAAAGAAATATAGGAGCTTGAATTATTAAAATAAATAACAATTAAAAAAGTAACAGAAAACTAAAATGACAATTCATAAATTTTCATGATCAATAAGGTAATATAACCCCTGACAAACCAAGTTGTCATAAATATTCAATTAATTCCATTAATTCCATTTTAATTTTCATGAAAAATAAGCTTTTAGTCTTTCATAGAAATCTTTAGCAAAAAAGTCTGCCAAGTTTAATTTAGGAAACAATAAATGATAATTAACAAATCATTATTTACTCTGAAAGTCAAAATAAATTATACAAATTATAGTATGTTTAAAAAAGTGTTAACGGAAAACACCTTAGCACTTTTCGCGGTTTAAGCAGAAATATTACCTTTCTGAAACTATAGCTCTTCAATATTATTATTTAGAAACGCATTAAAAAATAGGCGTTTGTAATTTGGGCTTAGTCAGGTAACATTCTTAGTATGTAAGTTGGGCCGATGGATTGTAGGGATTAAAATTAAAAGCATTTATGTAATTAAGTAGGATAGGAATTAATAATTAATATTCACACGAACAGGGTCTCGATTACTTAATTGTTTCTAGAAATTTAGGATTTTATTTACCTAATTGTTAATTTAATAAGTTTAAAGAGACTCCCCTCCATTTATATAAATATATACCGACAGTATTCAGTTCATACTGTGAGTTCAAAGAGTTATTTACTTCACAAAGTGTAAATATCATGAGTCAATTACGAGAAATCCATAGTGGTCAAGTTCTTTTGATTTTTCAAACGAATACTTTTTGTAAATCAGATTTGCTGAAATGTAGTGAAATGAAATGACGGTATTCCTCCAAGAGTACTTCATGTAGGGCCAATATTTTTACCGTTGGCGAAGGATGTGATAGAATTAAAGTAAGGCAAAATTCCGAACATAACCGCCCGTCAAAAGCAAATGAAATTGATAAGAAAATTGTTAACAGTGCTAGCAAAAGGAAAGCGACAGAAGATATTTCACAAAAGCCCTCAAAACTTTGTTGACAAGTACTATTATAGGTAGAACTATAAGTGAGGTAAGCATATCTGTGTTAGACTTAAAATGTGTTAAACGAAATATGTACAACGCCCGCAGAAACAAATATCTACCTTTACCTCAATGTGCGATGGATGTACATGCAGCACTGGATGGTACCAACTGGAAAACAACGCAAGAAGAAAACGCTATAGTCATAAACGATAGTACAAACAATTTAGTAGTATTTTCTTGTGCAAAAAATTTATCGTTCCTGTACAACTGTGACAACATTAATATGGATGGAACGTTTACTTATTGTACCAAATTTTTCAAACAACTTTTTACAATTCATGGATATAAAAATGGACATTATGTTCCACTCGCTTTTTGCATACTTAAAGATAAATATACGGGAGCGTATGAACAGTGCATAAAGGCACTAGTGGATTTTTGCAGTTCAAGTAGTATGCAATTTAAACCGAAATAAGTTACTGTAGGCTTTGAGAAAGCAATTCATGGGGTTGTAAAGAAAATGTGGTCTGATATTGTTATTGTTGGGTGTAGATATCATTTAAGTCAGTCTTGGTGGAGAAAAATCTAACAATTAGGGTTAGTCCTTGAATATAAGAATAAGGAGTCTGAAAATGGAAGGTGGTTGAAATACACATTTGGAATTCAATATTGGCAAAATACTCTGATTATTTGGTTGACACATACATCGATGAAGAAGCTTTGTTTTCACCTGAACTTTGGGCTTCAAGATCATCAAGTATAGCTCGTACTACGAATGGATGCGAATCTTTTCATTCGCATTTCAATTCCAGTTTTTACACTAGCCATCCTTTTTTGTACATATTTGTAGAAACATTGTTGGAATTTCAAGTAGATGTAAGTATTAAAATAAACAGTGTTCAAGTTATGAATAAACCAAATTCTAACACACCAAAGAAAAGGTCTTTTCTAAATAATATGTTAAATTTATACAATGAAAATGAAATTAATAGACTGCTGTGTATAAAACAAGTTTCCCATTTTTGCAATCACTAATTACTTGTAAATACATCTGTATCAAGAACAAATGTTTTTTATCTTATATATAACGAAAATAAAATTAAATCATCAAATTACATATAGCCGTGGCGGGCTGGTGTGATCATTCAGCCCAACTTAAATGTTTACCTTTTCTAATGGAATGACCATCGGCCCAAGTTACATCTGCCCTAAAAAATATAGACTCTATAATTAAATTTCTATGAATCCTAATTAATACCATTCAAATACTTTTGGTTTTATGAATATGTATGTAATAAAGTGTTTTCTATCTCAGTAAACGACAGTGGTTAAAATATTATCTCCATGTACATTGTGGCAAAGAAATTCATCGTTTTTGACCCTTATTCGTAAAGTAGCGCGTGCTTTGATTTGCGCTCGCAATTTGTGTGCGAGCGTCGTGACGCCTATCCGGTGGTTGCAGAAATATTGTTTTAAATATTACTAAGAATACAATAAATGCTGTTGAAGTTAAAATATAAAATCATTAACTTGTAATCCGGTTAAATAAAATCTTAATTGCTTTAATAGTATTCTATACTTCGAAGTATGAACATACAATTTTCGGGTTCTACTTTATAGGTCCGACTTGACAATCAACCTTATTTGACAAATGTTATTTAACTAACATGTGTGTATGTATGTATTGCTTTCTTTAGTTAAGAATGGCGATATAACTTCTTTCGGATCCATCCAGGTTAAATGAAGTATATTTAATAAATCGGTTTTACTAAAATATCATTTCGTTGTATTTATCTGCAAACTTTTGTCGGTCTTTTTGTTTTGTATCAGATCTACGATGCATACAAACAAAAAAAAAGTAACCTTAGAAAATAAATTATTTATTTTCGGACAAATGCTCTTATTTACAATTAAAACGAAGTGAAACAAAATTTAGTCTGAGAATTAAAGCAATTATATAAAAATTAACAAAAGAAGAATATATTCTTGCAGCGTACAAAATTATCGATATAAATTAAACAAATGACAAAGAAGCAATACTACCAAAGCAGAAAATACGTATCGCTAATAAAATTACATGTATATATATATATATATACATAAATCATAACCACGCGGATATAATTTCTCGCGTAAACCAAAGAAAAGGTTAACCGACTACACAACGAGCGATGTGTCCAATCTGTACGCAATCCCCTGCAAATAATCAAAGAATACGCAGAAAAAATAAAATTAATTAATTAATAAATTTACTACCGATCTACGGCTCTTGGCAGTGGAGGGAATGTTGCTTGATTGTATTCACGACGTAGAGGGAGACGGGACGGCGAAGGAGACACCGTGTCCCCACGGGCACACCTTAATGTGGAACACGGGGCGCGTCGAAAAGGTCAAAGATCGGTGCCTCAGGTGATAGGAATCTGTCATTTTAAAGGCGACAAAAAGGATTCCTCCCATCGAGGAACACGAGCTGGTCAAGTTTACCACCGCGAGAGTGACAGTATTATACCGGCTCTTGAAGGAAACTTACTACCTCAAGAGCGACCAGGACCAAAATAGCAAATAAATAACAAAATAAAAATTTCAATATAAATTTATGTATATATATTTTAGGATGTATATTCATATCAAATGAGTATGTTCATCCTAAAATAAAAACACTTAATTTTCTTTAAGCTGGATGACGTTTCTATCTTAGATTGCAAACTACAGTGTAGACAATTAGGTCTTCACAACGAATTTCTTAGCAAAGTTTACCTCGGCATGTATCTTTTCTATTACCATTTGAAATTCAAATAACCTTCAGTAAAATTTTCTAACTAGTTGTAAATTTATAACACTCTTCTCTATGTTTCTTTGAACCATTTCAAATTGTTTAATATCTTCTAGATGACGAATTCTAGCTTCGTCGTCTAATGATTGCAATTTTCGGCATTAACTAACCTATATAAATTTACATACAATGCTTTGATAAAATTCTTATGATATTTATAATTCTAATAATAAATTTAAAAAACGCTAAAATCCATTCTTCCTATTTTTGAAAAATCCTTACATCCTTTAAATTAAGTCTGTTTAATTCAATTTAACTCAATTTTTCAATTTTTCTGAATCCAGATCTTTTTAGTAGCATCAAATATTTATGTAGGTATAGTATGGCTTCTATTGCTGTTGCATTATACACTCATGTCTTTACAATCATTTCTTTATCTCTATTCTCAAGATTGATCTATTTTTAGATCACTATTAAAATTTGTGGTCAGTATAAACTTTTAATTTTGGTGCGAGGAGAGGTTTCTATAACTGACGGAGGTTTCTATATCTGAGGAGTGAAGCAGGAAGATTCAACCCAAATAATTATATTACTTGATTCGGAAAGCTAAATATAGGTTAATCAACAATTTCAGAATATCTATGTAAGGTTGGTATGGTGAGAAAATATTTGTATTTCACAAGAACTATCGAAAAAAAATCAAATGGACCGCCTATCTGTTTGCGATTTACTACGCAAACCCTACGAAAGCGAACCATTGCTGAAGTGATAAGTGACTGGTACACAGGAATAGATAGTAGACTATAACGTAGAATAAAAACGATCTTTAAACAAGGCTGATAAACCACTTCAATCAACGTCGACATAAAGCCCTTATTCAAATAAAGGTCATGTTTGTATTTAATGGGATTGGAAAGGAATTTTATAATATTAGGTATTATCACATAAGTAAAGCATAAATTTAAATAACTATTGTCCTTAGTTAGAACAATTAAAAACAGAAATAATTAGAAAGCGTCTGTAAATATCCGTTCGGAGAGGAATCGTGTTTCAATACGGCAATGCTGGACTACATATTGGGTTGGCAACTAAGTACTTTCGGTTTTGTAGTATAAAATAAAACACTTTTTTTTAAACAAAGAATAGTTTTTAATCAATTATATATTTTCCATTTTGCTCAATGACCTTTTGCCATCTTTCTTTCAGCTTTCAGCTTATCAGCAAAAAAGTGAACCAGGTGCGAGTGAAGGTCATCGTCATTTGTGAAAGTCTTACCATTCAAAGAATTCTGCAAACTTCGAAATAAATGGTAATCAGATGGTGCTAGATCAGGGCTGTATGGGGGATGTGGCATCACTTCCTAGCCAAGCTCCAATAGTTTCCCACGAGTTGCCAAAGATGGTTTCATTTCGTCTAAGGTGCATATCGCAAAAGTTGATTCTTTGTGTTAAATGAATTTCTTTCAATTCGTGATGTACCCAAATATCAAGCTTCTTAACTAACCCAAGACATTTTAAATGTTTTTCAATTGTTGTGTGCGATACATGTAGCCTCTCCGCAACCTCTCGAACAGTTATATGACGATCCTCTTCAATTATGACTTTGATTTGGTCATCATCAACTTCAGTAGGCCAACCAGAACGTTGCCCATCTTTGAGGGAAAAATTTCCAGAACGGAATTTTTTATACCAATTCTGACACGTGCGCTCTGCTAAGCAATTAGCACCATAAACTGCACATATCTTTTTGTGAGCCGCAGCAGCTTTCTTTCCTTTGCGGAAATAAAATAGTAAAATATGTCGAAAATGTTCGTTTCTGCACTCCATTTAAAATTAACCCACAACTAATAGCTTTAATAAAAATCGCGCACTACTTGCTTCTGAAGTTACATCAATGTGACTAGTATCACGCGACAAACGGTAAAGTACAGCACTAATATACGTTATACAAAAAATAAAGCAACGCTCTCTATCAGTAAAAACCGAAAGTACTTAGTTGCCAACCCAATATTTTCTAAGTCACCAAAAATTTCTAGAGCTGGAATGGATTATTTTGCCACATCCACTTCACCATTTATTTCGGTCTTTGCAGAACTCCGTTTAATGGTATGATTTCGCTTCTTTAGAACTTCAACAAAAGCACTTATATCACCAACTTTTAGGAGAAAGGAATCATGCAGTTACCATAAAGATGAAAAGAGGACATTAATCCAAATAGCCATTTATTAATAAAAAGAATTCGTTTTAAAATCAACGCGATCTTTCCGGTCAACTCAATATAAATAAGAATGTTTTGCTCGAGAGTATGGAAAGTATGTGCTAATTAAATTAGTTTCTCGAAAAATGTGACCACTCGTATCATTCCCAATATAAGATATATATTATGATGGATCAAAAAAAATTAAAATAATTTTTGTTAAAAAAGTGGCTTAATTTTGTGAGTCAATTGTGCCTGCTTAAAAACAGATATTTCAGTACTTTTCATTTAATACCAAAATTGTAAATATTGCGCAGAAGTTCTGCATTGTAGTGTATTATATTAACAACGGTTGGAATCGTCAGAATGATATGAAGTTCAAAAATCTTTTGTATAGTTACCACCAACGCCACTTAATGAACCGTATTCTCTCTTCAAAATAACAAGCTTTACAGAAACTAGATATTATATTTAACTGAAGAAACAAAAATTATATAAACGCATTCACACGCCCCGGATATACAATCAGTAATAGCTTTGTTACGATTATCTGTTTGACGTGCATCAAAGGTATACATACGGCCACAAGCCTGGTTCTCCAATTAGTAAAACCAAGCTTTAATCAAGCTATTCCATACTACGATACCGAAATCTATAATTTTATCCTGATGTATTAAAAAGTAAAAGCTACAGATTTCCCTTTTCCTTCAATCTTCGTACAATATTTTCTATCTAGTTCAAGCTAATATTTACCGACACGTTATTTCATTATAGTAATACGGATTAAATCAATACTTAAATCAATACGGGATAAATTTAACATTTGTTTCTGTATTCATAAACAAAGAAACGGGAATCGTCAAAGTTGGCATTTGGTTTTTACAGTATTTGTGATTCAGCAATTTACATAATTTATTGATAAATGTAGTAATAAATATTTACATTTATCTTTTAATAAAGTAAATTAAAACGGTAGCTTGATAAAAAAAATTTTGAACTTCATTTTTACTATAATCTTCGACGTATTCTTTTCCTTCTTAATACGTTATCGTTTTGTAATAACTACAAATTTTATTCTGCCGTGTTTAGGTTTTTCCACTAATATGAGAAAATTATATATTATGTATAATAATTATTATTATTTTGTTAATTTAAAAATTGTTGTCTGTAAATTTACAATATTCAACAGAAAAAAAGATGTACGTACTATATATTATTGTTACGAGGGTAACCGTTTATATTTCGGGAACTGGCAACACTGTTAGTGTTGCCTCCGACCTGATGGTTGCATCGTGAAGTTTGTCATTTTTGACAATATATTTACCTAGACAGTTTTATTATACGGTCGCTATTTTTATTGTTGACAGTAACTTGAAAATTTTGTCAGCGAAAAAATGGGATTAACTCGCGAACATTTTCGTGCAATTATTTTTCATAACTTTCGTCGTAGATTATCTCATCAAGAATGCATCGACGAGCAGAATTCTTTATATGATGATGAAGTACCATCGAAAACTACAGTATATCGTTGGTATAGGGGATTCAAACTTCCACAGCGTTCTTTGAACAATGAATTTCGTGAAGATCGTCCCACAAATGTTGCGTCGGAAAATATTAATGCAGTGTCTGAATTGGTAATGCAAGACCATCACGTGACATACCGTGAGATCGAGGCATCGACCGTCATGTGACAAACCGTGAGATCGAGGTATCTCTAGGTATTAGAAACACCAGCGTGTATAGCATCCTACCTGAACATTTAGCCGTTAAGAAGCTATGTTCACGTTGGGTAACACATAATTTTACAACCGCTCAAGAAAGGACTCGCGTCTATTGGCGCCAAGAAATGCACAAAAAATACAATAGCGGTGCTTCAAAGAACATTTATAAAGTTGTCACAGGTAATAAACAGCAGTCGACTATGTGGGTATTCCAAGACGAGACAAAACCAACAAAAGTTGTTCGCGCTCGAAGCACATCAAAACAAATGGACGCCTATTTTTTTCGGAGAAACCGGTCACATTGCAACCGTGCCTTTAGTTGTAGGACGGCCAATTCCGAATGGTACATAACTATTTGTATGCCAAAAGTTTTTGAAGAAATAAGGAAAACAAACCGAAAACAACAGATCATTCTGCACCATGACAACGCGAGCTCTCACAGGATGGTTCAAACAATTGAGTATTTGATCGGGCAAAACATTGAATTGATGAGCCATCCGCCGTACAGCACTGATATAGCACCCTGTGATTACTTTTTGTTCTCACATGTGAAAAATAAACTTCGTGGTCAACGGTTTTCTGCGCAGGAAGAGGCAGTTGAGGCGTTCAAAACTCATATTTTGGAGATACCGTCTTCACAATGGCAGCAGTGCTTTTCGGATTTAAACGAATGCACAAGTGCATTTATTTTCAAAGAAAATATTTTGAAAAGCAATGAAACTATTTTCGATAATAAAACTTATATTTTGTTATATATATTATTATAAACAGTACATTTTTATATACATATGTTTATATATATATATATATATATATATATATATATATATATATATATATATATATATATATATATATATATATATATATATATATATATATATATATATATATACATATTTAATCAATGTATTCCAGGTTAAAAGAAAATATAAATAACTTGAAAAGGGGACCACCCTTCAAAACGTAGTTAATACAATATAAAGTAAGTGTTTTATTATACCCTACTGATCGAAAAACCCAAGCACAAAAGAATAAAATTTATAATTATAACGTTCAACATCAGTGAAATACAATGATAAATTTATTCAAACACTAGTAATACCCTTAAAATTAATATAAGTTTAACTATTAGTAGCTAATTTCGAGCTGTAGTCTATTCCAACTTTAAAAAACAGTACAGCTCTTGCGGAACTACATTATATTGTTGTCATAAATGTCCATAGATATATATAAATAAAATATGAACGAAAATAAAACACAACAGGCAAAAATCTTTATTATCACTCTGAAACAGTTGTTATCTATTTGTGAAGCATACCTTCTAGAGAGAAGCGATAACACTATGTTAAATAGGGGCGCCAGCATATCGAAAAAAAGAAAAAATACAAATTTTTTTTAAACTTAAATTTACTGAAAGAAAATCAGTAAAGTACATTCTAACATGAATTACAAAGAAGTTTAATAATTATCAGTGACTCTCTTGGGTTTGTCTTGCTGAGGAAAGTGTTTCAAGAGAAGGTTCAATATTTGAAATTGGCCATGAACTCTTTTTCTATATTTAGCTGATATCTACATTTTGTCTTGAAAACAGTAACAGTCACCGTTTGATAGCCGGTTTCGCGAAGGTATGATATTGAAAATGGAAATGGTAAACGAAATTCTTTTGTTTTCGTTGCAGAAAATTCATCTTCCACCGCTGCCCAAAATTTAAATAGTAATTTATTCTAAATTGTCTTTTAATTTCGCTACCTGCCGTAAAGTTTATGAAGACTTCTACTTATGCAGCTGGGAGTATTGAATCCTTAATCCATTCTTTGCCAGCATAGTTAAATATTTTTCAGCGGTTATAAAAAACTTACTTCGTTGCGTTTTGCCCTTGTAAGTTTCAACAAATTCATTCACATTTGCAAACATTTCTAGGTTTTCTTTATATTTCTGCTTCACAATTCTAATTTTCTACAAAAAGCATTAACTTTATTACTCGACAACATATGTGCGTTTACTTCTTGAAGTTGAGGATTCAAGGTATTTAATTCCTAGAATATATCGACCGAGTCGCCCAATTTCATTACGAATAAATCGTTCCGAAACTTCTTGGCTTCCGATCGGTCTTTTCTTCTAGAAAAATAGTTATTCCGTTTCTTAATTTATAAACGCGTTTCAAAACTTTCCCACGTGATAACCATTCATTTTGCCTCGCGCTGATTGTACTGCACCCTATCTCTACAAAGTCCAGCAAAGATTTGTGATTTAATAGGATTCATTTTATGAACTCATTTCTTTAAAAACCAGAGCTTCTCCGTAAATCTTACAATGTGTCCAGGCACGCTGTGGAGATTTTTGTTTCACAAGTACTTGCAAACATCATCGGGTGCATATTCCGACGCAATTTTTCCACTCTATGTTTGCCTTGTTTACAAAATCGTTTAATATATTAAATAATGCAAGTGATTTTGCTCTGAGTTATATTAGCCTTCAGAAAAGTCGTTCCTCAACTACTGATATACCATCGTAAAATCGAACATAATATGAGTATGAGTATCTTTATTGCCATCTGTTGCCTCGTCAAACTGGAATGAAAACAAAATGTCATGCAACTTCTCGAAAAGCTGATACTCTATATCTTCAGTTATATCACCAACTCGACGCGCAACAGTATCATTTAATAGAGGTATGCCTGGCATTGTTTGACATAATTATCTCTAAACATAATTTCTACAATCTCACAGCTTGGCAGAATTAGTTCTTCACCAATGGTGAGACTTTTTATATCTGGCTATTTTATATGAATCTTTATAAGAAACAAATAAAACTTTTTCATTCACAGACAAAATTTTTTGAAAAATTACTTTTGCTTTTCACATGACTTTAATATTGGTTCGAAGAATTTTCAGGGTTTGTTAACGTACTCTCTATGAAGCGTTTCAAAATAACGTTTAAATTCATTAATTTTCATGCTGTCCACTGCTAAAATTTGTGAGCGACATAGTGGTCTTCTCTTCTTCATTTACTCAAGTGCCGGTGAGCCTAAAATTCAAATATTTTTGAGGATATTTTCTTGATTTTATCTTCGAAACAACGCTCGTATGTGTATTTGTTGATGCTTCACTATCATCTAATTCTTGGCAATACCCACTTAAAAAATTTTCCATAATTCTGTATAATTCTACTGATACTCGAATACACAATAATTGCAATATACACAATCGAGGATTGACTTGCCTGAGATTGTCTGGAATTGAACGAGGTGCAGTATTTATGTATATATTATATATACGTCTGCATCGCAGTTGCGACAGGCGTCCCAAATTCCAACACTTTCGTGGTAATGTAACGCCAAAACGCGATGGCCAAAAATTGCGATTGAAAATTGTGCGGCAAATATTAAAAGGTTAAAAACGCTGCTCTAAAATATTTAAAAAAATAAAATAATTATGTAATTTCATCGTTAATATACATTTATAATATAATAAATATTTTAATTTTAATGCAAAACTTTATCTAAGGGAATTCTCTCCTAAATGTTGAAGACAAAAACATACAAAGGGTACTAGGAAAGTTTTGCAGTACAGCTTTGGTTATTTAATTTTGTCAAAGTAATTTCCTCTACACTCAATACACCTCTCCATCCTCCGAAACCAATCTTTAAACCAGTTCTGCCAAGTTTCACTAGAGAGTAAAGCACACTTGTTGTTCCAAACCCGCAGAAGGTCCCATCACTTGAAAATCGCCTCCCTTTCAGCTTCATTTTCACATGCGGGAACAGTGCAAAGACGCAGGGGGGTAGATCTGGACTGTAGAGAGGGTACTCGGGAAGTTTCAATCCTATCGTGGTCAAATATTCGGTGCGGGCTTTGGCGCGGTGAGGTGGAATATTATCGTGATGGAGGAACCAGGTGTCCATTCTTGACTTTGACCGCATGTTACCACTTAGCTGTGACTGTCTTCTGTGTGTTCCACAATTCCACTCGATCTGAAAAATACAGCTATCATATTCTTCTCTACAGATCGGGATTTTCTGACAACCACGGGTGTGTCCTCATCAAACTTTGTTTTGAGCTTTGGTCGGCACATCGTAATAGTACAGTCAAGTCTCGTCACCTGTCACGATGTTGTTCACATACCGAGATTGTCCCTTATTAAACTTTTTTAGCATCTCCCGGAACCAAGTCACACGTTGTGTCATCTGGTCTTCAGTTAGTCGATGCGGCACCTAGAGAGAACGAAGTTTCTTCACGTGCAAATGATCATGTAGAATCGAACGAATTGCATTTAGGCCACGTTCGTGGCCTTGTCGGCCTCCCAGCATCCTCCGCAGTTAAATTTCGCCTTTGTAATTCTCTATACCACCTGAATATCGCTGTGCGATGTGGACAAACATCACCTAGTGCAAGAGTCATTTCTTCGAAGCACTGGTCTATGTTTAAACCACGCACGAAATTATAACGCAAAACTGCCCTTATCTCATTTCGTGATCACGATGTCATCGCAAGCATTTTACACTCTCACTGCTAATGAATAACTGAGCCTATCAACATGAGGCGGCGGTTACTATGTACGTATGAACATGTCTCAACATGCAGCAACAAGCAACTTCCTATGATTCATTGTTGCGTCATATTGTAAAACTTTCCTAGTACCCTTTGTATACGTTTTCGCCATAACCTAAATCCTAACCAAACAATAAATACGAAATAACAGATGCAAAATAGAGAAAACACATAGAGCAAATATACACAATTCATAGCATTTGTACAGGTAATTCTACACAGTTTCGTTAATTTACGTTATTAAAACAAATAAAATATACACATATACAAAAGTAAATTGCCTTATACACAAATGTTTTTTATAAATGTATTTATTAAATTACATTAAAGCAAGTATATAGATATATGTGTTACGGATGTTCTAAATATCATTGTTATTGTTCATGTCGGAAGTATTACTAAGAAAATAATCACTATAATCCGTGCTCCTCGAGCCTTCATTAACAGATATAACAAATTCTTCTATATCATCTTGATTGCCATCGATCTGCCACATATATTCTTCAACCACAACAAGTAACTTAATTATTATAAAAAGAGGCATAAACTGTAAATGTACCACTTTTTTCTTGATATACGAGGGTAGTTTGACAAGTAGTAAGAATGGAAAAGAAAAACAAATTATTTAAATACAAAATAATTTTTATTTTTCAATACATTCTCCTAAAAGAGCAATACATTTATTCCGACGGTGCTCCAATGCCATCTCTACAATGCGATTCCGGAAGGCTTGAAAAATACTCATTTACGAAGATGACAACTTCGTTGTTAGACGAAAATTTCTTTCCACCTAGTGCCGTTTTCAATTTTGGAAAAAGATGGAAGTCGGAAGGGGCTAGATCCGGCGAATAAAGCGCATGTGATACTAATTGGAAATGCACTCGTGGTATGCGAGGGAGCATTGTCTTGGTGAAACAGAATCTCGGCAAGGAATGGTAAAGAAAAAGATTCTGTTTCACAATCTTTTTCTTTGCCATTGCTTGCCGTTTAGCACGAATCTCAACATTTAATTTTTGTAGAAGTTCTGCATAATATTGTCCGCTTATTGTGGCACCTTTCTGAATGTAATCAATGAGCAAAATGCCCTTTGAATCCCAAAAAATTGATGCCATCACCTTGTTTGCCGATAAAGTGGTTTTCGCTTTTTTTGGAGGTGCAGAAACACGTTCTAACCATTGTTTCGACTGTTGTTTAGTTTCGGGTGTACTGTAGTGTATCCAAGTTACATCGCAAGTAACAAATCGCCTACAAAAATCAACCTTATAAAGGTCCAAACACTCATTGGAAATCGCAAACGAGTAAACTTTTGATCGGTCGTAAGCAATCGCGGCACCCATCTTGCCGAAAGCTTTGGAAAGGCCCAATTCTTTCGTTAAAATGTGATGTACGCGATCTGTTGAAATGTTTACCATGTCTGCGATCTCTCTCACTTTGAGTCGTCGATCTTGCGTAATAATATTATGGATTTTTATAATCATTTCCTTAGAAGTCACGATTTTGGGTGCTCCTGACCGCGCTTCATCAACACAGCCTGTTCTACCACGTTTAAATTTATTTGCCCATCTACTTATTGTGGCGGATGATGGATGGATTCACCTAATATTTCCCGTAAATCATCTTTAATTTCGATAGCTTTCATATTAATTACGAAGTATTTAATCACCGCACGATACTCTGCTTTTTCCATTTTAACAAAACGACCTGTTGCTTCTTCTTCAATCAGCTGTCAAAAATAAACTAATCAACCGATTTATCTAAATATCGGAATGTAAACATATAAATAGGCAACCTAAATTACAGTGCATTTGTTTTACCAATTAGAGCGCCACCTATGTGTCATTCTCAGTACTTGTCAAACTATCCTCCTACAAATTAGTCTATGTTCAGGTGATATTTGCTCATATACTCCCTCGGTTAAACTAATCACATCGCATAGTTTAAATGTTGTAACTATTATTAATTTTGATATAATGTTCAACTCGGGCCCATACCATTTCAATTTGATTAAGAATACAATAATTAAAATTGTATGTACAGTATGTAGAAACATCCACTGTTTTGTAGAAATAA
Organism: Dermolepida albohirtum; assembly: GCA_031893035.1. NCBI lineage: Eukaryota > Metazoa > Arthropoda > Insecta > Coleoptera > Scarabaeidae > Dermolepida > Dermolepida albohirtum. The sequence continues at coordinate 346,549 of JAVIWB010003562.1, read as the reverse complement.
GGAAAAACATTGCGATTCATTTGCTTTTTTCTAACCCTGTATACCTTTCCTCATCGCATCTTTCTTAAAAAAACGCACATGTTCTAAAGTGTCATAAAGGGATTACTTCAATAATTAGAAACGTAATTGTAAACTTACAATTTGATAAAGATCATCTCCTTAAAATAAATGTGAACACGATTTTTTCAAAATGCTGGTTGATACATTAAGTGAACTGAGAATATATAAAAAAAATAGAGAAATAGCACAACGACACAATGATGGTGATTGATTGAACAAGGCAGCTCCGATTTCATCTTGGTGGTTGTTAAATTTTCACAGGTAATACTAATTTGTATCAAAAAAAGTAACCAACCGATATGTAGTACGTGGGATGCCTTTTAAGTTTTGCATAGTGGGACATACAGGCCGCCAGTAATCAAATGTAAGTACTAAAAAATAACCTCCATCTTTAGTTAACCTAAATCCAAAGTTTCAGTACGATAGGTGTTGTGTTGTAGCTACAACGAACTATCAAAGTTGACAAGTTAGTTGAAAAATTGAATTAAACAGAGAATATTTTCGCGGAATAATTTTTTATAATTACAATTATCTCAGTTATATCCGAGTTGATTTCTGTTTTCGACAATGAAGCACCACATCAGTCAACAATTTCTCGTTGGTATGGAGAATTCGAACGTGGACGGATTAGTCTTAGCGACGATTCAAGAGCAGGTTCACCAAAAACGGCAGTCACTGAGGAAAACGTTGATGCTATGCGCAAGATCATCATCGAAGATCGGCATGTGATATATTGCCAGGTTGAAGCATTAATGGGGATTTCAAAGGCTTTAATTAAAAAAAAGATTGCATAAATTGTGTGTAAAAAAATTAGTTCCCCGTTGGATGCCGCATCTGTTGATCGAAGAACAGAAAGCAGCTAGGGTGACTTGGCATCAAAAAACTCTAGATTGCTTCAACCTCGGAAGCTCTAAATACGTGTACAACATTGTCAGTGGTGATGAATCTTGGATTTATCCACACGAGCCAGAAAATAAACGCCAGTCGTCTGTTTACGTGTTCTAAGGTGAAGAAAAGTCGACAAAAGTCGTCCGTTCTCGAAGTGTCTCCAAAAAAATTGTTGGGACATTTGTCTCGAAAACAGGTTGTGTAGCAACAATTCCTCTACAAGATCAAAGAACTGTTACTGCCGATTGGTATACAGCCATTTGTTTACCGCAACTCATCGCTGAACTTCAAAAAACCAACCCCGAACGACGAATTATCCTCCACCAAGAAAATGCAAGTTCGCACACAGCACGGAAGACAATTGAATTTTTAACGTATCAATGTGTTGAATTATTGGACCATTCTCCGTACACGCCGGACCTCAGTCACAACGATTTCTTTACCTTTCCGAAAATTAAGAACGGACTGTGGTTAAAAGTTTCAGTCGTCAGGAGCACTCGATGCCTTCAAAAAAGGCAATTTTTACTGTACCAACAAACGAGTGGAACAATTGTTTCCAGAGTTGGTTCGAGCGCATGCAAAAGTGCATTAATGTTCGTGGAGAATACTTCGGAAAACAATGTAGTCTTTAAAAGCTATCTGCTGTTTTATTCCAGTTTTATATGTAAAACTTAAAAGACAACCCACGTACATATGTAAATATGTTCAATCATAATATAAATTTGCCTAAATCTACATATGAATAATTCGATTATGTTTACAGTCAACAGAATTTAAAAACAACAGAATATGTAGATGATATAGTTAGGTAAGTAATACTGTACAAACATGCGTCGTTAAAATCTGGTTATACTCGTACGAATCAAATTCAACATAATTGCAAACGGAATTCTAACTAGCATCACCACCGTTATATCAACAAAGCAGATTTCAATTTCAACTGTTTTAGTTTAGATTGAAAATATTAAAGGCTCAGAGCATACTAGTTCAATAATGTAACTTAATCGCTTATTTGAAATTAGAATTAACATTAGATTAGCATTCATTGTGAAAAATTTCCTAGAAATGTATGAACTCTGTTTACATATAAGAGAAAAACGAAATTATAAAATAATAGAAAACGAAATGCTTTAAAATAAATAGAAATGTTGCACAGTTGTTAAATATGAAGATTTTTGGTTCCATTTTTCTAGTTATCAAAATGTAAATGCACTCTAGAGCAGCGTTTCTAAACCTTTTTATACAGTGACCAAATAAATTTGTTTATATTGGTACTGGGACCTAAATATGTATATATTTGTCAATCTAACAAAATTGATCGTTTAAATATTACACCACTGAGAGATACCGACCACTAATATTTATAGTTTCTCTATTTTCGCAACTCATAAAAATATCGGCGCAACCCAAAAGTTGAGAAACGTTGCTCTAAAGAGACAGTTCTTGGTGAAACATTGTATGTCTAAGCTTGGCTTTAACACACTACTCAAAACAATTAATGGATATTTTAAAAAAATGATAATAACGTTTAAAAAAATTGATTTTCCATCATTTTTTGATTTCAGTATATTTGTGAACAATTATCTGAACACATTAGTGTATTTTAACTTATTTGATAATATCAGAAATATTCGAAGGTGTATTGCAATATTTCTTCAAAAAAAAAACAGAAATTAATCTTCACGAACATCTAAAAAGGTTTGATAACGTAATGACATGGACCAAATTAGCATGTCGCGGAACCATATACCATTCCTTCCTGTCAGCAACGTAAAATCTGTTCTTGGTGGCATATTTCGTGCAATAACACGTCTACCCACAATACCTCAAGCGTGTTCTAATGGATTACAATCCAGAAAATTGGTTGACCACTCAGATCTCTCTATACCAACTTTGTCAATCCAATCGTTCCAATGTTTGCTTGATGGGGACGAGCACTATCATCCATAAAAATTACCTTCCTGCATACGAAAGAACAATGGGGTAGTGAGAACAATATTTTCTATGAAATAAATGTCGGTGTGCCTTCCCATATCTCGATCCACGCTATTACACCACTTCCCTCATATTTAGACTTTTCCCGAACAAATTGTAGAATACCGCGTATGCTGAGTTTATGTCAAATCAGAATACGACTATTATCTGGCTATAACGCAAATCTGGGTTAATCGCTGAATAATATACGTTTTCGTGTATTATAACACCAGTAAAAAGAACCAATGGTCTTCTGGGCTATAAGCCAAGCGCATATAAAAAGTTCTTTATTCTTTCGGATTGTATTAATAGCACGATCTTTACGTCCCCATTGCGACAGGTATCGACGGTCTTTTGGTATTTTTGATGTTAGCTGACTTTTCCCTTGCCTTTGTCGAGTACATTCAGCTTCCAAAAAGCGATTCTAAAGTCTAGAAATTACGCTTTGGCTCACTCCAAACACTTCAACAACAATTTTTGTATTCTTCCACTTTCCAATTTACTACCCTCCCTACCTCTGACATTTCATGATGTGTTTCCGTTTCAGATGACACTCAACATTGTAAATTTTCACTAGTAATCACAGAGGCAATCATTTGGATATTTAAATGTTAAGACATGTCTGCGTATTCATTTTCAGTTTAAAATATTGAAACCGATTTATAGAAATATTTGTAGGTGTTATATTAACTGGCACAACTTTTTACTATCAATTCAGTCATTTTCAAGCAGTTTACTTAACTTTTCGCTGAGTTGAACAAAACCTTTGAAAATGAGAAAACAATATTGTCAGGAATAATAAAATATTGTTTACAAATCAAGTAGTTGTATTTTTAGGTATACATTATATTATTTTTAATAAATGAACTAACCTTAATACTTTTATATACATACACTGAGATTCTTTTGCAATTATATTTTTTAAGAGTAGTGGGAAATTAGTAAAATACCGGATACAATGATTGGTTATGTGATTAAAAATGGAGCAACAGAAGAGAATGAATATATCTTCATGCTTGCAAAATACCTAAATTTCCATGCTGCGTTAAATTTATCAATTACGGAAAAAAAATCCAATATCTATGTGGAAAAATGTAATTCAAAGCAATACGACAGTTTCCAAATATGATAAATTCAGCGTAGGTTAAGACCTGTTGTAGCCTACATTTTAACTAGCGAGTCGATATATCATACCTGCGTTAGTTGTCCAAACTGTGGCAGAGTAAACAAGTCCTTATATAATCTTGGACGAAAGCAGAAATTTTAAGCAACAACTTTGCTCGTGAATTAAATATTGACTGGTGTTTGGAATTGGGTCCCATGCTAGAAGATCATTATTCACATCGTACAACAGTATTTAAGTGATGTTAATATTTCTACATAGGTAATTTTAGCCTTGAAAGATGTTGCGAAGTCGGTACCTCCCATTACGTTCGTTCGCGAAGAGAATCTTGATGGTGTCAGAAACATAATCGAATACAATAGTCATGTAGGTTATTACGAGAGGCAAGAAAGCCTGGGAAGAATAGTGCACGAAAATCTTGGAGTATCCCTTCGCATACGCTGTCCCTTCGGATACGCCAAGCCTTAAGTACATGGCACAACAAGTTTCATGGTGAAGCAAGATCCTTGAGAAATTTAAAAATGAAACATTTGGTTATATTATATTATCAGTATCTTGACAGATAACGGAACATGACTTTACTATTATGACATGCCCACTAAAGCACAGAACAAAGGTACGCCCGTGTGAAACGTGTGGTAACACAAAGGACAGATACCATATAGTCCAGACCTTGGTCTACTCGACTATGCATTTTCTCATATGAAAAATATTCAGAGGAGGAGAAACTTTCTAACGATTAGAGATATAAGAGTGTGAAATGACGTCTGAGCTCACCTTTAAGAAGAACGTACATATATGAATTGGTTGGTAACTGGTTTCGAAGAGTATACGACCGGAGAGAGTGTGGTGAAATTTTTTTTGAGAAATTGCAGTTGGCTTTGTACTATTACATTAAAAAGATTTTTCTTAATGTAATGTGCAAACTCATTCGCAAATTAGATTTGCTCATAACACAAAGTTATAAACATTTTAAAATCAATCGAGACAATATTTAGAAAAAAACTATATCCTTTAGTAACTAATTATTTATACAGGGTGGGGCAGAATAACGAGCGATTTTAAAAAGCCCGCGATTCGCGCCGTGTCATTCGGAGGTGGTAGGGACGCTATCGGCCATGTTTCCTTGATATTAGCATTTAGTAACAATGGAGCGTTGGACCCCTCAACGGCGTGCGTACGCTGTTAAGGCTTTTTTCGAAAATGATAATTCTTACATACGCGCGCGTCGTGCCTTTCGAAATCATTTTAGCATTAATCGCAAGCAACCAGTGCTGTCTGCCTGTGCCATTAAAAAATGGGTTAGGAACTTTGAGGAAACTTCGTCAACGACAAAAAAGAAACCTGGTCGGCCAAAATCGGTGCGTACGCCCGAGAATATCGACCGTGTAAGAACTGCTATTGAGCGAAGCCCGCGTCGTTCAGCTTGCCGGCATAGCACTACACTTGGGATTTCAAACCGAACTGTCAGACGAATATTACACAAGGATCTCCACCTTCATCCATACAAAATCCAAATCGTACAGGCTCTTAAAGGCACGGATTATGTGAGTCGACAACGATTCTGTGAAGAGTTTTCAGATTTAATTAATCAACATGAGGATATTGTAAATAACTTATGGATGAGTGACGAAGCCCATTTCCATTTGTCCGGTTACATCAATAAGCAGAACTTTAGATACTGGAGTGACGTAAATTCTAGATAAATGCATCAAGAACCCCTTCACTCCACAAAAGTTACTGTGTGGTGCGCTATGTCTTCATCGGGGATCATAGGGCCTTACTTTTTTGAAAATGCTCGTGGCAATGCTGTGACAGTAACCACACAAAGATACGCCGACATGTTGGAAAACTTTTTTGAACCACAGCTTGCACGCTACGAAGTTAACGAGGAAATATTTTTTCAACAAGACGGAGCAACCTCCCATACAGCCAGAGTATGCATAAATATTGTTAACAGATTATTTTCAAATCATGTGATTTCTGGAAATGGGGACATCACCTGGCCTTCCCGTTCACCGGACTTCACACCGTGCGACTTTTTTTTGTGGGGGTACTTAAAAAGTAAAGTGTTTCACAAACAATTCAAGCCCTGAAAGAACGGATCCGACAGGAAGTGGAAAACATTCCCCTAGCAATGCTGCAAAATGTAATGAATAGTTTCAAAACACGATTGGAAGAATGCGTACGCCTGAAAGGATGTCATCTTTCCGGAGTTATTTTTAAAAAATAAAATAATTAATGCTTTTTTATGTTCTTTGAGAAAATAATGAATTTATTCCTAAATATTGTTTTTCTTGTTTTTTACAGCCTTTTTAAAATCGCTCATTATTCTGCCTCACCCGTTATGAATAGGGATATATTCACCAATTTAACACTAAGCATTGAACGTTCACAAAATATACAGGGTGTTTCAAAAAGAATATACGTATTTCCAATGCATATATTTATTAAACTTTCAGACATACGAATATGAAATTTTACGCACATATTTACGAACCTCTCAAGTTCAGATTACAGATGTTCAATATGTCCTCCATTAGCGACACGAACAATATCACATCGATACTCAAATTCCTCCCATATTCGGGCAAGCATGTCCTTCGTCAGGGATGTTATGGCAGTATGGTAGTTGTCTTCGTGTAGCCCCGGAAACAACCAATTTTGTAACACAGCGAGATACCGCTTACCGTTAACCGTGTTTCCACCAAAGAAGAATGGGCCGTAAACAGATGATCGGGATATCGCACAAAACACATTGATTTTAGGCGAATCTCGTACATGTTCAATGGCTTCGTGTGGGTTCTGTAGACTCCAAATTCGAACATTGTGTTTGTTTACCAGATTACTAACATGGATAGTCGCTTCATCACTGAACACGATGCGTTGTGCGAAAGTGTTATCATTGTCAATAGCACCATGAATCTCGTTACAAAATGCCACACGTTTCCGTTTGTCATCAGGACGCAGAGCTTGTGACAACTGTAACTTGTACGGCTTCATAACCAACAGACGTCTCAAAACACGCCAAATTGTTGTTGTAGGCAATTGTAACTCCCGACTGGCACGACGAGTTGATTTTGAAGGATTACGTTGGAAAGCAGTTTGAATTCGTGCAACATTTTCTTCAGAAACACGAGGGCGACCAGAACTCTTTCCTTTACATACACATCCTGTATCTACAAACTGTCGATACCATCTACGAATATTCCACCCATTCGGAGGATCAATTTGGTAGCTCAATCTGAAACGTCTTTGCACTGTAATCACGGAATTGCACTTCGCAAACTCGAGAACACAAAATGATTTCTGCTGCGGAGTAGCTATTTTAAACATATGACGGTTACCAAGAAAAACAGAAGACAACTAACATCTAGCGGCTATTAAATAAACTCGACTATGTATTCGTTTCTCCAATAGCAGAACCGAGGCGCAGCGATCGATAGTTTGGACAAAATAATACTTCGAAATACGTATATTCTTTTTAAAACACGCTGTATATTGTCACCTTCTGAAAAATACCGTACTCGCCTGATCTACGAATAACACACACACACTAGAACACAGGAAGTTTCGTGGAAAAGTAGCATTAATTACATATCAGGAAAAACTGGCAATAAGGAAAGCTTGTTACGCAGAATATGGAATATAATAAGGTTAAAAATTTAGCTTAATTGTCTCTACTGTATCCTTGTTATAGTATATATTTGTAATTTATTAACTGTAATCCGGTTAAAAGAGAAAAAAAAGTTTCATCGAAGCATAAATGGTGTGAAATTCATTTTTTTTATGAACTATAATTTTTAATTGGTTAAGTAAATGTCAACGACGATATCTATGCAAACAGATCATTTTATATAAAATAGGTGTTTCACATTAAAAAAAGACCTTGCTTAAAGAATCTCACATTTGATATTTACTCTAAATACCATTCTCATTAAGGAATAATATACAACATTAATACCTCGCAGGTAGTTATTAGTAGTAGCTTATCTTAATGAGTAAAGGTAAACGTACCAAACCCTTGTGTAACCATACAATGTAATTAACATAATTAAATAAGTAGTGAGCATATTTTACATTTTTATTACAATAGAAATTTATTACATTCATTCCTATTATACAACTTGCGTAATTTGTTAAAATATCAAAATTGTTTTAGAAGAAAATACAAACTGTGCAAAATAAAGTCACGTGAGTATTGATTTTGTTGTCATTGAAGGTATGAGAATTTCTTTTAAAGAAATTTTCAATTAATTTTAAAAAGAAATTTAAAAAAACAAATTCTGAATTCTGCTCTATGTAACCGACCTAAGCTTCAAAATAAATGCATATTGTATTACATCTTAAGTTTGAAGCTATCACTTGTGATTGTAAATGCTAAAAATATTTTTAGTTTATGTTAATTATCACGGCTTGATCAAGAAAACAGTTTTATTTCCAAAATTAATATTTTTCTACATAGTCGACTTTCCTCTTACTCCAGCTATGCTTAGGTTTCTTCATCTCTTTCGATTTATAGAATTGTTCGAGAGCCAAAGTAAGTACCACTTTGCTACATTACCTTCAGGCCGAATCTCTTCCCAGTTAGTATTTTTTCAAATATAGGAACATAAAATCACTATAAGTTAAAGATCAGGTATTTTTATTTGTTCTTTAATTAATGATGAATGAAACTGTACATAGTTGCGACAAAATAAAATTTTTTGCTTGCCAAAAGTAGTCATTAGCTTTTGATTTGAACGTCCAATTTGCTTAGTCAGGTATCCCAAAAAACAGTAACAATTTCCGTTTACATTCTGTGAAGCACTGAAGCTATTTTTGTATTCTGTGGAACATTTGGAGAAGCCTTTAACAATTGTCTAGATTGATATTTTGTTTTGAACGTATGATGATGCATTTAAGTCTTGCCAGCAGTTATAAATTGGTGCAAAATTTAATATGCAGGTGCTCATATAAAATGTATCGTACCTGATTATCTCGAATCTTTATGATGTCTACTACCTTCCGCACTTGCATATGAGAAACATTCAGCAACGCATTGCATAGTGATATAATCGATCGTACTCGCTTTTAACAGTCTAGGACTTTCACAATCTTATCTATCGAAGTATTACCACGATTGAATTCTGCTATTTACTAAAACAGAAGGTAAGGTGTAGATAATTTTATAGGGAAAGCTGTAACACACGCTGCTGACTCAAAGTTAAAGCAGAATCACAAACAAAATGAATAATAATAATATTCATGTTATTAACGTTTTGATGTATTAGATTGCCATAAAAAATTGTCATTGAATTTCTGCATAAACATTCCTTCTTTTAACCGAAATGATAACAAAACTATGAAAATGTATTATTTATATAGAGCAACGCATATATTGGCACGTCCATATTTATCGACACCATTTACATTTTATTAATACGATGGAATTTTGTAACACAGCTTAATTAGTTGTATATGCATAAAATACAAATGGAATGCTTTATTTTTCTACAAAGCTTCCTTCAACAGAAATACGGTTTCCTCATTGGATGAAAAGCTTTCTGTCTCTTTTATGATAAAAAGAAAATGGCTGCTTCAGCAGCCAATTGTGCGCAATATTTGACCGCAGCGTCGTTTTCAAATCTTTCTCCTACTAATGCTTCCCTCACTGGACCTAATGTATGGTAGTAAGATGGGGACAAGTCTGGTTTCTAAGGTGACTGTACAAGAACTACTTAGTGTAATTTAGTGAGTTTATTACGAATTACAGTAGCTATGTAGGATCGTGTGTTTTCGTGCTAAAGGAGGACGTCTCGAATAGGTTGGCGATAAGCAGTCTTGTCATCATCCAGCAGCTGACAGTAGTAGATCGTATTCACCGTCCTCCGCTTGTGTAAGTCAATCAGCAATACACCTTCCAAATTCCAAAACATAATTTACAAAAACTCTCTCGACTGACAGTCGAGTCTTGGCCTTGATGGAAACTTTTTATACCAACAAACAATTGGATTTTACTAAGAATAACATCACCAAATTGTGCTCGAAATCTCTTTAAAATTTCTCTCGATTTCACACCTTCGTAAGCGATGCTGGTACTTCCTGTCCGCTCATAACGATATTGAAATGGCGGGCGTGAGAGTGAGAGCCGTGTGCATGTCTGTCCCCATTCCATTCTCCAGCCACCGATTCTCTAGCGAACCGTATTGCTCACGTCACTATGCGAGTCAAATAAATAAAGTTTCCGGTTTATATTTGAATGATCCTCGTATTTATTTAGAATTTTTGATAATTCAGATCATTTAAATGTAATACATTTTTCCTATATGTAAGGAACCTTTCATGTTAGCTGCCTCGGAAAACAATAATTCGCAGCAATCACAATAGCATTTATGTGCACAACATGTATCAAGGGGCTCTAAGAATAACAATCAATACATGAAATGCACTCATATAAACTAATATATGTATAATTATACAAAATGAGTATTAAATTACATATATTCTAAAATTATTCAATAGTAAAAGTAAAGTGTAAAGGCATAAAAATATTTTGTTTATTCCACCTATACGAGAGTGGTCCATAAATACCCAGCCTAACCTAGAAATGGCGGTAGTTGTTTGAAAAATATCACTGTATTAGAAAGTACACAATCTATAAAGCATACTTTTCAAATTTGAAGACGCCACGTTATTTAGTATTTGCTTGGCAGCCATCAATAGTGAACGTTTTCAGTGAATTTGTAAAAATGGAGAAAATTGGTCATCGTTACATGACACAATACTTTTATTTGAAAGGCCTCAACCCAACCGATATAAAGCTGAACTGGATTCTACTCTGGGTGAGTCTGCTCCTTCGTTTACAACACTGAAATATTGGGTAGCAGAGTATAAACGAACCCATACGAGCTGCCAAGACAAGCATCGCAGTGGTTGACCAAATGAGGTGACGACTCCAGAAATGGTGAAGAAAATGCACAAAGCGGTACTGGATGATCGTCGACTGAAAGTTCGCGAGCTAGCAGACATAGTAGGCATTTCAAAAAGTGTAGTACATCGCATATTAACTGAAAATTTTTACATGAGAAAGCTGTGTGGAAGATGGGTGCCGCCTTTGCTCACACTCGAGCAAAAAGCGTGTTGCGGAGATGTTTCAATTGAGTATTTAGCGAAATTTCACAGCAACAGGGCAGAATTTTTGCGCCGTTTCATAACCATGGATGAGACATTTGTCCATCACTTCACACCCGAGACAAAATAATCATGAAAACAATGGACTCAAAAGGGAGAACCGGCTCCAAAGAATCTGCAGGCAAGGTCATGACATCGGTCAGATAAGGCAATAAAGTGGTTTGTAGGACGTCATCAACATAACGCGCAGCTGTCATACTGCCCCGAATAAACAGAAGAGGTGATCGGCTTCCATATGCAATAGCCCCCCAAACCATTACTCCAACAGTCCTGTGCACATGCCTCTCAACAGCAAATCCAATATCACATCGTCGTCAACGTTTGGACTGGTGCAGAGAACGGCAGCATTGGGAAGCAGAATGGCATAATGTCGTATTCAGCGACGAATCGCGATTCTGCCTAGGCATGCATGATGGCCGTCAGAGGGTAAGACGCCGTCGTGGAGAGCGACGCGATATTGGATTTGCTGTTGAGAGGCATGTGCACAGGACTGTTGGAGTAATGGTTTGGGGGGCTATTGCATATGGAAGCCGATCACCTCTTCTGTTTATTCGGGGCAGTATGACAGCTGCGCGTTATGTTGATGACGTCCTACAAACCACTTTATTGCCTTATCTAGATAGCCGTCCACGCGTCCTTTTTCAGCAAGACAACGCGCGTCCACATATTGCTCGCCATACTATGGACTTTCTACGAGAAGCTGGCGTTAATGTTTTGCCGTGGCCACCCCGTTCACCGGATTTAAATCCCATCGAACATGTGTGGGACATAATGGGGAGAAGACTGACCAATTTGAACCATCCTCCACAAACTCTGGCACAGTTAATCCACCAAGTTCAAGTTGCTTGGAACGAGGTGCCACAAGCAGACATCGACCATCTTATTTTGTCGATGCCTAGACGTGTACAGGAGTGTCTACAACTACGGGGTCGCCAAACACATTATTGATTTTTTTCCAAATTAATGTTAATAAAATTTCTTGGAAATCTGATCGTTTCATTCTTGACTTAAGCTTATCACATTACCAAAAAATCACGTCCAGGAAACTATTCCTTCTAGGTGTAACACTTCTAATGTCATTGAGTATATATTACACATTAGACAAAAGGAAATTACATTCCATAAATATACGAGCAACGTATAACAATTACTTTAAAATTTTAAATTAATTAATATTTCAAAAACATGTCCATTTTTAAATTGTATTAGAATATGCAATTTTGAATTCTAAAAGGTGTTTCAATAAGACATTTCATATTCAATAGCACGCCTTGTAATTACTTGCCGGATGACAAGTAAAAACTATACCATTAATGAAAATGGAACGATATACGCTTCACCACCGCAATGAAATTATTAAAATTCACTACCAAAATCGTGAAAATTTCACCAGTCATAGTTCGCAAAACTAAAGCATTTTTGGATCGTCGTGAAATACCTTCTCGGCCAGCCATTGTGAAACTGGTGAAAAAATTTAAGCTTTTGGGACAAGTTAGTGATGTGAAGAATCGAACTTGTGCACGTCGCTCAAGAACAACTGAGAATATTGCTGTTGTAGCCCATAGTTTTGATGAAAATCCAGGTTTGTCCATTTCTCGTCGATCTTTTGGAATTGGGTATTTCACAAACGACATTACACCGTATTTTGCATAGAGACCTAGATCTCAAGGCTTTTAAAGTTCACTTAACACAAGAACTCACGCCTACCGATCATCAACAACGTCGTATCTTTGCTGATTGGGTCCTTGAAATGCATCAAACTGTTCCGGAATTTCATCGAAAAGTCATCTTGAGTGATGAGGTCCATTTTCATCTCGGCTACGATAACAAGTAGAACTATCGCATTTGGGGCTCGAAAAACCTAAGAATTATTGTTGAAAGGTCTCTCCAACCTCAACGTGTGACTGTTTGGTGCGTCTTTTGGTCTGACAGGGTCATTGAACCTTACTATTTCGAAAACGAGGTTGGAGCAACTGTTACGGTGAATGAATTGCGCTATCGAACGATGATTAATGATTTTATATGGTCGGAATTGGAAGCTATTGAGTCGACGTGTATTATATTTTCAAGAAGACGGCGTTATGTGCCACACAAGTAATGATACCTTCGCTCTCTTGCGTGAAAAGTTTCCTGATCGTGTGATTTCTCGAAGAGGCGATCACAATTGGCCATCGAGATCTTGCGATTTAACACCTTTAGACTTCTTTCTTTGGGGCTGCGTGAAAGATAAGGTCTATGCCAATAGTCCACAATCGATTCAAGACCTCAAAGATGCAATTCGTGGAGTTATCGAGGTCATACAGCCGTAAATGTGCAAATTGGTGATGGAAAGTTTCATGAAAAGAAAATGGTCTTGCAAGCGTAGCTCTGGCGGCCATTTGGCTGATATTGTTTTCCGTTATTAATGGCATACCCTCCCCTTTATAATTAAATGAACATCCGATGATTTCGCTTAAAAATACTCGTTTATAAAAATTAAACCTCTTATTGGAAGACCCGTTATATTTCAAATATTCTAATTTACAAAAGTTAATTTTAATTTAAAAATTTCTAGTAAGAATAGTGGATCTGATATTTTTGAAAAACTTAATTTGAATTTAAATGTTAATAATTTCGAGGCAGTTCAGTGGTAAGACCATTGAACTTCGAACTAGATATCCAAAGTTGATAGTTCGAACCACTTTTGAAGCGATGCGGTTTTTAAATCGTTTTCAGTCTCGGTGGTGATCTGTCGATATTTCTTCCGGTTTCCGTCAGTGTTAAGGACACTACTTCCCTTCTTAGGGCGAGAGGTTGGTAACAAAGTCATGGAATATTTTACATACATTAAATATACACTCTCATTACCATAATTATGACAAAGGCCCACAAAAAAGAAATAAAAATTGTCTTTTATGGTTTTCCTCCCTGAAAGTTCACTCTTTTAGCTTTGAACCATTAATTTTTCAAAACCGAATGCTTTGACCTATTAAATTCAAATTCATAAAATTCTTAACAAGCTCGTTTCTATTAAATTACGCCTACTCCGCTTTAAAATATTATTTATCACGTACGTAAACCTTGCGCATTTTACTGAAATAGTAGAAAGTACTAACAAGTGGAACGAAATCTGTTTATAACTGCGTGAAGGTAGAACAAAGCATTCAGGCCAAAAATTTAGAATTTATTTTTAGTTCTATCTGATTTGTTCCATTTCAGTTGCGTCGCCACTTTGTTTTTTCGACACTTATGTTGTGCGTGCCTCGTCACTTTGAATGGTCCATTATTTGGAAAGTTTCTCTTCGTCATATTATCGATAGCGCGCCCATCCTCTAATTTCAAAGTCATCCCACGTATACTATGTTTGTATGTTCGACACTTTGATCACTTATCAGTACCTGTAATTGGATATAATTGGATTTAGACAATCAATCATTTTGTAGTTTAGGTGTAATAAATTTGTAAAAATTATTCTATCAAGAGTAATTATTTAGAGTACAACTAAATATTATATAAATTATTTATTAAGCTGTAAATAACAAACAACGGCCCTGTAGTTTAATGACAATAATATAAAAAATACGATTATGATCTCGAATTAATTTTCATATGGAAAACAAGAAAAGAAAATGAATAACGATGTACATACTTATACAGTTACTCACAGTCGTATTTATACACCACCAATAATTTAGGAAAAGTACTTAAAATGTATGTATGGAATAAATATTTATTTAATATCATTATAAGTTATAGATAACTAAATATATTATATGAATTTTGCATAACAATTTAACTTACAAAATTCATCTCACACTCGTATAAGAATAAAAAGTAATACATTTCTCCATCTTGAATATTATTAGTATTTTATATTTTTACAATTTACAATTACACTTAACCCACATAGACATTCATCTAACTAAACCTTCAGTAATAAGAAATAATTTGTTACTATACAGTTAATTTAATCTTTAAATCTTCTATTTTTAATATCATATTCACGAATTCTATAATTTTCACTTTTGATAAAAAATTCTCATTTCGGTTCATGTTTGGAGATCACAAGGAATTATCAATGAATTTATAGCGATTATATAAAAGCGATTACGTACCTAGCTGTATGAGCTTTATCTTTGGTGTCATTATTTTGGTAGAAAATATAATTATCCCCGACGCCTAAATAATTCGCGCTCTCTTTTAAATGAGCCTTGAAAATATCGGTATACGATGGTAGCCGTTTATGTTTCAGAAATAGCAAACAAGAAAATTTCTTATTATCTAAAATAGTTTTATTGCTTTTCAAAATATTCTTCTTGAAAATCAATGCACTTTTGCATTCGTTTAAACCAACCGAAAAGCACAGCTGCCACTGTGAAGGTGGTATCTCCAAAATATAAGTTTTGAACGCCTCAACTGCCTCTTCCGGCGTGGAAAACCGTTGACCACGAAGTTTATTCTTCACATGTGGGAACAAAAAGAAATCACAGGGTGCTAGATCAGGGCTGTACGGCGGACAGCTCATCAATTCAATGTTTTGCCGGTTCAAATATTCAATTGTTTGAACCGACCTGTGAGAGCTCGCATTGTCATGGTGGAGAATGATCTGTCGTTTTCGATTTGTTTTCCTTATCTCTTCAAAAACTTTTGGCAAACAAATAGTTGTGTACCACTCGGAATTGACCGTTCTACAACTCTAAAGGCACGGTTGCAACGTGACCGGTTTTTCCGAAAAAATAGGCGACCATTTATTTGTGCTTCGAGCGCGAACAACTTTCGTTGGTTTTGGCTCATCTTGGAATACCCACACAGTCGACTGCTGTCTACTATCGAGATCATACGTATAGATCCAAGATTCATCACCTGTGACGACTTTATAAATGTTCTTTGAAACACCGCCATTGTATTTTTGTGCATTTCTTGGCACCAATCGACGCGAATCCTTTCTTGAGCAGTTGTCAAGTTATGTAGTATCCAACGTAATCGTAGCTTCTTAACGGCTAAATGTTCATGCAGGATCTTATGCACGCTACCGTTACTAATACCTAGAGATACCTCAATCTCACGGTATGTCACATGACGGTCTTGCATTATCAATTCAGAAACTGCATTAATGTTTTCCAACACAACATTTGTGAGATAACCTTCACGAAATTCATCATCCAAAGAACGCCGTCCAAGTTTGAATTCACTATACCAATGATATACAGCAGTGCTTCATCACCATATAAAGAATTCAGCTCGTCGATGCATTCTTGTTGAGATAACCACACCGAAAGTTATGAAAAATAATTGCACGAAAATGTTCGCGAGTTAATTCCATTTTTTCGCTGGCATCAAATTTTCAAGTTACTGTCAACAATAGAAATAGCGACCGGATAATAAAACTGTTAAGGTAAATATATTGTCAAAAATGGCAAACTTCACAATGCAATCATCAGATCGGAGGCAACGCTATCAGGGTTGCCAGTTCCCAAAATACAAACGGCTACCCTCGTATTTAATTTCACCTGTAAAATGTATATTGTCCACTCCTGTAGCAGAGAAATATTCCCACACCATCACTGATCCACCGTTACTTTTCTTTTAGGCTTATATTGGTTTCCATAAGGACATTTATAATATGATTGCAAGACATTGAATTTATACTCATTAGTGAAAAAACGTGTTTCCCTATACCCTGCTAAATTTCCATCGTCTTCATCTATTTACTTAACTAATAAAGGTCTTTTATCTATCGGTGAACCCATCCATTGCATTTCCTTCTTCGTATTATTCGTCAAATTGTTTCTGCATTGATCTTTTTTTACTGTTTCAGTTTTCACTTTCAGAACAAGCTTAGGTACAGAAATCGTGTTTAACTTTATGATGCTGAGAATGTCTTTCATCTCGTTCAGTGAATATTTTTCTGTTGGAATTTTGGGGCTTATTCTCTATATAATTTTCGGTTTTGTACCTTTTTGTTTCTTTTTGTTACGTGTTGCTATTATATTACATATTTCTTCTAACTTTTAGTCATATTTGTGCTAAAGCATTTCAATTGATGTTTTCTTGCATTTTCCACTAATTTTTTCAAAAGTGTCTTGATTAACATCAAGACTATTTTGAAATGCCTCTGCATGCACATTGAAGTGTGTAGCTGTTTTATTACACTACTCTTTACACTCGGCAGACGTAATTTTGATCATTTTAAGTTATAACATTATCGCTCTATTTAAATTTAGTACTTATTCCATTTTCTTTATATTTATTTCTATTTATATTATTATAAAGGGTCTTTCATTAAGAGCTTCGTATCTTTAAATTTAAATAAAACAAAGTGTGTGTGAGATATCATCGAAATTTGGCTGGCTAATGTCGTTCTCGAAGAAATATGGACTGGTGACGCCGCCAGCCCAAAATCCACACCAAACAGTGACTTTTTCGGGATGCATTGGACGCTCTTGGATCTCATGTGGATTGGTATCGCCTCAAATTCGACGATTTTGTTTTCTGACGTACCCATTCATCCAGAAATGGGCCTCATCGCTGAAGATGATTTTTTGATGAAAATTAGGGTCAGTTTGCAACTGCTCCAGTGTTCATTCAGTGAACACACGTCGTTATCTATGGTCGTTTACCTTCAGCTTCTGACGCAAAATTCGCCAAGTTGTGGTCTGCGAAAGGCAGAGTTTGAGTGAGCGACGCGTAATCGACTGCCTCGGATTCTCTTGCACACTCTCACTGTCAGCGGCGATGTTTTCGGCAGATCTTGCGTTTCATTGTCGTACGGGCGTTTTTTCATTGCTTACTGACCCAGCGGACGCAAATTTATCCACCACACTGCGATTAGTCTTCTTGGTAGGACGATTATGGCGACCGTAAAATGGGCGAAACGCGCGGAAGATTGGCTGAACACAACAGCCATTTTGATAAAACAATTTTATCATTTGCACTGTTGTTGAACACTATATCCATCCATGGTGATTTGGCAAAATAGACTGAATAAATGACAGCCAATTCAATAATTCAACGATATGGCCGCTATCAACTGTCAAAGTTCAGAAGTTCCTGTTGGAAGACCCGTTATTAAGTTATAAAATTTATATTATATATTTACTCAGTTATCTTTAACTTATCAAACGAATATTTATTTAACACATGCATTTTGAAGAACTTCTCTGAAAAATGTGACTAATTGTATATACCTAATACTTTCTTGTGTGAACAGTGAGAACAGCATTCCTATGGTCAACAGTTTGCTTGTCGAATATACTCGTCGAGAGACCAGTGGAGATATGCGTTACGTCTATGCGCTACGTTCAGTTATCTAACATTGATATGGCTGCTTCTAACACAATTATGTATTTACACAGCTCTTAGCGCTATACAATAAACGAATTTATGATGAGTTTTCTAAATTAAACTTTCAAAATTAGTAACACGTATTTAAAATATAAAGCAAGATTTTAAAGAAAGTATTAATGATGAAATCGTTTGAGGATTGGTTATATATTATAAAATTAAAGAAAATACGCTAATACATCGGATAAGGTTCTTTGGACATTTGTAATTGTTTCCTGTTAAATATTTTCCATGTAATTAATAATTCATGCTCGCCATTCTTCTATATTATTATTATCTGAAAAGCCATGAGTTGATGTTTGAAATAGTCCCAGAGGAAAAACCCTTTTTTGAATCGGGCGATCTAGGAGGCCAGTGAATATTACTCCAGCTTATTAATAACTGATTGTCGAATGATGCTATACAAATACTTTCTGAGAGATCCAGCATTTTGTACAGAACACAAATTATGTTTGTATTTCTTAGATTTCGTAGAGTTGAAATTACGCTATTTTCTAACATAAAGTTCTTTCTCTGAAAAATAGACCAACTATGTTGTTTCCTAACTAACCAGCTCAAACATTTTTTTAAGTACTTAGTCCGAGTGTTGTAAATAAGATATTTATTTTCCCGTGATCAATGCCTGGATTATGACGACCATGTAAAGGAAACGAAGTTCCGTCGGCAAATAAAATTGTTATCGTTTTTTATTTATTGTTAAGAAAAAAATTCATTCAATTTTCTCAATTTAAATGAACGATACTTGTGCGTTTTTAAAACATTACGAAATATGTTAGCCAATACACTAAACTCTTTGCAATTTTTTTGAGAAGACAATTGTGGTTACTCTTCCAAAAAATAAAAGATCCCGGATTCATTGTGTAGTGTCCTTTACATTCTGTATTTAAGCGGATATAAACAAACGTACTTTTCTTTACTAATTGTGTGACGTACTGTTTCAAAACCAATAGTACGTTTAAACTTCATTTGAAAGAGAAGTACAATTTTTCTCAAAATGATACTGCTTTTGTCAAAGAGAAAAAATATTCAAAATGAAACAAAAGCGGGAAATTTATCACAAATACGAGGAAACGAAAAAAAATTAATATATAATGTTAAACAAAATAAAGCGAAATTAAATTATATGCAACTTGACCTATCTCATAGAGCAAAGCAGTTTATATTATGGGAGAACATCCTTACTTCTTTTCTTGCGAACATTTCCGAGTGTGTGCACCTGGCCATAGGGACGTTGTTTTTATTGTATATAAGGAGGATGAGCGAATTAATTCAACCAATAATTTATGTTTAGTTGAGCGTAATTAATCACAAAGACAAACAAAAAGCCAGCGAGGAGCACGTATAACGTACATAGTATTTTTACGCTATTGTAAGTAGTAGTCACTCACACTGTTTATCCAAACACGTTAAACATTGATGAAGGTTATTTATTATTTGTGGAATCTTATTTAAAAAATTCGAATCTTTCCGACACTCTTACTTACGTATACCTATGGCACATAACAATACTGGATCGATCAAAGTAGGTCTCGCATAAAGGATAAACTTACTTTTACATGTTTGTTTTATATAAAACGTTAGTCAAAACCAGAGTGCTAAAGTATTATCAATCTTTTATTGATATTAAAAAAACAGATTATTATCATTAATGATATTAATAAGATCTTCTTTAATTTGTTCTACTGATAAGCTAATAAATAACAATAGTGTCAATCGCATTAGAAATAAAAATAATAACCAACTAAACTCATAAAGTAAATTTATTATTTAGTTCTTTTTTAAAACATTATCCTAACTATCATTAACTATAAAAATAACATTAATGTTTCCTCTAAACTTTATGATTTGGTAACGTCTGATGGAGACATTAACTTTAGTACAATAAAGAATTAGACAGTAGAATAAACAAAAAAATAATAAAGATTTACTTACTAATTTTCTAAAGAAAATGCTTTTAAAAAGACTTTTTATTTTATAGAGGAAATGGCATATAATAGCACTTCATTTGTGAAACAAAAAAGATGTTTCTCTCAAGTAATATCCGTAATGAGCCAGTAAGCCATGTGGGCGATTTTGATATGATTTGTTTTGGATTATGAACACAATAGGAAGTTGATAGGACCAATAAATTTTTAACATATTTGTATGAAAGTGCCTGAGAAAGGAATAGCAAAAATATTTTAGTACATAGTGAATATACCACCACACAATTCCACATTCATTAAAAAATTTGAATGTTGACAAAATTTAGTGTCCGAAATTTTATCTCACTTCTTTACACCATGTAAAGGTCAAAATGTGATCCACTGCAATTAGTTACTAGACATATTTAATCATGACTAATGTCATATCTCCCTCTCTCAACCAATACATAAATGTATTGACCGACAAAGCGAGAACGCTTCTATCTCACAAGATCGGTAAACTAGGTTTCCAGTGTGTAATATTGCGTTAGGCTTTATGCCAATTAAAGAATGTTAAAAGGAATCATTCTATTATTAATAACACCCTATCAACTACATATGTTTCACCGAATACACGGATCGTCAGGTTGGTTTGTGTTATTAATGAACGATTCCTTCATAGCGTTCATTAATAACACAAATCAACCTGACGATCCGTGTATTCGGTGAAACATATGTAGCTGATAGGGTGTTATTAATAATAGAATGATTCCTTTTAACATTCTTTAATTGGCATAAAGCCTAGCACGCAAGTTTCTGTCTATTACACACTGGAAATTTTATTCTCGCTTTGTCACAATACATCATTAGTCATTATTTTCTGTATCGAAATGATACGATAAACGCTATGAAGGAATCGTTCATTAATAACACAAATCAACCTGACGATCCGTGTATTCGGTGAAACATATGTAGTTGATAGGGTGTTATTAATAATAGAATGATTCCTTTTAACATATTTAATCATGTATCAGATAGCCCATGCTATAGATACGGTCCTTTAATAACTTGTAGATGGAAAATTTTGCAACTGAATAATATCCGAAAAAAAGAAATTTTCCGATATTACCCAGTTAATATAAGAACTACAATACATCCAATAATTCAGGTAGTGAAGTCAATTTTAAAAAGTCAAATGGAATACTTTAATTATTTTCATATAATTTGAATCTACGCGAGATTTTGCACATAACAACATATCATTTTTCAATTTTTGTTTTATGTGTTTGAAGCTAAAAAGCTGCGAGCCATCTAAAATTGTTTAAAAGTGATCAAGTAATATTTAAAAAACTATGAATGTGTTAATTGCGTGGTTTCTGTAGCTACCGGAATTAATCACCAGTTTTTTAGGAAAAGTCAATTTGCCTAAATGGAACGTCATGGGTAACTTGGTATACATTTAGTTTTCGCAAAAAAAGAATGGTCATCACTCATTATAAACAATTTTAGTATCTGCAGGAAGCAGTAATTTAACAGTTAAGTCGGCACAATGAGCGCTCTAAACGCTTTTACAAACGAAGCAACTCACAAACTCACCATCGGAGATACTCTTACTGAAGTGTTTCCATAACCTCGGGTTGCGAACCGAAGGTAGAAACAATCAAAACAGAGAAAGCACACAAGAGCTAAAGGGCAATAGATATACAGCAAGGTGAAACGAAAATGGAGGAAAACCAAATAAGTATATATACATATCGATACAAGCAAAATAATTTCTACAGAAAAAAGAAAGGAACAGAAATCGTTCATATGTACGTAACAAAATCCAAGGACTTACCATTAGTGCAAAAAGTTAATAATTTCGAGAAAAAGAAAACTAAAAACACAGTCACTAAAAACTACAATTTACATTCTATTTAATGACAGCAAGTATAATACTATTGCAATTTTTTTTTGACATCGAATTGTTAACAAGCAGCATTCTATATTCCATACATACATAATCTTTAGTGAGCACGGGATTCAATAAAAAGATTGTCTAATAAACCAACTTCTGGGCATGATCGAATACGTTTTGCCATGTTTACCACGCCTTTAGTAACGTTATTAAATATTTCTTTAAAAATTTACATTTTTCTTAAATATAATTTTTGTGTAATTTTGCTGTCTTTGAAATACATACTTGTTCTCGCACCTCACCTTCACCTTTCATTAGCAACTTTATTTCAGATTTCCTACATGGGTTTATTCAAGAACGTTCTATACTCTCCAATTGAACTTTTTTTTACAATATTCTTCAGAAGTTTTAGATAACCATGGCCAAGTGGAAGCCATTTACACTGACATTTCTAAAGCTTTCGATAAAATTAACCACAGCATTCATAGTAGCATCTTGAGTGATTCATTAGCAGCAACTAAACTATTATTGTGTTTATAATAAGAATTCGTACTTACGACTGTATTTTTTCATATTTTGGATATGTTAGTTGTTTATATACAGCGTATTTTTTTAAGAGCTTGAGAACTTAAAATAATAATACAAGGTAGAAATATTGTTAAAATGATTTTTTTTATTATAATCTGGTAGATAATTTCATGGCATTTATTTTTTAAATAAGATTTCCGGCATATGTCCGTCGCGGCTACGAGTTACATGGTCCATTCGATCAGTCCAATTTTTGACTACATTTTTCAATAAATCGTGCCGTATGGCGTCAATGGTGGCTTGAACATTGACTTCCGATGCTTCAAGAGTTGCTGGTTTGTCGACATAAACCAATGACTTAACATAGCCCCATAAAACGAGGGAGCCAGTGAACAGGACCACTTCTGGGAATTAAATTGTCACCAAATTGATTTTGCAATAAATCGATTGTTAAGCGCGCTGTATGGCCAGTTGCGCTGTCTTGTTGGAACCAAATGTCGTCGATGTTTATCTGATTAATTTTTGGAAACAAAGATTCAGTCAGCATGGCTCGGTAGGGCTCGCCATTCACCGTAACGGCAGCTCCTTCCTCATTTCGAAAAAAATAAGGACCAATGATGCCGCCAGCGTGTAAACCGCACCAAACGGTCAATATTAATGGATGTAATGGTGATTCGTTAACGGCTTGAGGATTGTCTTTGCTCCAAATACGGCAATTTTGCTTTTCGACGTAACTATTTAAGCTTCATCACTAAACACAATCCTTTGATAAATATGCTCATCTTCGGTCAGTTTCAAATGAGCCTAATCAGCAAAAATGCGACGCAAACGATGGTCATTCAGCTTCAATTCTTGCACGAGTTGTATTTTATAGGCAAGTAAGCTAAGATCCTTATGTAAAATTTTCCACGTAGTCGAAGGACAAAGGTCAACAAGTTGAGAACGACGACGAATCGACTTTTCGGCGTCTTCAATACTTCGCGCTACAGCAGCAATATTCTCTTCGGTACGCTCATTTCTGCTTTGTCTTGTCGATGGTTTGGAATCGAGAAGAGTAAAATTAGTGCGAAAACGGTCAATAACTGCACGAATTGCTTGCTCACTAGGTCGATTATGTTGACAGTAAAATGTGAACAGATCTATTTTTTTCAAAGTAAATTTCCACAATTTGGAAGCGTTGTTCTGTTGTTAAACGTTTCATGATGACTTGCTAAACCTTACTGAACAGAAATGTTAACACAGTTTAACATTATTAGCTGTCAAGCCATAGTTATCGATATCGATAGTTCTCATGCAGCTTAAAAAACACCCATTATAAGTTACACTTGATGTTTTCGCAGATGTACGAGAAGGACCGTTCTATGAACGTTTCAACGAAAAACACACCCTAAATTAGTTAGGTAATTTACATAAAAATATGCCAGTCGGAGGATTAGTATAATTGCTGTTGTTTTAATTTAAATTCAACGCCTACTACTAAAAATTACGAAAAAAAGAAATCGAATTCGTCAGCTCTAAATTTTTAAAAGATTAACTAGCGGTATGCGTTAGTATTTCACAGAATTACTCTACTGAAAACATTTTTGTTCGGTTCATTCTTATAATCTGTGACAAAGAATTTCTCTGCGAACTTTTATCTCTTATTGTACACCCGATTATTGTTTGGCAGGACTATATTTATACATATTCTGCTGTTATGTAGAGCCGCAGATTATTTCTTAAATCGATTATTCTGAACGATATTTTGCTTTGTACGTGCTTATTTTCCAGACATTTTATTTCTTTACAAATAATGTGAAAAAAAAACCTTTGGTGTCAGATATAATCCACGAATATTTATACTCACTAACACCTGCTAAATATGTAGTATAGCCCAGAATTTAAGAAATTCAGTAAAGTTCAGTTTCGTCAAAATTATTATTGTAGTTGTTATAAATTGTTAATTTTTGTCTCAAAATATTATGTATACATTACATTTTAAAAAATTGTATGTAAATAAGATTTAAATTTGATAAATAAACATATCACCATTATGAAAATCCCTGTACACAAAGGCTAATAATCATTTGAGGGTCTACTCGCATAAATGTCCATAAGTTGTAAGTTATTTAATTGTAGGAAGCTTTACCCAGATCCATAGACCTTTCAAACAATATACGTAATTATATTGTTTTAAGTCGTTTGATGTATGTACATATTCTATTTGTTATGCTCGTTGTGTAACACTCGAGAAATATTAAATATTTGTCTTGGGTTTTAATGGAAAAGATGTATTTTACCATACTACTATTTAAACAGTAAAATCTTTGCTGGTTCTTCATTATAATGCAAAATTATATGCAAATAGTCACTAGTTCTATCTAAAACTTATCTACTAGACAATTAGCAATTAAGAAATATATCATATATGTATATTACATGCATTCCCTTTCTGCTGAGTTTACTAAAGTAATACACAGTTTTTTGACAAAACGCATTTATTTATACACTTTCAAAATACCTCCTCCACAGTCAATACTTTGCTGCAAAGCATTTACTCCAATCTTCCTCGGTTGGGTTGTTTATTCTATTTTTAAATCTTTAACCGATGTAAAACGTATTTTCTCTGAACTTATCCTTTGCAGGTAGAAAGAAAAGCATCATTAAATGCCAGGTTTGAGATATATGGCAAATGGCCATTATTTCACTGTTTTGAGCATTTAAATTCAATCATTTAAACGATAATGTAGATTACAGCTCGCGGACGATTTCCGTGAACAGTTTCGAGAACTTTAGGCAAACAAACTGTATGAACCAATATGCTAGCAACCATATTACAGTCTTCCAGAGTTGCAGTGGAAACACGTCTATAATTCCCTATAAATATGGTCACAAAGTTTCGAATTTTTTCTTGAATAACTTTTGGTGGGGATGACTCATTTTCGAATATCCAAACTGTCGATTGTTGCTTCTTTCTTTAGAATCATAGCGGTATAACCCAATTTTCATGTGATTATATTGTACACTGGACGAGACGATCCATTTGCATGCGCACTAATGTAGATCATTTTACCTTCTCGTTGAACCGGAGTCAAATCTTGGGAAATGTAACGGCAATCGACCTTATATATCTTGAAATGTAAGATGTCGTTAATTGCTTTCACACCAATTTTTAGGATTGTTTGAATTCTCCTTGAAGTAATATGCAGTTCCTCTTCAATGATGTCCCTAACAAGACCAATATTCTTTTCCGTAATAGCCATTTTTAGAACTAGAAACATGTTAAGAATAGTCACCATATTTAACTTCAATATTCTACCGCTTTAGGACATCTAAAGAACATGACTAAATTTTTAAATATGTATATAGCCCAGAATTGATTGATTTTTCAAAAACTAAGCTTTATAGCTTGAATTTGATGGAGTCTATGGTTGATTAACTTAATCACTAAGGTTGATATATAACCCCTTTCCACATTAACTTTCGTAATTCTGTATACGCATTTCGACAACTAAGTTGTTATCATCAGCAAATAACTGCAAAGTGTCGCACCTAGTAAACTACGGCGAAAAGTACCTGTACGAAAACAAACTCCGTATGCGATCTGTACCGTTGAGAACCAAAATGTACACTGTGCTTTACAGTGTACATTTTGGTGCGACACTATGCAATTATCTGCTGATGATGACAACTTAGTTGTCGAAATACGTATACAGAATTACGAAAGTTAATGTGGAAAGGGGTTATATATCAACCTTAGTGATTAAGTTAATCAACCATAGACTCCATCAAATTCAAGCTATAAAGCTTAGTTTTTGAAAAATCAATCAATTCTGGGCTATATACATATTTAAAAATTTAGTCATGTTCTTTAGATGTCCTAAAGCGGTAGAATATTGAAGTTAAATATGGTGACTATTCTTTCTGTGGAAAGGGGTTATATATCAACCTTAGTGATTAAGCTTTATAGGGTTAATGACAGCAAAGGATACCAAAACTAAAAACTTTCTAATACAATAAATAACCCGTACCGAAATGGATGCCGTTCTGAAATATAATAAAAGTATTCTAGAAGTTCTTTCTTTCAGATTTTTAGGACTCGGTTCTGGTCTGTGTTTATGTTGTTTGTTTTTTTAAAAAATTTTAAAAAGAGTATTCAGAATTCGTTAAAGCTAAAAGTTTAAAATATTGCTCGAATCATGCTAGAGAAAATTAATTTTCAAGAAACTTAAAAATTATAACCTAGCCACTTGTGTGAATAAGTTTTGTAACTGGCCTTAGGGTGTTTAAATTTTCTTATGCTGAGAAAACAAATCGGGCTATTTTGGGATTGGAAGCTGTAGTAGCAACGTTTATTTTCAGAACAGTATGTGAATCCATTCGACATAAGAAGAGCCGTACGGTCAGCATAGATTATAATAACATGAAACGTTTCCAAAAAAGATAAACGTTTCCAAAAAAGATAAAACATAGAAAACGAAATCTCGAAGAACAGCTCTTCTCTTGGATAAGTCTAAGATGTTTGTTCAATCCTAATGGTTTTGACGATCCTTTTTAAACCTTTCCACGGCAAACGATAATATTTTAAAAAATGATTCTCTGAATATTTTACTGTACTTTATGTGAACCTAACCTAAAAATCTTTCTGCTTTCTAGCATTGCACGAAGAATGCTATAACGTCATTAATCTAAACATTTGAATTGATGATCGCTGTGATCATTTAATGGATAGCATTTCTCAATCTAAATGAAAAACCAATATCCTATCGAATATGTAGTATTCCTTCATTTATTCCTTTCCCTTTAATGAAGTTCTACACTTTATAAATAGAAATTAACAAACTTCAAACTGTTAATATGACAGAACATTAAGCTCATGAATTGAACCTTTTAATCTAAATAAAGCCATCTCCTTTGTTGCTTTGGACGATTAAAGAACGGCACTTATCGCAAAGAAATTCTAGGAATAATGGCAAATTGACAAAGTCTTGTAACCAGCGCAACAATTTTCCAAAACGGGCGAAAGATTTACAAAACTATTTCTAAATTTGATTAAACAAAACTAGTTTTTTTAATAGTATGACTTAAAATCTTTGGCTGTTGACGTTCACCTTAAGCGAGACGGACGCTGGTGTGATAAGCTAGTGTTTTACTCTGAAATATTAGCAGGCTGATGAAGCACATATAACGACTAGATGGTTGAAAAAGCGACAATAGCGTGTTAATTCGAGCAACCGGAGATTACATTGAAACTTGCTGCAGACACACTATGATCTCCATTGTTTCTCTATTGTAATTAGTTGGCTTACTTTTAAGAAGGATATATTAACAATTAACTAACATATTTGCATTAGGTTTTAAAATCGAATCATCGTAAGTAAAAATATTGAAATTAAAAATTATTTTTGTTATGTGTGTAAATACGCATCTAGCTAAAATAATCTCTACGAACAGGAACACTGAGAACAAAACGTATGTACTATAGATAAAATTTTAATACGAGAGATTTGGAAAAACGCTAGCAAGATAAATAAAATCTTATTATATTAACAGATAGTGTTTTACATTTGAAAGAAATGGATATATAGATCTATGATAAAAAAAACGATACATGGGGTGGGGAAAAAGCATCATCTGATTTCCTTTCGCTATAAATTTAGGCACTTTTGATTACATTTTGCATAACTGTGCACTGTATTTGTGGTGTCACGTTGTTAATTTCGGCTTGAATGTTATTTTTTAACTCCTCCAAGATGCAGGGCTTGTTCGTATACACCAGCGACTTCAAATATCCCCAGAGGAAAAAGTTCGGGGCGGTCAAATCAAGAGATTTGGCTGGCCAGGCTAAATCACTGAAACACGAGATTACACCTGCTGGAATGGTATCCCTCGAAATATGCATTGTGTTGCGTGCAGTATGATAAGTGCCCCATCCTGTTGGAACCACATGTCCTCCAAATTCAGATCGTCAACTTCCGGTCAGCATGGGTGCATAGCGGTCACCGTTCACCGCAATAGCGTTACCGTCGGCTCGAAAAAATAAGATCCAATCACCTTTTCCGACGTAAGTGCAAACCACACGATAAGTTTGAGAGAGTGCAATGGCGTTTCATGAATTATGCATGGATTTTCCCAGAACCAAGAATTTTGCACGATTGGGATATTTTAGCAGAAATTCACGTTGCGTAAACACCACTGATGAATTATTGCGCGCGAACATTGTCATAATTATCACGCTTTCTGGAGGCGT
Source organism: Dermolepida albohirtum (assembly GCA_031893035.1). NCBI lineage: Eukaryota > Metazoa > Arthropoda > Insecta > Coleoptera > Scarabaeidae > Dermolepida > Dermolepida albohirtum. The sequence goes on along the minus strand of JAVIWB010003562.1, from coordinate 317,450 downwards.
ATATCAATTCATTATTATTCGCTATAAAATTCGTCTGTATTTCACGAATGTCAAAACCAAACTGACATACGATGCCATTTGCGAAAATGGCAGCACTTTCCAATAGGGTGATACTTATTGCCCCACATTAAATTATTATATATATCAAGCTAGCTTGCAACAAAATGTAAACCAAATGAAATCGCTCGGATTTTGTATATTCAAAACTACTTCAGCAGATATTCGATATGATTTTTATGTTGTTACTAGTAGAATAACATCAATTTGCTTTATAATAATGCCATTTAATTCTTACAGCGTTGATGGTCTTATTCTAAATTCCAAAGTTTTAAAAGCCTCCACAAACAGTAATCCGCTGGAATAAGATCAGGCGATCTTGGTGGTTTAACTGGTCAGCAAACTTGCGCGAGTAATCCATCCTATACTAAAATCATTTCAATTCCATCGTACTCATTTCGCAGCTGTAGAATTACATAATCTCTTAAGACATTCAGATATCTTTTAGCAATTTATGAATTATAAATATGGCTTCTTCATTCTATATTTTCCGGAAGGTCTACGGTCCAAAGATAACTATGAAACTGCATCAAGCGGAAACTTTCTTATTATAAACACCTGTTTGAAAGATTTCGTTTGAATTTTTTGTTGGCTGCACTGATCAGTTTAATTCAAATAGAAGTTCAATTTATACAGGTGCGTTTTTAGTGCTTTGAGTAAAATTTTTCTAATCGTGATAAATAGCAATTACAAGTACTTAGAAAACGCATCTGCACTGCTGACTTAATTATTTCTAGATACGTCCTGATTTTTGTGAAGAACTTCTACTATTCGGACATTAACAATACTGTTTACGTGTTTATCCTGTAAGGTAAACTAGCGAACCTATTATTACTTTCAAACCAATCATAATAACATTAAATAAAACCAATTCTTGTTGTTAGATTCATGTTATTCAAGTATGAACCGTTCGAATTTTTGCACCTACACGGATTTTATTTTGAAAAAAATTCTTTCAATAGAAATGATATAATTTTGTCAATTATAGCCGGAGTCTGATAAAACTAATAAACTATAAACGTAAAACATCTATCGGATGTACTAATCAAAATTAGATGAATGATATTTGTGAATATATTTATCACAAACAATTTTTAATGGAAGACCAACTCGATGCTAAATTTATTATGACATCATGTATTTTCCTTTGTTTGCTCCTAATACGAGGGTAGCCGCTTATATTTCGGGAGCTGACAACAGCTGTTAGTATTGCCCCAAATCTGATGATTCCATCGTGAAGTTTGGTCATTTTTGACACAATTTTATGACAGCAAAAAATGGCATTAACTCGCGAACGTTTTCATGTAATTATTTTTCATAACTTTCAGGGTGGGTTATCTCAACAAGAATGCATCAACGAGCTGAATTCTTTATATGGTGATGAAGCACCATCGAAAAACTACAGTATGTCGTTGGTATAGTGAATTCAAACTTGAACGGCGTTCCTTGGACGATGAATTGCGTGAAGGTCGTCTCACAAATGTTGTTGGTGTCTGAATTGATAATGCAAGACCATCATGTGACATACCGTGAGATCGAGGCATTTCTAGGTATTAGTAACACCAGCGTGCATAAGATCCTGCATGAACATTTAGCCGTTAAGAAGCTATGTTCACGTTGGTTACCACATAATTTGACAACCTCTCAAAAAAGGACTCGCGTCGATATGTATCAAAAAAGCACAAATAATACAATGGCGGTACTTCAAAGAACATTTATAAAGTCGTCACAAGTGATGAATCTTGAATCTATACGTATGAGCCAGATAGTAAACAGCAGTTAACTGTGTGGGTATTCCAAAATGAGTCAAAACCAACAAAAATTGTTCGCGCTCGAAGCACATCAAAACAAATGGTCGCCTGTTTTTTCGGGAAACCGCTCATGTTGCAACTGTGCCTTTAGAGAATTGTAGAACGGTCAATTCCAAATGATACACAACTATTTGTTTGCCAAAAGTTTTTGAAAAGATAAGGAAAACAAACCGAAAACGACAGATCATTCTCCACCATGACAGTGCGAGCTCTCACAGGTCGGTTCAAACAACTGAATATTTGACCAGGCAAAACATTGAATTGATGAGCTATTTCTCTTCGTTCCCACACATGAAGAATAAACTTAGTGGTTAACGGTTTTCTAGGCCGGAAGAGGCAGTTGAGCCATTCAAAATTCATATTTTGGAGATACTGCCTTCACAGTGACAGCAATGCTTTTCGGATTGGTTTAAACGAATGCAAAAGTGCATTGATTTTCAAGGAGAATATTTTGAAAAGCAATGAAACTATTTTCGATAATAAGAAATTTTTTTTTTGTTTGCTGTTCCCGAAATATAAAAGACTACCCTCGCATAAGAGCTAAGTATCTACATTCACAAGAGGCCTTAATATTCACACGTTTATATTATGAAAATATTATCTTCCAAAGAAAATATTTTCTACAATATACTATTCAATCTATGTTTAAGCATTTTATTAATTAAGTTATAAAAGTAGACTGTGGCTGCATGTCGACATTATAAAATTTTAAAGCACATCCTTGTGGAAGCTCTAAACAAAGAAAAACTTTTTTATCGAACCCATTAATAAAAGACTCGTCGTTCTTCATGATCAAGAATAGCTAACTTCTTTTATTAGAAAATTCATTAATAAAAGGGTAATGAAAAAAGCTATAAACCCAACTCCGTCTCCAATCTTTTATGTTATCTTACTTAAAATGTCGTTGATGTCGTGATTTCTTTAGTCGTAAAATACAATACAAAAGGAATTTATATTCTTAGATGAAACGCTTTTAATAACTTAGTGTTATTCAAAAGGAATTATAATGAGTTTCTTTTTGTAATTCTTTACAGACTTACATACGCAAGGCTTTTCAGAATTAGATACTGTTCAAAAAATCCATACCATAATTTACGGATTCTCAAAATTACACAATATTTGTTTAATTCCATATGACAAATTCATGAAATGGACCTTATTTATTTGGAGGAATTAAAAAACAATTACGTGTACTTTTATTTCTTTAAATTTTATTATTAAGCAGGTATATAAAATAAATTATAAAAAATACAAAAGCAACAAATTTTTGAATTTTATTAATGTTAACAAATCGAAAAATCAGCAATGTGTGTTCCATAAAACTACTCAGTGCTATGACAACTATATAAAAATACGTGATTACATGGATAATTTGATGAGAAGTGAAATTCGAAATCAAACAAATGAGTTTGAGCTTTAACTTCAACCCACTTAGACCAATAATAATAAAGTGCCGTTATGACATTTTTCTAACGGTCTTTCTTAAGAACTTCAGAGTACTGTAACAAATTCTTCATCTGATCGAAACTTCTTTCCAGCAAAAATGAGTTTCAGTTTAGGGAATGAGTGGAAATCATTCGGAGATATATTCGACAAATTGGGCGGATGAGGCACAACCTGATATCTAAGCTAATCCAATTTCTTGCCTGGTGTGATATATTGCCGTGATGAACAAGAACTTTTTAAGAGTTAATCAAGATCATCTTCCAAAAATTACTTTATGTAATTTGCTCTTTGCAAGTTGAAGATGAAGATCATCTGTTTCGAATCCCAAAAACTCAAAGTCATTATCTTATCCACCAATAGAAATGGCTTGACTTTCTACCATAATCTACAACTATTATGATTGCCCTTTAAATTCGGGAACAATGAAGAAGCCAGATTACAACAACCGAAACGAAACTTCGCGAAGATCAGCTTGACTCTTATTAAACAAATGACCGCTCAGTGTTATCATTCTTCACGGTTTTGATAGTGTTTCAAAACCGGCGGTACCCACTTTGTTGACAACTTGAACATACCCAATTATTCATGTGCGTATTGTAAGCGTTCAGTTGATATGCTCACTATGCTAGCTTTTGCATTGATGTCATTTTGATCATTCGAAACAACATTATCAATTTAATTGATCATTTTCGGCGTTGCGATTTGACTAGTCGCAATATCACCTTCAATATTCATATCACCATGTTTAAATTACGCAACCCAACGACAAATTGGACCTTTTAAAGAGCATTTTCCCAAAGATTGTTGCATATTAACAAAACTTCAAATGTATTTAGTCTTCAAGAAATAAATATTGGATTACATCACGAATTACGAATTTAGGATTTTCCATTTAAACATTTCATTTACATTGCGGTAACTTTAAAATTAATTGTTAGAAATTAACTAGATTTCATCTGTTCCCATAAAAAAGGTGGCAGTATTATATTCTGTTAATGCTTTTCCGAAACATAGTAATCGGGTCCCATTTCTCACTAAATCACGCTCACATATATGGATATAATAGCAAATAGGAAATCCATAAGAAAACGACTACGATATTTATAAAAATTGTTCCATCTTCTAACGAAAATATTCTCTGTATTGTCAGCCTGGTCAGCAATAGTGCCAATCTCAATAATAATCCTAACGATCACATACTTAAATAAGAACACTGACCTAGAGCTTGAAAAGAAACCATAAAAGTGTAAGGAAACCGTTTATTAAATCAAATATAGATGCATTTTTTATTTTATTGCGTAGTCCTTCTAAGAAAAAAGTGGTATGCAGCGTCGAGGCAAGTTGTTCACCAGTGTTCACCAAAATTTCGAAGTGATAGACAGCAAACGACTTTAGCAATTTTCAATAATTGTTCTTGTCTTTAAAAATTATTTCTTTAACATCTGCCCACAAATTTTCGATAAGTCAAGATAAGCCAAAGTCAAAAATGGACACTTGGTTCCTCCATCACGATAATGCTCCAACTCACCGCCCCAAAGCCTGCACCGAATGTTTGACCACGACAGGATTGAAACTTCTCGAGCACCGTCCCTACAGTCCAGATCTGGCTTCCTGCGACTTTGCACTGTTCCCGCATGTGGAAATAAAACTAAAAGACAGGCGGTTTTCCAGTGATGAGAATCTTCTGCGTGCTTGGGACAACGAGTGTGCTTTACTCCCTAGTGAAACTTTGCAGAACTGGTTTAAAGATTGGTTTCGGGAGATGGGGAGGTGTATTGAGTGTACAGGAAATTACTTTGAAAAAATTAAATAAACAAAACTGTATTGCAAAACTTTCCTAGTACCCTTTGTAGGCATTAAGGAAAATGTCATCTACACCGACTAACTGATAATAATTGAATGTTGGCTTTTAAAGAGAGTGAACTGGTACATACAATCACGATAAAAATACGATGTCAGTAAAAGGCCTGAATTCTTATTCCTGGTAATCATTTTGGTGAAACAATCTAAAAGTTCTTGAACAAGTTGATAGGTTTTCCTTCATTTCTTGATTTTCGAATTGTCTGTTTTTCGGCTCCATTTATTCTGTCGAAATAGCTGTTTTTAGTCGTAACTGAATACTAATTACGAATACTATTATTTTGCTCAGTTATAAATATCCATATATTAGTATAAAACGAGAGACTTCAACAATTTAGCTCGCTGAAAATCTTAGACTTTGACCTAATATATAGATGACACTACTGCTATTTTCACTAAATTAGGAAGATATTTCTACCTCTTTTATCATGTCTGCAATTGTAGAGTGTATGTAGATTTCAAAAGGTGTTCATTGACTCAAAATACATCTTCTACATCTTTTTTGTTAATTTGAGTTAGGGCTTGGCCCTTTTACTCGTAATCTTCGCGTTGAATAGTCTTGATGCGGGATTTAATTAGTGCTCTTCCTATCTTCGCTTTCGATTTCCATTCTTGGTCTTCTGTATTGAGTGTGTTGTGTTGAGTACGCTGTTACTGGTGTAAGTGTCGGATTTGTGTGATTTTTCATCTCTTTATAGAATCTTTTCGCTTGGTTTTTAATATTTGTGAGTAGTGGCTCTAATCGCGCTTCTCTATGTATTTGTGTGTTTCGTACGTAATACGGTGCCTCAAGTGCCAACCGCAGTGTTTTATTTTGGAAAGTGTTTAGTCTTATTTTGTGTGTTTTTTTGATATGTAGCCATATCGGTGAAGCGTATGTTAGTACGGGTCGTATTATTTGTTCGTATATTAATATTTTTGTCTTAGGTGTTAGGGTGAACTGTTTGCCGGTTACCATCATCAGGGCCCCGTGGACTTATATGGCTTTTTAATCGTGTTGTTTATGTGCTGTCTGTAAGATAGCGTTTTATCTAGTGTGACGCCTAGATATTTTACTTCGTTTTTCCATTCGATGTGGGTGTTGTTAATCTATACCCGTTCTGGCGGCGGTTTTTTGTTCTTTTTGAACATTATCGTCTGTGTTTCTTCTGTGTTTAACACGATGCGCCATGTGTTACACCAATCGATTAAAATGTTTATGTTTTCTTGTAGTTTGTTTGTGGCTATGTGCTCGTTAAATGATTGTGTTAGTAGGGCTGTGTCATCTGCGTATGACGCTATTATGCCGTGTTGCGGTTTTGGAATGTTCTCGGTGTACATATATCGCGTAAAGGTGTGGCGATAATATTGATCCTTGTGGCACTCCTGCCGTTGACTCAAAATAGTGAACCTTTCAATCCTTTTACGGACAAATAGAACAATTTTGCATAAAGTTAAAAAATCATTTGTTCTTTCACAGAACACTCTGTGCCATATAGATTCATGAATAATATCTGTTACAGCATACTTTTTCCCAAGCGTAATTTTTTGAGGTGGTATAAAAAATATGCCAGCGTGCATATTTACTAGCGAAAGGTGGGACACTGTTCATTCTACCATGCCTCAAGGAGTTAAGCAGCTCTTTCATATGCGGATGCACCAGATAGATAAAATTGGTTAAATATTTGCGGCACCGGATACGTTTGAATAGTTTCTTCATATTATCGAGTTCGCCGTGAGGCTGTTCTAATTTGAGAACGACCGTTCGACATCCAATGACAAAATACTTGCATAATTAAAATAATCATTATCAATACTTAACGGATCTGTAGGCTCTGCAACTCTTCATGCAATTCTTCATGTAACCGTATTCGCCATGAAAAATTAATGTCTTTATATGTAAAAGCAACAGTTCAACATCTAGTGATGAAATACTTGCATAATTAAAATAATTATTGATAATATTCAACGAACTTGTAGAGACTACAAATTCAATGTCGAATTGTTAGTCTTTGCATATAAGAACATTTATTCTTTACGGCGAACACCGTCCCACGAAGAAACTCTTAAAACATACCTGATGTTGAAAATATTTAACCTATCTTATCCAATTTGTGCATCATCATACGTCTGTTACTTGAAATGTCGGAAAAATTGTTTGTAATACAACGAAAGGTTAAATGCTCTTATGTCACTATTATTTTAAGTTCATTCAATTATTCTTTTATCCATCATTCTCTTTATTGAGTTATCAACAAAATCATTAAAGTTGGTTTGCAGAACAAGATATTTTTCGTTCAATTCTAAAAATGCGCACAAATTGACTGACACTATCTAGTAAATTGAAATTTTTATATTGAACTCTTTATAGTATAGAGTATAGTTTTCGTTTTCGACAATAAAACTTGCAAAAACATTTTAACACCTTGTAATATAACCAACTTGACTGTATTAAATAGTATTTAACTTAGAAATTAACATTATAATTTCCAATATTAAACAAATTCGTATTTTCTTTCTAGAACGTATATAGTGTTATATAGCATCCTCTAAAAAAAGAGAAGTTTTAAACTGAATGAATTTTATCAGCAAAAGTTTAGATATCGACGATTTATTTTTCAGGTTATTGCAAACAAAGTTATCTTTGTTACAACAAGTTTTATCGAAGTTAAAAGTATGCAAAAAGCTTCAGAAAATAATATTATAACTTTTCAAACCACTTATCAGATCTAATATCGTTCGGAAAGTAATTGCGTTTTTTCCCAATAGATGACTTTCTTGTATTTTTCATACCCAACTTCATACTGAAGCCAATTTTTTATTACATATTTTAATAGCTAACAAAATAAGGATTATTTGTGAAAACCTAATAGTTTTTGTGTGGTGCCCTTTCAGATATGGAAAATCAAAAGCAGCATTTTCGGCATATTTTACTTTATTATTATCGAAAAGATAAAAATGCTGTTCAAGCGAGGGAAAAGTTATGCGCTGTGTATGGAGAAGGTGTGCTTTCAGAACGCCAGTGCCAAAATTGGTTTAGAAAATTTCGTTCCGGAAATTTCGATCTTGAAGACGCACCGCGTTCTGGGAGGCCACTCGAAGCTGATTAGGATAAAATAAAGGCTTTGATTAATGCAAATCGACGAATAACAACACGTAACCTCGCAAAGAAGTTAAATTTGCCAAATTCGACCGCCCATGATCACATCAAACGCCTAGGATTAATTTCAAATCTGGACATGTGGGTTCCTCATATTCTTACAGAAAGAAATTTGCTCCACCGTATTGACGTCTGCGATATGCTTCTCAGACGTCAAGAAAATGACCCGTTTTTGAAACGAATTGTTACTGGGGATGAGGTTGTATACAACAATGTAAAGCGTAAAAGATCATAGAGCAGCAAAGATGAATCGGCTCAAAGCACAGCAAAAGCCGATATTCATCAGAAAAAGGTAATGCTGTCTGTTTGATGGGATTATAAGGGAATCGTTTACTTTGAGATTTTACCAGACAACACAACAATCAATACTGAAGTGTACTGTCAACAATTGGACAATTCGAATTATGCACTTCAACAGAAGAGGCCGGAATTGATCAATAGAAAAGGGGTGGTCCTGGTAGAAACCAGGACAATGCGAGGCCTCATACAAGTTTGGCAACTCGCCAAAAGCTTGTACAACTGAATTGGGATCCACTGCCGCATCCACCATATTCTCCGCACCTTGCACCTTCGGATAATTATCTATTCCGGTCATTACGAAATTTTCTAGACGGGAGAATTTTCACTTCAAATGAGGACGTTAAAAATACGTTAAATCAGTTTTTTGCTTTGTAAGGACCAGAAACTTTTTGAAAAGAATTATGCTGCTCGCAGAGAGATGACAAAAAGTGTTAGAGGCAAATGGAGAATACATAATATAATAAACTATTTACGCACTAAAAAAAATCACCTATGATTTTAACCAAAAAAAACGCAATTACTTTCCGAACGACCAAAAAAATTGCTCATATCTTGTCATACATAATCAAAAAAATGATACTATTTGCCCTATACAAGCATATCAGTTAAAAACTTTCGGTAATGTGAATGAAGTCGTTTTAAGAAAAAAATCGCCTTTCTTAAGACAAACTAAATCCTTTTTGTTGTGACAAATGCTATAATACTGACTTAATTATGTCAAATTTGAATCATGTGTAATACTTTTCTGATATATACATGCACACGTATATTACATAAACCAAATTTAGAAAAACGCGTTGATATAAATTTAAAAAAATGCAATTTATATTATAAAAAATATTTTACCTAGAGTAAGATTAGAAACGAAACTTTTACCGCATTTGCATGTTATAAAAATCTTGTTATAATTAAAGGCAGTCGCACGTTTTAAGCTTTGAAGCAACATCAATGGTTCTTTCTGCGATGCCTGAGCATAAATCAAAATTTTGAATTTAATTTTTGCCGCGTCACTGATTTTAACTCCCCAGGCAAACAGCTAATCCACGACAATTTTACGCTTTGAGTTTAACCCTTTTAAATTACAACTTACGTCAAGGCGTTTCAAGGGACTACATTCTTTAATACCTTGCGTTTAAACAAGATCTACACAAGAACTTAAACCTAATTTAACCCAAAAAGAAGAATTGATAAAACATATTTTATTAAAATAAAAGAATCTGTAAAGATAAGTTAATGGATTACAGTTTTTTTAAAAACATTAGCATAGATTTATGTAATTTATCTTCCTTTTAAATATCGGAAAGAATATAATCGGCGGGTGTATGAAATAAAATATAAAATACTAGTACATAATTATGAAAAAATTTCGGGTAAAAATGTAATTAATTACTGAAGGTTGATATATAATCCCTTTCCACATTAATTTTCGTATTCCGTATACATATTTCGACAACTAAGTTGTCATCATCAGCAGATAATTAAACAATTCTAACTAAAACAAATTCTGCACACTGAGTGTGCGTTTTTGGCTTTCAACAGTGCAGATCGTGTGCGGAATTTGTTTTCGTACGGATATTTTGGGTAGTTTTCTAGGTGCGACACTGTTTAATTATTTGCAACCTTCAGTGATTAAATTAGACAACCACAGGCTCCACCAAAATTGCCTTGAAAAATGTAGGTATAAACTGAAAATCAAATTATGTGATCTGGTGCATCCAATTCAAGAAACATAAAACCTTTAAAATACAAAGGACACTATAATAATAAAAGGTTTTGACCCAATCGAGTGTTACACGTCACAAGTTTAGTGTAGTTTGTGTATATTTAAACTTACACTACAGCTCACGGTTCGGTCTCTCTGTTAGTTACGTCTAAATTGTAGCTGTATAAAGAGCTGCGCTGAACAATGTATAGACTACAACTTTGCTCGTGGACTGAATATTGATCAGTGTTAGTGGAAATAGCTCCTATGCTACGCGATGATTGCCCAGGTAGTCCAGAAAGGAAATTTCAGCTTGTAAGATATTCCGAGGTTAGGTCCACTACCAAGAAAAACAATGCTTTGTCAGGAAGATGCGCGAGATAGGCATGTAATTACAAAATAGACGTTTGAGCATATATGCACCGGTAATTCGTGGCATTCTGGATAAATATCTTCAAATTTCGAAGGTTTGCTCCTTTGTGTACCCATGCCTTAACCGATGAGCAGATGACACCATATGTTTCACGGCGAGCTGCTCGAAAAATTTAAAAACGGAAGATCTCGTTATGTTAACAGTATATTAATATGTAACGAAATCTGGATGGTTTTATTACTATGACGTGCCCATTAAATCGCAGAATATAATTCAATTCATCTAGAAGGCAATAATGGGTTCTTTACCGAAACGATTTGTGAAGTACGTAGTACTGGAAGCATAAAAAACAGCTACCGCAATATGGTACACAGAGGAGTTCCTGCTGAGTATTGTTGAATCACTCAAAAATATTCACCTTCGCTAGCTTGGGTACTCATTTTTTCCACCAATACAACGCTCCAACGCCTGTACTCAATATTTAGCAAAAACATTTTGCTCCACGCCATTTTGCAATATTTCCTAACGTCAATAGCAGGCCGAGAAGAAGTTTTGTAAAAGTTAGAAATTTCTTAGAGCGTTGGAAGACGAATGTATTCAAGAGTGAAAGATTTGATTACCATATATGGTTAGCTTCCGTCGTTAGTCCAATAATATAAGGCTTTGCAAAATCGCTTAGCTGGCAATAATTTGATTGTCTTCTTCTAATATACTAGTTTATACATCGAATAACCGAACTAAACTGACAAAAATAACCAAAATAAACAAAATTATCTAAAATAAAGAAAAGAAAAACTAATTCTTTCAATAGAATTCGGCAACAAAACGACGTAAAGGGATGTTTTTATCTTTTACTATTTTCAACACAGTAAAAGTTTCTATCAAACTTAGTTTAAAAGTATATACTTTTACTGACTGATTCGTTTTTATTGCCACATAGTATATTAAAATCTTGTACATTCTTTTTTACTTTATTGAAACAAATACCATCTGAGCGAAATCTTTTGAACTTTTTAAACAAAACAAATATAAGTTGGCTGTATAAATGAGATATGTGACACCGTTGGTAATAATAATAATATATTTATTGCCCAACAGGCGAACCCAATTACAGAACAACACATTGAATACAAATTAAATGAAGTATATATTTGTACGGTCAAAATAAATATTAAAAGTAATTAATAATGTAAAAAATAGACAATACCACTAAGCAGTAATAACTTAAAATAATAGAAAAATTAAATAATAGAAAATTAAGAAGTAAGGGAACCGTCAAAAATATCCCGGTAGAATGTGTTGGCGTTCAACGCCATTTGATACAAGGGAGCCTTCCAGAGGGGATTCATCCTGGGCGTACCGTAAACAAACGTGGTAGCGCTTCTGGAGGAGGAGCGCGAAACTGCAAAGTTTAGTTTGGCCAGGAGGTCTGAATAGTCAATCCGACCAGTCACCAGCTTATAAATAAAACGAGCACTGTGTCTGAATCTGCGTTCCTCCAGTGATTGGACATTGTGCTCCTCCAACATAACATTGTAATCAACGTCACACTCAGGATACACGCCTGAGGATTTGAAAGAAAGGAATTTCAAAAATCGACGTTAAACATGTTCGATTGCATTTATCTGCGAACCGTATAAGGGATACCATACAATAGACTCATATTCCAGCATACTCATAACCAATACAAAGAACAGTATTTTCAATAAGTTAATATCGTTAAAATACTGTGTCGTTCTCATTATAAAGTCAGCCCTCTTAACCGCAGAACGACAAATGTTTTGAATATGTAAATTAAAAGTCAGTGAGGAATCAAAGAAAATATTGAGGTCCTTGATGGAGTCAACTTTTATAAGAGTGTGTCTATCCAGGGAGTACGAAGATGAGATAGAAGATAATTTGCGGGTAAATGATATGGCAAAACATTTGTCTATGTTCAAAGAAAGACAATTAGACTTAGACCAAGCTGAAATAAGGTCTACACTCGCTTAAAGCCGATTCACATATTCGATGGAAGAAACAGCTGCAAAAATCTTTACGTCGTTGGCATAGCACAAGGCAGGACAAGGCAAGGTCAATAATAAATCATTTATAAAAAGTAAAAACAATAGTGGGCCAAGGTTTGACTCCTGAGGAACCCCAAATGATGAATCAAATGTTGTTGAAGTCTCTTCTCGAGATAGGATTGTGTTAACTGAAGGAGGCAAGGTGCGAAACCATAACAAGATAATTTATCCAGTAATACACAATGATCCAGTATGTCCAATGCACGAGAAAAGTCGGTGAATATGCTGTCGACTTGACCTTCATTGTCCATAACTTAACAGGTGTACTGCATGAAGCAAGCCAGATTAGTCACTATAGATCTCCCAGGGAAGAAACCGTGCTGACGCGGAGAAATATATGAACAGATATTAGCGAATATGCAATTATGTAAATATTATTCAAATATCTTCGAAAAGTTCGAAAGGATTGGCACAGGACGATAATTAGAAAAATTGGATTTGTCACCCTTCTTAAAAACAGGAACAATCCTTGCACGCTCAGATCAGATTGCGTTATTTTGACAAATAATTACATACAAATACTTCATTTCATAATGAAAAACAATCGCAATAAATCTCTTGGGGACATGTTATTAAAGATATTCTTTAAATGTTGTACTAGAATTGTCTCACAAACAATTCAGATAACTGAGTGCTTGAGGTTGGAGCGCGTTCATCGAGAGTTTCTAAAATTCCTTACCTTCAAGATTAATGGTGCTTATCCGATGAGGGGTGTGTCGCAGGGGGAGTTGCTTATTGCGCATAATATGTCCTCGTTGCATGTCAACAGGACAGAACTTTGTGGTAGGATGTTGCGTGGCTTACTCGGTAACAGTGTTGACTGTCCTTCACTACTGCACCGTTTTTTTAGTGCCCCGTCTGAACTCTAGGTGCAATGTGTCCTTTGTAACGCCAAGGGCGCGGACTAATGCTCTAAGGAGGACGCCGGTCTACGTTTTGAACAGATGTGCCAACGAATTTGTTGACTTGTTTGCCTAGCATGCCTACTATATATATATATATATATATATATATATATATATATATATATATGTATCATACTTGTAATAATTTTTGTTTCAGTTGCTTTACTTAACTAATTTACTTTGATTTAGCATTTATTTTTATTATATCTATTGCACACATGTCCAAACTCAGTTTAATAATTTTGCATTTTCCTGTTATTGGGCTACTAGCCTGTTGGAAATAAATGTCATTATTATTATTATTATAACTGCGGTAAGTTTGTCAATTGTATGAGGACTGTAAAAGTTCTATTTTTAGGTACATGTACATAAGCTTAGTTGCTGAAAAGTGCATATAATATTTTAATTATTCAAACCTTATTGTAAAACCACGTTAATTTTCTCTAAATTTGTTCTGAATAAGAAGTGATTATTTAATTCAAACTAACAATATGTTAACTACTTACATACGTATTTCGCGTACTGCACACATATGCGTCTAGAACGTAAATTACTTAAACAATGCAGACGTTACATGTTAAAATGAAGTTTCGAAAGCAACGTCAATGATTCTTTTTGCGAAGCCTGCGAATAAATCAAGATTTCAAAATTTAATTTTCGACGCGTCACTTGTTTTAACATCCCATACAAACAGTTAATCAATTTTACGCTTTGAATGTAACCCTTTCAGGTCCCATGTTGTCATAGGGCTGTATACTTTAATAACGTATGTTTCAACAAAGTCTACACAAAATCTTAACCAGCTTTAAATTAAACGCTTGAAAGATAGATTTCATTACACTCTAATGACGTAAGAAGAAGTGAATGAACCGAAATTTAATAGAAAGTCTAAAATTAAGTTTTAATTCTTGCTTGCAATAATAATATTAGTTACAAAAAAATAAAAAGATGTAAAGGACACCCACATATTGCATAAAAATAGTACGTATTTTAAAATTTTAATACTGACTCAATTTTATTGCCTTATTTTGACGGAGACTCGAAATGTAATGGGTGATTCATTATGATGTACTTTCTTCAATAGTGATCTTTCGACAAATAAAGCGTGAGTCGTCTCAAACTTTCACCCTATTTTAGTTAAGTACTGTGTGATATTTTTTTATGGAAAGACTTAGCCTGGCACAGCGTCTACAAATTATTCAGTTGTATTACGAAAATCAGGGTTCTATGAAAAGTGTGTTTCGTGCACTTATAGCAACATATGATCTACGTAATCGGCCTACCTAACGCACAATTGGCAATACCATTGAAAAATTTGAAACGCAATTTTCATTAGATAATACGCAACCAAATAGACTACATCCAGCACGTTGTGAAGAAAGCAAAGCGATGATGGCTGAAAGTGTACGTGATGACCGTGAAGAATCGATTCGACGTAGATCTCAACAGCTTGGCTTGTCGTATGCCACAATTTGGCGTATTTTACGTAAGGATCTTGGTTTAAACGCATACAAAATTCAACTCATTTAAAAGAGGCCGACTTTTCGAATAGTCACCATTTCAGTCTTTGAGCTCTCGAAAGGCCTAAAGAAGATCCACTATTTTCGATCAAAACTTTGTTCAGTGATGAGGCCCATTTCTGACTTAATAGCTACGTCAATGAACACAGTTACTGCTTTTGGAGTAAAGAGTAATCCGAAGAGGTTCAAGGACTGCCATTACGTCTATACAAAACCACAGTTTGGTGTGAATTATGGGCAAGTGGAATCATCGGTCCACATTTCTTCAAAAATGAAGACGGCTGTAACGTTACTGTGAATGGCGCCCGTTATCGCACCGTGAAACCAGACTATTTGTTGCCTGAAATAGAAGCCCGTGAACTCAACGATATTTGGTTCCAACAAGACGGCGCTACTTGCCACACAGCTCGTGAAAGCATGACTTTATTGCTAGAACAAATTAGTAAACATTTAATTTCACGAAATGGACCTGTACAATGGTCGCCTACACCTTTAGACTTTTTCCTTTGGACCTGCGTAAGGTGCAAAGTCTACATGGTTAAGCTAGCTACGATTGAGCAATTAGAAGCCAACAATTGCGTTATTCGCAAAATATCACTTGTAATGCCCGACCGCGTCATCGAAAATTGAAATTTCAGAATGGACCACATCAGGTGCAGTTACAGCCAACATTTGAAGGAAATAATTTTTAAAAAATAAATGTTAGGAATTATTCTTTTGTATGATAATAAAGAATACTCGACAAAATTGAAGCTTTTATATTTTTTTACTTTTGAAAAAAGTACCTCCAAATATTCCTCTAATGAAACACTAAACGGCAGTAGAATGGGTTCATATCTGAAGTGTCCTTAACTCTTATTAATTCTTACTATCATCGCGAATTTGCTAGAGAAATAATAAATGGACATAAATGTATATATAAACTATGTAGTGGTATCAAAATTAGTCATGTATTAATTGTTATTGATTGCTAAACAAAATATCTTTTTACCAGAAGATTCTGTTAGCTATATTACGACAAATTGATTCGAAATGCATATATACGAGGGAGCGTTTTTATATTCGCGGAATGGGGGACAGGGGGTGGAAATAAAAAAACCAAATTATTTTTCTTTTTCAATATATTCACCTGCAAGACGGATACATTTTTCACATCTTTCAATTAATTTATTTATACCCTCATAAAAAAAATGATTTCTCTTTATCTGCAAAATACACCGAAACTGCCTCCTTGACTTCATCATCGGCAGTAAATTTTTTACCCCGCAGCTCTTTTTTCATTTTCGGAAACAGGTAATAATCACTCGGGGCCAGATCTGGGGTGTAGGGTGGGTGGTTTACAATTTCGAAGCCCACCTTATGCAGGGCAGCTAACGCAACGCGGCTCTTGTGGACGGGCGCGTTGTCGTGCAAAAGCAGAACACCTTTTGTCAATTTTCCCCGTCTTTTCTCTTTAATGGCTTCTTTTAGTCGCTCTAATATTCAAGCGTAATATTCTCCGGTTATAGAAACACCTTTATCTTTATAATCAATCAACAATATTCCTTCCGAGTCCCAAAATACCGTTGCCATGAGTTTCCCAGCTGATTGTGACACTTTAAATTTCTTGGGAGGTGCTGTGCCCTTTTTATGCCACTGCATGGAGTCTTGTTTGGACTCAGGTTCATAATGATGAACCCAAGTTTCGTCTCCAGTAACAATTCCACTCAATACACCATCCTTGTCTTCATTACAGAGGTCCAAAAATGCACGCGAACACTCTACACGCTGTTGTTTTTGCGGCGGCGTGAGCATTCTCGGCACCCATCTTGCGCTGACCTTAGACATGCCAAGATGATCGTGTAGGATTTTAAAAATTGTTGTATCGGATACTCCAACCATTTCTGCGAGTTGTTTCTTCTTTAGTCGAGCATCTTCGAGTACAATTTGTTCAACTTTTTGGATAAGTGCTGGCGTGGTCACCTCAATGCTCCTGCCCGGCCTCGGGTCGTCTTCAAGGGATTCCCTTCCTTGTTTAAATAAACTATGCCACTTGTACACCATGGTTTTTCCTGGACAAGAGTCGCCGTAAACCAATGACATCTCATTCATTATGGTCGCGACTGATTTTCCTTGCCTGGTAAGGAACTTTATAACGGCACGATATTCGATTTTTTCCATATTTCACTTTTCACTCCTGATTATGTTACTTGGTTGACGATAGCTCAAAGACTAACTGTCTAATAACAATGAAACTTTGTATTTATACTAATCATGAGTCGCTGCACAGGCCACGCCCCCAATGCGCCTACTCACCCCTCTACAACTCGCTCATTCCGCGAATATAAAAACGCTCCCTCGTATATACAAACCACACATAGCCCATTATTTTTAAGATATTTATGTACTTTCGTTTTTATAAAAGATGATAATAAATTAGATTTACATACAAATAACGCATTTTTTTCAATAAATCCTTATAGCTCATGCAAAAGTCGTACAAAGAGTAGTAAAAAGCTTGAAATACGGAACAATTAACTGTTGCATGCTGTAATAACTTCAGTCTAGATTAAATAAGACCTAGTAAAATATATGTATATTATAGCTTGTAGAATGCTCTTTCGGTGCTAGTTGCTGCCGGGCTATGGCAATGTAAAAAGCGCCCTTTGTCATCTTGGCCAAAAACGTTATACCGGACAATTTTAGTCTGCAACTTTTCATTATAACGAATATTGATTAGCGTTTGCGAAATATGACTTCTGCGTTAAAAGGTGTCTACAAAACACAATCATATACCACACATTCAGACTTCCAGAGAAGAAATTTCGCATCGAAAAATGGTTGGGTATCGGGGCGAGATCATTAGCGTTGTCAAGATGTTCGAGTCCGAGAGGCATATAAGTTATCGTAAAATAGAGAATTCACGGACATTCGCATATCAAGAATTCGTACTATTCTGCATAAGCATATAATCGACGAACAGATGACACCGCGTCTTTCATGATATTGCGAGATGCTCGACAATTTGAATATGAAACATCTGATAATATTAACCCCATTTTAATAGGTGACGACGCCTGACTTTGGTACCAAGAAAAGAGGTGTGACCCTCGTTGTGCTGGAAATACAAGTCAGCACCAATTGGTAAACCAAAGAGTGCCTATCCAAAGTTAAGAACCAGGCCGAAGATGTTTGAATGTCGAACCTACAGTCCAGATCTCGCTCCGTTTACCCCATATGAATAATAGATATAAAGTGATCGACGAACAGATGACACCGCGACTTTCATGATATCGCGAGATGCTCGACAATTTGAAACTGAAACATCTGATAATTTTAATACCATCTTAATAGATGACGACATCTGACTTTGGTACCAAGAAAAAAGATATGACCCTCGTTGTGCTGGAAATATAAGTCAGCAAAAATTGGTACACCAAAGAGTGCCTATCCAAAGTTAAGAACCAGGCGAACGTGTTCGAATGTCTACCCTACAGCCCAGATCCCGCTCCGTTTCCCCATATTAATAATAGATATAAAATGAAGGCGTTGTCCAACAATAAAGATTTATAGCGTAGAATAACGAATATCCAGCTTTCAAAAGGAATGTGGTAGAGTTAGTTTGATCGCTGATTTCAAAGAACAAACAAATGTATGACATTATAAAAATTAAAGCTCTATTGAAAACTTTTGGAAATTGCCTTCGTATTTGAATTATATAAATTTTTAAAAATATTAAATTTATTAAAAAAAATATGTTAGTATAAATATTTTTAAATAATTTGCAGGTGATAATCAGGGCGTCAAGTTTTTAAGGCGATTCAAACAATTGCTGAATCCCGCCCAAGTGTTTGATCTCATTTCTACGGGACCCAGACTAGGCCTAAGGCTCTTTAGGCACTTCGATCCATTCCGAATATTGGTGTGCAGTGGAGACGGATCTGTTGGATGGGTGTTGTCAGAAATAGATAAACTAGACATGCACGTAAGTAAATAACATTCTTTTGTAAGACATTATATATTTACATATTTCTCAATTAACAATAACATACGGTTTCCACTTTTCGTGGAATCGATTGTATTGACAAAAAATTCGAAGTTAAATACAGAAAAAGCGGAATTGCTGTAAATCGAAGTAGGCGAAGAGCATTTATTAAACGCAATTTCAACTAAAACTCTTTTGTTCTGAGTAACTAGCGAATACCATTAAATGTCATCTATTCATCAATGGCCTTAAATTGCATGCGATGCAATATCGCGTTTGCAAAAGAAGAACTTTTCATGACATCATACGTATAGTATTTTTTAAAGAGGAATGAAACTTTCTGCATAGATGAAAACAATTGCAACTATATTCGTCGATATTTTTGTAATCGCGAATATTTTCCGGAGAAAATGTGTTCGTTTCAGTAAAGTTAAATTTGCTTATAGGATCTATTTTGCGCATACCTTTTCGTATATCTGGCTCATTTCGAGATACAGCACTATAACAAATAAAAATTACTTAAAGTTCTAAGATATAACCTTCATTAGATAATACATAAACGTTTTAATTGGTTCAACAGTAAATGTTTCAAAAAGGTAAAAATCCTTATCACAAATACGACTAACTAATTGTTTGCGTTGATGTCGAGTAAAATGTTTCTTGGTTTTAATGTGTAGCTTTACTACCAACCCATGTTTCAACACTATGATTAAAAGTTTTCCACTGAAAATGACATCTTGGCTGTCGAAATACATATTTTGGATACAAATATTAATGTGGTAAACGTTTGCTTACCTTTTTCGATTGTACACTTTACTAGAGTCTAGAACGTAATTTGCAGTAAACGTTTCTTAACACAAAGAGCATGCCTATAAACACATCATAAGTACTGTTTAAGAAAGAAAATTTAAAGAAAATAATTGAGGTAATAAATGCAATTTGATTTTATTGTGAATTAGGTTTGAATTTTCTAATAGTCTAAATTTTTCAAAATCAAAAAACTTTCATTGTCAACTTTGAAATAAAAAGTCGCTCTAAGTTTTTTGGGGACGCTATACAAAAGCGTTCAAACTAAAACTTCAATTTTTTCTCAATCGCTTAAGGTTGACATATAACCCTTTTCCACAATAATGTTCGACCCCTTTTCCACAATAATTTTCAACGAAACAGTTCGTGTACGAAATTTGTTTCGTGCGGATTTTGCCGTAGTTTCCAGCTGTGACACTGCTATGACGATAACGAAAATTATTGCGAAAAGGGGTTATATATCATATACAAAGGGTACTTGGAAAGTTTTGCAATACAGCTTTGTTTACTTAATTTTTTCAAAGTAAGTTCCTCTACACTCAATGCACCCCTCCATCCTCCGAAACCAAATCTTTAAACCAGTTCTGCCAAGTTTCACTAGGGAGAAAAACACACTCGTCGTCCCAAGCCCGCAGAAGGTCCTCGGCACTAGAAAACCACCTCCCTTTTAGCTTCATTTTCACATGCGAGAACACTGCAAAGCCGCAGGGAGCAAGATCTGGGCTGTAGAGAGGGTGCTCGAGAAGTTTCAATGCTGTCGTGGACAAATATTCGGCGCCAGGCTTTGGCACGGTGAGCTGGAGCATTATCGTGATGGAGGAACCAGGTGTCCATTCTTACCTTTGGCCGCAGGTTCTTCATAGATCCAATGACTTTAAGCAGGCACTGTTCAGTATACCACTTAGCTGTGACTGTCTTCTGTGTTGTCCAAAACGACGCGTTCCAATCAATTTGAAAAATACAGGTATCATTTTCTTCTTCACAGATCGGGATTTTCTGATAACTACGGGCATGTCCTCATCATCAAAGACCCAAACTTTGTTTTGAGCTTTGGTCGGCAAATCGTAATAGTACAGCCAAGTCTCGTCACCTGTCACGATGTTGTTCACATACCGAGATTATCCCTTATTAAACTTTTTTAGCATCTCCCGGCACCAAGTCACACGTTGTGTCATCTGGTCTTCAGTTAGTCGATGCGGCACCTAGAGAGAACGAAGTTTCTTCACGTGCAAATGATCATGCAGAATCGAACTAATTGCATTTAGGACTCATTTAGGCCACGTTCGTGGCCTTGTCGGTCTCCCAGCATCCTCCGCAGTTAAATTTCGCCTTTGTAATTCTCTATACCACCTGAATATCGCTGTGCGATGTGGACAAACATCACCTAGTGCAAGAGTCATTTCTTCGAAGCACTGGTCTATGTTTAAACCACGCACGAAATTATTATTAAACTTTTTTAGCATCTCCCGGGACCAGGTCACACGTCGTGTCATCTGCTCTTCAGTAAGTCGATGCGGCACCCAGAGAGAACAAAGTTTATTCACATGTAAATGATCATGCAGAACCGAATGAATTGCTGGTGTATTTAGACCTGAAGTACCCTCTATCTGTTGGTAGGTCACTCGCCTGTCCTCGGCAAGCATTTTCCTCACAGTAGTAACGTTTTCCTCCATAACTGACGTTCGTGTTTCTTCACGTGTAAATGATCATGCAGAATCGAACGAATTGCTAGTGCATTTAGGCCTGAAGTACCCTCTATCTATTGGTAGGTCACTCGCCTGTCCTTGTCAAGGATTTCCCTCACAGTAGTAACGTTTTCCTCCGTAACTGACGTTCGTGGCCTTCCCGGCCTCTCAGCATCCTCCACAGTTATATTTCCCCTTTGGAATTCTCTATACCACCTGAATATCGTTGTGCGATGTGGACAAACATCACCTAGTGCAAGACTCATTTCTACGAAGCACTGGTCTATGTTTAAACCACGTACGAAATTATAACGTGAAACTGCCCTTATCTCATTTCGTGACCACGATAACATCGCAAGAACTTTGCACTCTCACTGCTAATGAATAACTGAGCCCATCGATATGGCGCGGCGGCTAATATGCACGTACGAACATGTCTCAACATGCAGCAACAAGCAGCTTCCTACGATTCATTGTTGCGTCATATTGCAAAACTTTTCTAGTACCATTTGTACATATATAGTGATTACGTTAATCAACCACAAGCTCCATCAAATTTACCCTCATAATTTCTTGTTTGACAATTTTATGCGTCAATGGATTTTCAAAAACGAAAAGAGGTACATTTATTCTCAACTGTGCCTTGCGTATGAGTAATTAAAACAAGCTAATGTATAACGTTATGGTACCAAAACAAAAATCGACACAAAAACAAATCATCACTTGTCTTTACTGAAGTGTTGCAATATCTGTTTG
The DNA here is from genome assembly GCA_031893035.1 of Dermolepida albohirtum. Classification (NCBI taxonomy): domain Eukaryota; kingdom Metazoa; phylum Arthropoda; class Insecta; order Coleoptera; family Scarabaeidae; genus Dermolepida; species Dermolepida albohirtum. The sequence continues at coordinate 295,059 of JAVIWB010003562.1, read as the reverse complement.
CCCCACATTAGTAATCACAACACCAACGAAATACAAAGGGCCCTGTAAAAAATTTACAATATGGCACAATTCGATTGTTGCACATTGTAACAAATGTAGGAAGAAAACTGTTTAAGCCTACATTGTAGTCGGGAAAATAAAGAATTCCAGAAAGTAAATTTCACTTTGAAAAATTCTAAGAGGTAACAACGATCGACTTCCTTTATTACCAAAAAAAAACATTGACACTGTTAGAAAGACACTCTAATCAGATAAGTATGTAAGTCATCGTTCTGTATGAATATCTTGAAGTGAAAAATATTTGGTCCCGTTCTCCACCTTATTATATGTCTTAACAAATGACCAAACATGGTCTTACTGCTATGAGGTGCCCACTAAAGTATAGAATAAATTCTGGATTTTTGAAAATAAAGACACATTCATATCCCTACGGAAGTTTCGAACCGTTAAGAAGAAATTACCATGTTTTTTACCGTGAAAGGAATTGTAGATCACATAGTGCTTGTAATATAAAAGATCACCAAAAGTTGTTTAAGTGTCCCAAAACATTCATTCTTGATCCATATCATGCTCCAATCGACTATTTGGAAAGAACCGTGTATATGAAAAACAAATTGAAATGAAAGAAGTTTTCCAACGATAACTTGCATTGGATAGCCACTAAAAAGTGGTAAACCGAGAATTACCTGGCCAGAATTCTTTAAGGACCTAAAACATATGTGGGAAACAACCGGCCCACGGGCCGGATTCGGCCCGCTGTAATATTTGATCCGGCTCGCGAGTCATTGTCGTATTACTTCATGTCTGATATGTATCGCGAAAAATTATGAACACTACTTTAAAATGCACTATTTTTAAACGCGGCCCGCGAACGTATTTGCATATTAAAGTTTGGCCCACAACATGTCAAAGGTTGCCCATACCTGACCTAAAACAAAATCTTGCTCGAGAACAGGCAGCTCTCTTGTCCACCACAACAACACTCGGGAAAAGAGAAGCTGAAACAAAAACGATCTTCTAAGGACGTTAGACGAAAATTGGGAGAATCGATTTGATTAGTTTCGAAGAGTGTAAAAGTGTATAGAATGTGATGAAAATTATTATCGAAGATTGTGCAAATTAAAGCCCTTTTGCTATTCTTTTTTAGCATTTGCGAAACATACTCGTATGTACTAAATAATTAAAAATTTATATAAAATAATTTTGCACAAAGACACAATTTCCTTAGAAAACTATTTTCATTAAGTTTTGTTTTATATTTGTTTCTGTATATCACATAATTGGGCACAATTTTTTGAAATATTACAAAAATATTATTATGTAGAAAATCTGATGATTTAATAAATGAAATTACACTGCGCATAGTCCACTCATTATAGCTAACCAGATTATTGTGTTTAAACTATTATAGTTCACAAAGAATTCATTAAATATTAACAACAGCTTATATAGTACGGCCATTAATTAACCCACCAGATTCCCTACAAAGCAAATTTTCCTATAGAAGGGACCTTTTAGTCCATTACTTATTCAAAAGTCTTTGCATTGTTACACGATACAACTAGCCGTAGTTGTTACGCTAAATTATTGTGCGACGTGTAGCGACTTAATTCTGAAAATTATTTAATTCTCAAAATGCATTATTAAATAATATACGAGGCACAGTTCAAAATTAGCGGCCGATCACGTATAAAAAAAATTCTAACTGGTTCGCGCGTGTGTAGTAGCGTTCATTGATCTCTTAGTAATGTAAATTAGAAATATAGGTCATATTGTTATCATTCGATTAGTGTCTGCCTTCGTGAGATAATATGTTCAAATGAGTGCGGTAATAGCCAACCCTGACAGTTATGAGCCTAGCGCAAATAGTGAAGGTAAAATGAGACAATGGTGACGTACATTTAAGTAGAGCCGTTGAAATGTTCACGATCAGCAGGGAAAGGCAAGCCTATGTCTATACTGACGATCTCGTTGAGCGTGTGAATACAAAAATTAAAGAAAATTATTTCTCTATGCCAAGCAAACTTTCTCTTGAACTTCCAGAAGTTTCTAAGACATCGTTGTTAAGAATCATTGATTGAAACTCTAAGCTATTGGATTGCATGATTTGTGTGCATGATTAGTGCTGAAAATGCTCATATATGCTAATAAAGATCACCAAATGGTATCTGCACATATTCTTCTCATCCTCCGTTTCCCCTTATAGTCCTGATCTTGCACTCAGTATTTACCATCTCTTCGACATTTTAAAAACCGGCTTGTATCTACACGTGTTGAGGAAAGTGTAAATTGAAAATTTCAGTGCAGAACTGGCTAAAATCCAAGGCGGAATTTTATGCAGATGATTTGAAAAAGTGTTTGGAATGACGTGGTGAATATGTAGAGAAATGACGCAAATCTGAAAATTTTTAAAACCATTCATAAATTTGTCATTTTTTTAATTGTTTTCATTTTATTAATGATCGGCTAATAATTTTGAACCGAGCCTCGTATATATGGAACGGCTACTGTCATCCTGAAAGTACTTTCCACCTACACATTGAGTTGGATGGCGTCTTATATCGGGAAACAAATCTAAAACTAATTTTTCAGAGTACTGGTGTCTCCCATAATTTTGAAAATGACCCGAAATCAGGTGAATAGGAAAAATGATCAATTTGAGTTATTGTTTTTTGGCTCCGAAATCTCTTACAGTCATTAAACTATGTCTAGGCGCACTGGCATAACAAATCGTCGTACTCGTTTGATCACAATTCGTATTTTTTTGTTAAACAGAATTTTATGATCTCTTCAGCATCTCTCTAAATTGCGTCGTTAGTTGTCTGTTTCTATTTAATATATAATAAATAAATTCTTAATGTATTCTCTTGTGATCTATACCTACCTATACCACAAGCGTCCTCTTTTTAAAACGCCTAAACGCTATTTATGTGTTCTAAATCTTTGGCTGGTTTCATTTCACATCTTGTCATTACCATCAATTGAATTTTTAAAAAATGAACAGTAAGCTACATCATGCTTAACGCTAAAATTTGCATACATTTTAAGCCTCTAGATTCAGTACCTAACAAAACCTTTTTAAAATCGTCACTAAAAAAGTTCTTCTTTCAATTCAAAAAAAAAACGAAAAACCCTTGGACACGGACAACAATTAACACTCAGTAGTAATCAAACGTTTTAGAATTATTAACACTTCATCATATCATTATATCATTTTATGTTTTTTAAATAATTACACAAAAGCTATTCTATATTCAATTGCTTTTCGACAATTTCAGCAATATTATAGCAACTCATTAATAATTTAATAATACTAGTAAAGTAATACTATATCAAATATAAATATATTAAGACCTTTCCAAAAATTTTAAATAATTGTATTAACAAAATTTTAGCACTATACCAATTAAATTTTACATAAATTTTATTCATTTCTGTAATTTATTTGAAAGTAGAATTTGGGCTCATTTTCTTTTACAGAAACAGTGCCAAGTAGCAGTTTTGCCTTTAGGTACCGGAAACGATCTGGCTAGGGTATTAGGTTGGGGTTCTTCTTGCGACGACGATACACATTTACCTCAACTCCTTGAGAAATACGAAAAAGCTAGTACAAAAATTCTGGATAGGTGGAGCATAATGATTTTTGAACGAACAGTGGCGATGCCCAAATTATCTTTGGTACCAGGCCAGAGCGAAGGTCAGTTACACACGCAGATCTCTCAGTATGAAGACAGTCTTGTGACGCACCTACAAAACATTCTGCAATCGGACGAAACTTCGGTTGTGTTAAACTCGGCCAAAAGACTCTGTGAAATAGTTAAGGAATTCGCGACCCAAGTGTCCGATAGCTCACTCACCAGAGGTGACGAACAATTAAGCAAAAAATGTGATATTTTACAACAGAAATTAGATTTACTATTGCAAACGTTAACTAGTGAACAAATAGACGCGATGAGAATCGAATTCGAAGACGACGAATTACCCAAAAATTCATATCAACCAAGAGACGATACCGAGAGCGAGATGTCGTACGATAAATCCAAAACAGAAAAAGATCTCAGTAATTTTAACTTCAGAAAACACCGCAGAACTTCGAGATTCATGGAACGGGAAAAAGACGCTCTCATCATGCGAGCGAACAGTTTGAAGAGAGCAATCAGGAGTTTAGTAGAACATACTGAACAAGCAGTCGATGAACAAACTAGACAAGCTGCCGCTTCAATACCAACTGTCAAAATATCTCTTACCACTGATTTAGACAAAGACGATCACAAGATGGATTCACTCAAAGTGACAACTACTATAGAAACATCTGACATGAGTTCAACACCATCTACTGCTAGTAATAGTTCAATATTAACTACTAGATTAGTCAATATATCACCCATGCCTGATATAAGAAGGGAATCTACTTGTGATGAATGCCCCGATTTTTTAAATTTACCCGTACCTCCAGATTTTGCTGATAGCAGGAGACCAAGTCAAATTCAGTCGAGGTAAGCTATTTATATACACTTTCTTTGGTTTATTCCATTATTTATAAATTATTATTTACGTATTATATATATATAATTAAATAAATTCTAAAATATTATGCATAGTTCAAGATTAAAGAAAATTCATTTTGATTATATTATTAGAATATGAAAAATTTAGATGAGTAGTGAAGTATACACGTACATAATTTTATATTTGGTAATTCTTGATACAAAGTTAAAGTATTATACACACAGAAAAACATCGGTCGTATCTAATAAACTATAAATTATAATATAGATATAATATATATGTGTAAATATATATATATATATATATATATATATATATATAGATATATATATATATATATTATATAATAATGTTTCAGCATAATCTTGCTGAAACAACTATTCTTGCAATAGCATTTAAGCTCCAAATCCGTAAAAATTATTTTACAAAAGTTCTGCAAAAACATTGAAAAATATTTGAATGAAAATATTTCTTTATATTGTAGTGGGCAACGCCGCCTGAACTGCAAAAATATCGTAAATAAAATTTCGACTACTGACGAGTAAAACCTAAAAGTTCCTATGTATTTGTGACAATATCTATAAGATAATACTATTAGATCATTACAAAATGTGGAATTGACTAACTTCTTAAAATTGTTAAGAAATTCATAAAGTTTTTTATAACAATATTATTGAATATCACATTTCTCATATTATATTTAAACGCGAAACAATGTATTGGGACGTACACTTCTTGCGGAACAACCCATTAATTAATTAATAAAATTTTAGAATTCTTCATTGGAATTTTCTAAAAAGAATTGGCGAGTCTCTGAAAGCCAGCTTTCAAACTAATAATGCATTCTCAGTTCTCGATTTAACCAATGCGTCAATATAGAGTCTTTAAAGTAGTTTTTCATAAGAAACCTGATGGAGCTATGCTGGTGTTCGAATAAAATCTCCATAATATGCTAAAATATGAAACAACACACCGAAATGTATGGCAGCAAAACTTCATATCATTACCAAATAAAATTTTGAGCGTGATGTCTGTGTTGGTCGTCATATTCCTGGCAAGTAACTGTGCTGGTGAAACAAAAATTACGTAAATTTCTTTCGAAATTTAAATATTACTCTATACTGTGGTTTTGATATAAAGTAACAATTACATTTGCAACAAACAAGAACCAAATTTCTTCTCACATTAAAGCAGCATTTGAATAATATTTAAGGAAATTATCTCATATGAATACTACTGTGAATTCTATAAAAAATACGTATAAAGCAAACACTCCTTGAAGATGATAATCCTGTAGAAATATTTCACGAGGTGAACATGATCATCGACTACGACTTAAAGAAATTCACCTTCTTCTGGTATTACATCATTTCATTAATTACAAATTTTTTAATGAAAAACTTTCTGCATCGACTCGAACTGCATCTACTGGACAGCTGTACAAATTTAGACTGCTATTTGATTAGAGCGGCAGTTCAAAGAACAGTAGATGTGCAGTCTTGCGCGATGAATGAATGAATTTTCCATTAAATTTTCTTTAATTAATTAAACGATGTAATAGCAGGAAAAATAAATTTTACACACACACACACACACATATATATATATATATATATATATATATATATATATATGCATGGCCATATGGGATGAACAAAGTTAACCCAAAACCCGAAGTGCTTACCAAAACTTCCTTCGACTTTGTGGAGCAAATAAAGAAGAAACTTTGTAACCTACTGGAAATGAAACGATGGTGTTTTGCTATGGTCCATTACTGAAAATGGAGACATGAAATAGCGAAAACCAAGAGAGAAAGCTCTACATAAAAGCGCTTCAAATGGGAAAAAGAATCATGGCAAATTTTTCCGAGATCCCGAAATGATAGTGATGGCTAATTTTGAAGAAAGAAATATTACGGTAAATGCCTAATACAAAGAGTGCTAGGAAAGCTTTGCAATACATCTTTGTTTATTTATTTTTTTCAAATTAATTTCCTGTACACTCAATACACCTCTCCATCCTCCGAAACCAATCTTTAAACCAGTTCAGCCAAGTTTCACTAAGTCGTAACACTCGTTGTCCCAAGCCCGCAGAAGGTCCTCAGCACTGGAAAACCACCTCCATTTTAGCTTCATTTTCACATACGGGAACTGTCAAAGTCACAGGGAGCAAGATCTGGACTGTAGGGAGGGTGCTTGAGACATTTCAATCCTGTCCTGGTCAAATATTCCGTGCAGACTTTGGCGCAGTGAGCTGGAGCATTATCGTGATGGAGGAACCAGGTGTCCATTCTTGACTTTAGCCGCAGGTTCTTCATAAATCCAATGACTTTAGGCAGGCACTGTTCAGTATATCACTTAGCTGTGACTGTCTTCCATGTGTCCAAAACGGCACATCGTAATAGTACAGCCAAGTCTCGTCACCTATCACGATGTTGTTCACATACCGAGATTGTCCCATATTAAATTCTTTTAGCATCTCCCGGCACCAAATCACACGTGGTGTCATCTGCTCTTCAGTCAGTCGATGCGGCACCCAGAGAGAACAAAGTTTCTTCACCTGCAAATGATCATGCAGAGTCGAACGAATTACTGATGCATTTAGGCCTGAAGTACCCTCTATCTGTTGGTAGGTCACTCGACTGTTCTCGCCAAGCATTTTCCTCACAGTAGTAACGTTTTCCTCCGTAACTGACGTTCGTGACTTTCTCGACCTCTCAGCATCCTCCACAGTTAAATTTTCCCTTTGGAATTCTCTATACCACCTGAATATCGTTGTGCAATGTGAACAAACATCACCTAGTGCAAGAGTCATTTCTTCGAAGCACTGATCTATGTTTAAACCACGCACGAAATTATAACGCGAAACTGCCCTTATCTCATTCCGTGACCACGATGCCATCGCAAGCACTCTCACTGCTAATAAATAACTGAGCCCATCGACATAGCGCGGCGGCTACTATGCACATATCTCAACATGCAGCAACAAGCAGCTTCTTACGATTCATTGTTACGTCATATTGCAAACCTTTCCTAGTACCCTTTGTATTATAAGTACTATAATTCTGCATAAATTTTAGGATCTGACTATAAAAAGACGGCGGGAAAGATACAGAACTTATCTATGATAATTTATATGTCTACACGTCTACACGATCAGGTTTGAGCAAGCTGCTTTTAGAGATTATAGTCATTTTCGAATAGATCACACACTATATAAACTTATCAAGGCTTTCAGTACCTTATAACCTTGAAAATACTATCAGAACGCTGTTTTGGTGCTAAATTTAAAGATAATTTTTATAAATGTTTAGGAATGGCTCACATTGTAACAACTTTATTGAAATCAAAGAAATTATTATTAAAATGTAGTAAACACATAATTCTTTTTATACTTAATTTCTGTACTAAGTAGGTCGTGTTAACTTACGCTTTCATAAATTAACAAATAGATGTCTGTCCTATTAAGCTCCGATACTAACTCGTAAAAATTTCCTTGCACATCTTTCTTCATTCCCTTTGTAATTTGCTATTCGTAATCTGATTATAATCTACCATTTCTAAGCTATAAATTCCATTATTTCTTAAATATACCAAAGAAGAGAAGTCTGAGAAGCGGATATCAAAATGTAACTTCTTGTCTAATTCTGATTTTAATTCATACCATTTACTCTTTGAACTTTAATTTGTTCATCTCGATAAAGCTCGTATTTATAAAAATCACATCCACAACTAATCAAAATAGTTTGAGTCTTGTTAATTTGTGGGGAAATATTGCTTCATCTAACAATATACCTATTTAAAATACGACTATTGGCCGATTTAATGAAATGCATGAATTTACATAGAATGACATATATATATAGAACGAATAAATATACGGATTAAAGTAAGAAAAGAAACCGGTTACTTTAATAATCAGTAGAAAGTAATGAGAGATTAAATAACTCGAAGAAACGAGACATCGCACAACATTTGCTGCATACAGCAAGCCACAACTTCTACTTAGATAATATAGACCACGTTGCACAATAAAAATACAGAACGTGCATACCGATCGCCACCTGAGCATAATTTTTGTCGCTTATAACTGCTCAACACAACCGAATCATAACCAAAATTTCAATCACTGGTAAAAATTAAATTACAAAATTACAGTCACAACTCATTCGAGATTCAACTGGTGCTTGAAAGAAACGACTGAACTGCCGTCGAAACATCGCAACAGAAAAACTTCATTTGTTAACCGAAGTTATACGCGGAATAATATGCGAGGAGCCACTGTTTGATACATATGTATGTATATTATCTGTTTTAGATAATTAGCCATGACTAATTAAATAGTGCGAACTGTGCTAATTAGTATAGTTCGCATGGATTTCTAAATGTCTTTTCTAGAGGAAAATAATATACACGTATTTTTTTGAATACAGTAGGCGCTCATAAATTAGGACTCGTACAAATTAGAATATTGCGGAAATTAGAACCTGAGATTTTAATGCGTTAAAGGTTCTAAAATTAGAACTTTAAGTTCTAATTCTCGAGCGTTCCTTTTTGTGTTGAAGGGAAATCACCGAATTATGCGAGTACATGTAGACGGGGATTTCCTTCGCGTGCTCATAGAATATTTGATCATTCGAACGTCAATATTTAATACGTGCACACAAATTTTGCTAACGCTCCGCTGAAAAGTGGAAGTGAGTAAAATTCAACATGTCAAATAAATGTGAGAAAAACACTTTGTCATTGGAAACTAAAGTAAAGATATTAAGAATGCTTGATGAGGGTGCCCAAGGGAATCGTTTAGCCGTATATTTCAATGTAACAAAGTCTGCGATCACCTATATAAAATCGAAAAAGGATGCTACATATAGTAAATGCTGTTTCCAACACGTATCAGGTTTCAAAAGCTAAATCTTTACATAGCGCTGAATATCTCAAAATGGAAATTCGTCTTTATGAGTGGTTTTTAAATTAGCGCGAAAAAAGGTGCACAATAACTGGACCTATTTTAAAAACGAAAGCTAAGACTAAGAAGATTTTTGGTGAACTGCATTCCATGCAAATGATGGATGGTTAGCCAATTTTAAGCATCGACACGGTATTCGTTGATGTTGAGGTGGTGACTCCATTTATTCATAAACTTCGAGCCAAAGTAGCTGAAATGGAGCTTACGCAGACCCAAATATATAATGTCGATGAAAGTGGTTTATTTTTCCGTTGCCTACCAGATAAGACATAAGTTGCTGCTAATGAAAAATTTGCCCCTGGATACAAAATACCTAAAGAACGCATTTCAATTTTACTAGGGGCAAATTCTGATGGCTCACATAAATTAAAACCATTTGTTATTGGAAATGCAAGAAAGCCGAGGTGTTTTAAAGGATTTAATAATCCACTTCATTACAATTTTTCGAAAAATGCTTGGACGACTTCGCGGATCTTTCATGAATGGTTTCGCAAAATATTTATTAAAGAAGTGAGGAAAAGAAATCTTATTTTTTTAGATTTAGAATTTTTAATATATTTTTCGTTCAACAGATCATCCATTTTCTGAAGAGAATAATTTTCCTCCGAAGGCCCTTTTACTTATTGATAATTGTTCTGCTCATTCTCCAATCCAGGAGATTTAGTGCTGATGGTTGCATATTTCTTTCCATCAAATGTGACAGCAGCCGGGCAACCAATGGATCAGAATCCCATAAAGTTAACAAAGTTCACTTAGAGAAGTAAACTTCTTTCTCACATAATAACTGAAAGTGGTGAAATGAATACTGTTTTTAAATGCAATTCAATTCGCAATGCAATAATTTTTTTGAACCAAGCTTGGGATGAGTTACCATAAAGCGCACTAAAGAATTCTTGGTTCAAATTGTTAAATTGGGACTCTAATCAATACGACAGCGACAATGATTTGCCCTTAGCACAATTACTTCAAAAGGATCATGTATGGAATGAAGTTCTCGAAAGGTACCTAAGTTTTTTATAAGAAATTGCACAAAACAATTCCATTAGTGTAGACGAAATCGAAGAATGGCATGAAAATGAAGTTGTTATTAACGGACTTGGAGACGAACTCAATAGCGATGATGATGCTTCAGATAGCAGCGACGACAGAGTTATGGAAGACATACCAATAATTCCTTTTTCTATAGCCATGAAAAGCGTCAACAACTTGATACAATAGTGCAAAAATACAAAGTTGAATTCCACCAAGCACATGTCCAATCTCTTGCTCCTCCATAACGACATAGTTCTTTCTAATATTATAAAACTAAAAAAACAAACTCACATTACAGATTATTTGTGTACAAGTAATGATAAATAAATAATAGACAAAAAACCTTTTTGAACAATTAATTATTTTTTATCCTCGGTGTTATTTTTGGCTATTTTGGGCTAATTGTAAAAACGTTCGGAAATTAGAATAATTTGAGAATTAGAATTGCCCCCGGGAACAACGTGGTTCTAATTCTTGAGCGTCTACTGTATATATATATATATATATATATATATATATATACAGACTTGTTCATTCTAGAATTAGATATGCGCTGTCCACAAGTGGAAAGAGTGCTGTTAGGTTAAAGCGCGCGAGAAAGGAGGATAGAATATCTCTCACTGGCAGTTTCGTTTTCTCCCACTTTTGTATTGCAAACAACTTCCCCTACTATATTCACTTATTTGACGAAGATCAAGCTAGAATTCGTCAGTTACCTGAAGAACGAGAACAGAGGGAAATCGAGGTGTGCAGTATTGTTGAAATCGAACCTTCTTATTCTAGTAAACAAATATCTGAAGTAGTTGACGTAAAACCTCTAACAGTTCGTCGTATTCTACACTAGGATTTTTAAAAGTTTCTTTTAATTTTTTCATTGTTTGAAAATCTTTTTAATTTTTAGAATTTTCTATTTCATTTATTTCAAGAATATTTTATTAGTTTCACGCCAAACGGCAAAACATTTCAAGAAAATAGCCATGTTTGAAAATCTTTTTAATTTTTAGAATTTTCTATTTCATTTATTTCATGAATATTTTATTAGTTTCACGCCAAACGGCAAAACATTTCAAGAAAATAGCCATGTTGCATTTTATTAAAAGATTCAAATAAAATGCATCAAATAATTTATACAATTCAAAAATGTAGGTACGTATTGTCAATGCATAATGATTTACAGCCCCGACCTACACACATCATGTCGCTGGTGAAGACTGATTTCAGACATTCTCACGCGTAACACGCGAGAAAGTAGGGGAAGTTGTTTGCAATACAAAAGTGGGAGAAAACGAAACTGCCAGTGAGAGATATTCTATCCTCCTTTCTCGCGCGCTTTAACCTAACTGCACTCTTTCCACTTGTGGACAGCGCATATCTAATTCTAGAATGAACAAGTCTCTATATATATATATATATATTGTTCCACTTCACAAATATAAAATTTCTTTTGATATTGTTTTTAAATAGCTCTTTTTTAGTACAAATCGATTTTAAAAACCAAAAATTATGATTTAAAATAACCTTTGGGATATTATAGGTATTTCAAACGAGAAACTTCTTTGTTAGTGAACATGTATTGATTACAAACTATGACCTCTTTTCCAAGGAAATAATTTCTAATTACGATTACCTTTCAAACTTTTATCCTTTGACAAAGAATATTTACCACCTGTAATAGTGTCAGTTATGTAATAGATATAGAAAATAATTTTTAATATTTCAAATAAATGCTTGAAAATGCAATTTTATTTTTGAAATGGAAACCTTTTCTGTTGTATTAAATTTTCTTATCCTTTGACGTTTTTGTATTGTGTTATCAAATTTTTGTTTCAATTATAATTTCTGATTTTTATTAAGGAACTTGAGAAAGTATATTTTTCCTAACATAATTGCGTTAAACAACTAACGCATTAAAGAGAAAACTTCGAGATATTTAATTTCAAAGTAAAAATCATGGTACATAGAAATCGCGCTCTTATACAATCCAAATTTGAAGTGAGTTTACGCTGTCACAAGATAACTACTATCAACGCAAACAATAAGAAATCGTTTGGATACGTCTGGCCTATATACACGAAGACCGCTTGTTTGCATTTCTTTTAGTGCAGAGTTAAAAGAGCCCGTAGAATATGGGAAAATATCAATTGGAATCATAATGAATTTAGATGTACGTTACAGACATATAATAGATACATTCTGATTTAGCGTGAATCCGGTAATTGTAATAACCCACAATTTATCAGGAAGGCTTCATATCAGAATGATAGCATAATGGTATGGGTCGGGATACGTACTGGAGATCACATTGATCTTTATTTAGTAGCAAATACAGCTCTCACTTTCCAGAGATTTCCGAATGAAATTCTGGGATTCATTGTCTTCCATATGCACTAGTAGTGGGAGAAGAATTCATTTTTATGGACGATAGTGCTCCTCCTTAACGAGCAAGCATCGCGAGCAACTGAATTGATGAAATTGATGCAGAGAGTGGCCAGCTAATTCTTCAGGTGGTAATCCAATAGAAGATGATTAAGAAGTTGTTAGGTATCGCTACACAAAGTGCCATCAAGAACACTTCACGCATTACAAATTGCTGGTAGAAATTGAATATGATTTTCCAAGAACTGTTTGATATGCTAATCAGGTCCACGTCGATAACATTCCAAATGTTTTCAGATGCTCGTAGAGATCGCATTTGTACATCATTAGTCTCTATTTTTTTTGTAAGAATTATTGCAATTAAACTTCAGTAGAATCGAATATGTCTGTATTCTTCTATAATAAAAATACGTTTTACACTCTTCTAATGGGAATACATACATTAAAATTTGTCCGAACAAGTTAACTAAAATAACGTGTTCAGATGCTTGTTCATATATATATTTAAAGCAAAAAATAATGTTAAATCCACTCTTTTTTTAATTTATTATCACTTTTATAACATATTACTTAATAGTTATGGCATATATGGAAAACAACGCTAGCAGAGCGGTGCACAATGAAGAACGATCCTACAACAAACGGAAATTATACATATGTACATACGTAGCAAACATGAGCAGAGTTTCACAATATGACAATAGCGAACCCGGCTACGGAACTGCTGGTATCGAACGTCAGAGTTGCCCGTACTCGTGCCTGGATGGGTCTCCCGCTATAGTCAATATGCTTTCAGTATCCAGAATTATGAATTTTATACGTTTTTCTAAGAAAAACAGAAAAGTTCTTCATATTTAAAGATTTTCTTTTTCTTTCGTCATCATATAAATATAAAAGCAGTTCAATATCCAACAATTTTGATGTTCTGTCAATTACTAAAGGTTCTCATTTTTAGAAAGTAGTTTTTACATTTGAAAGTTAGTCTTTTCTTTTACAATTAACTAACTGAACATGTTTTCTCATATTTAAAACGTGCTGTATTTTTCTATGGTTTAGATAAATCAACTTCAAAACTATTTCCAATTATAATACATAACATTAGAAAAAAACTAAATTCATTTAATTAGAAATACAACCATATATTACGTAACTATATCAAAACATAATTATGTCAACAAACGTACTTAAGTGTATCATCATCGTATTCTGCTAGTAACAACAATATCAACGCTTTAATAATAATTCATCGCAATCTAACTACTAATTAATTTTCATTATTGTTATTTAGCTTCCATTTACGCTATTAATTTATTAAAATATTGAAATATTTAGACCCAATTTGCCGATCAGCATTAATAATCAAATGAAGAATTTTAATGTACATTAATTAGTTGTAAAAGCAGTACACAAAATTGAAGTACTTACATATTCGATTTCGAATTGATGTACTTACAAGGGCTACCGTCGAATTGCTTTAGTGATTAAATAACTTTATTTTCAAATAATTGCTTCTACAGTAGAGCAAACATTCAGATAAAATTTACATCATATTATCGTCGAATTACATATACAGTGAAATCCGTTTATTGAAATACTCATATTATCCGCCAAAATTATTCCTATATGCGGATTATTCCATTATCCGTTTTTAATTTATTTTTTCTTATTACTAGTAAGTTAAGTATGTACATATATACATACATAATTCGTATTCTTTATATCTGCGATTTTATAACTATAAAATTGACTTCAGTATGATACTGTAAATTTATGTTGCGATTTTCAAAAAATGTATTTAAGAATACATACAAAAGAAATAAAACACATTTCAGCATAATACATATTTTTTAATTGATACTATTTTTTTTATTTCAAACTCTACACATCCTTAACAAAATAATCTGTAATTTTATTTTGTTTTCTTTCTTTACACAAAATGTCAGTGATTTGGTTATCTAACGCATAAAAATGTGGAAAATTACAATCAGTTTTTGATTCTAAAAAACGAGGTATAGTGTCACATGCTAATTTCACTTCTTGAGATGATGGCGCGGTTGATGGAGTATCCTTTGAGTATGTATTTTTTTCTGCTTCTTCTTCCTCCTTCTGTTCCATCACCTTATCAAACGAAACGAAAATGGAAAAATTTTCTTCTGTCATGGCAGCCGGAAGTGGTTCTTCGATGTTGACAATTTCTTGTTCCTCTCCTTTAATAAACTGACATTTTACGAAACAATTTAAAATAGAGCTTGACTGAATTTTATCCCACGCATTATTCATCATGTGAAGAGCAGATAAAATTATTAGTTTTCGAGATAGACCAATTGCACTTTCAGTAGATGACGGCTCATAAAAATCAATTGTAGAAATAATTTTCCTTATTATTTCCATTCTATAATTTCTCTTAAAAAGAGAGATAACTCCTTGATCCAAGGGTTGAATTATAGATGTTGTGTTAGCTGGCAAATAATGTAGTTGCGCATTAGTCAAATGCACATCTGGCTTGTGAGCAGTCCATAAACAGCAAAACTTTCCTATTTGATTATTTCATTACCTTATCGAAGTTTAAAAGCCAATCTTTAAACAATGCTGCTGACATCCAAGCATTTTTGTTTGAAGTATATTTCACAGGCAAAGATTTTACCCCTTTAAAACTCCTTGGGCTTTTTGACTTGCCAATGACAAAGAGCAGCAACTTATGACTTCTGTCAGAATTGGCGCTCATCAAAAGGGTAATTCGGTCTTTTGCAGCTTTACCTCCTACAGCCTTTTCTCCACGAAAACAGAAGGATCCATCAGGAATAGCGCGATAATATAAAGCGGTTTCATCGCAGTTATAAATGCAGTCTGGCTTATAATCTTTTAATAAAGATGGTAAAACCTCACTTATCCACGTATTCGCAGCAACTACATCTGCCTCACTTGCTTCACCTACAATTTGTTTGAAAGAAATTTGGGAACGACTTTTCCATCTGGTAAACCACCTATTTGTTGCTTGAAAATTTACACTACCCAGATTTTGTGCAATCTGTTCGGCTTTTTCCTTCAAAATGAGTCCGCTAAGTGGAACTTTACGCGCTCTTTTCTCCATAAACCAATGATTTAAAGCATTTTCTACATCAGCATTCTTCCCGTTGCGTCTTCGTTTTTTGAGTAGATTTAAAATTATCACCCCAATCACTTAAAATACTGTCTTTTCTTTTTAACAATTTCCTCACTTGTGCTTGAGACACGCCAAATTTTTTGGCAACATCCGACTAACTGCAAGTTGTTTCTTCCAAAAACTCAAGCAATTTTACTTTTTCCTTCAGAGCAAAGTCTTTTCTTTTCAAGTTTGTCGAAGAAGCCATTTTTCACTGACTTTTACTCGCTTTCGATTGCAATATCAAATAACAAACTGACCATAAATATAGAAATTTCCTGCTTTTAAAACTTCCGAAAAAATTTTTATCGTATGTATGTAATTCGCACAGAATTAACCATTATCTAAATACTGTTTAAAATCACTTAGGTACAAGATTTTATTGCAATACGTAATTATCCGAAAATTATCTGTAATTATGTACATAATAGCTTTCTAAATGTAAAGTAAACATTCATAGTAACTTTTGGTTTACATCCACCTTTAGTTAAGCAGGTAGAGAAATTTATTCTTTTATGAAGACAAAATCACATTAATGTTCTCAGAAAAGCCATTTCTTTACCCAATATATTCTATTAAAAGATATTCTTATAACCGAATAATTTTGTTAATACTTAAAGGGAAATGGTTTTTTTCTTGAGATTTTAATTCCTTTAATCGATATATTCTATTAAGAGGGTTTCCAATAAACGGGTTTCACTGTATAGTTCGTAATTATATTCGCGATTGCCAACTTCATTTCGCTTGCAATAAAATACCTAATATTGCTTAAGTTAAACTGATTTTTTTATGAGGTTCTAATTTAACGTTACTCAATTTAAATCAAAATATCAAAATTATTAAGGGAATAAAGCACTAATATTATCAAATCTAGAATGATGGTGTGGTTAATATAAACAAATGCACAGTTTGAGTCTAAAAAAGAGATAGCAAGAAGACAGAAGCATTAAAAGAAAGGAAGGTTTGAAAACCGAAAATATCAAATTAATAATAAAATCAAGTTTTCTTAGATTGATCTGCCTTGTAGACTTCCGCCGTTGTTGTCCATGATTATTTCATCTTGGCTTCCAGATTATACCCGCATCCAAGGTACTTGTGCTATAAAAGTTTCGACTTCAATTTCGTCTTCAAGGTTTAACTGCTGCTACTGTTGCCGCTACGACACTTAAGGCTGGTTTACACGGGTAGAGTAATTAAGCGAGTACTTGGTAGAGTCGAGTAACTCTACCCATATAAACGTGCAAAAACGATCAGAATATAGTAGAGTAGCTAATTGCTGGTAGAGTGAAGCACTATCGCACATGTGGGAAAGTAGCTCTACACCACTGTCAAAAACTTTACTCTCCTGCTCATTCTACCCGTGTAATCTCACTCAACTAGGTAGAGTAAAGTAGCTAGTAGAGTTTGTTTGACAATTTATGCGATATACTCGTATTATGAATGTTGTATTTAAAAAAACAAACGTTTTAAAATGAAGTTCACAGAAAGTGAAACGATCAGACTAGTTAATTTATACGCAGATTACGAGTGTCTGTGGAATTTAAATAGTATCAACTATCGAAATAAAATTATAAGGCAGACGGCAGAAGCTGAAATAATAGAAAAGTTTGGTAAGAATGGGTCTGGAGTTGCAGAATTCAAGCAGAAAATTAAAAAATTGTAAACCAGCCTTTAAACTGTTGTCAGTCTATCTCAGGTGGGTTTATATAGGGATGTTATTTATCATAGGTTGATCGACCATTGCAGTTTCAATTACAGTTATTTAGAGATAACAGATTGTCCGATATTGTTTAGGGGTATCCATAATCACAGTTCAGGTTATTAGGGTGTTTAAAGATTTCTATAAGTTCATGGATTTTTCAGTCATACCAATTATTTCTAATATTATATTATTAATAATTTTTATTAGATTAGAAAAAAATCCATTTAAAACAGCAAGAAAGTATATTTCAAGTAAATTTTTCAAGATCCTGAGGATCTTTAGAGAAATATTATTTTGTTAATACTACTTTCAGCTTTAACAATAATCTGTATAAATATACAACACTCAGTACTATGATAACTAATTTATCTTTACTTCTTTTCTTAGTTGTTATCGTTTTCCTATTGATGCATACATAATACTAATTAAATTTTATATTTCATTTCGTGTTAATAGTTCCGAAGTATAATTTTTATTTATAATTTATTAGCCAATTAAATATATAGTCATTTTTTGACCAGCAAATAATTTTAAAAACATGCTAACTTGACTTCTAAGTTGTACAATGCATAACTTTAACACAAACACCAAATTTATTTAAACGCGAATGGTATATCTTTCAACTTTCTTTATATGTATACAGAGATTTAATACAATTTCGATATTTACTTATATACATGTATTATATATATAATTAAAGCAATCCTGTATCAATTTTAAGTTTTAAATTTTACCATAACATTGAATCGATACATTATTAAAGAGTACAAATTTATTTCGAGTGATATGCGGATACATGTTGGTATATAATGCTAATAAAGAACATACACGAGGTGTCTGTTTTTGCCTGAATTACGCTTATTTTTAAAATAAAAATAGATGCGTTTTTCTTTCTATGGCTGAGAGGATATGAAAGAATTGAATTCTGAAATATTTAAATTTCTTAAAAGGATATACATATATCGTGTTTTTCAGATGTAAGATGCTCGCTTCCATAGGAATAGAAATAATAATTTACTTCTATTATGAAATATATTTTTAGTAGAATTACTTACACGGTTTAAAATAAAAACTAAAGATCGCCTTCTGCAATTATTATTGAATATATATATTATTATTGAAAATAATTATTGAATTTTCATTGAAATAATTGAATGGAGTTGATATTTTTATTTTTCATTCTATGAAATATGTATTTCTGTAGAAGGTGTATACAAGTAATTTAATTTCTTGATTTTGAAATATGTAATCGAATTATTCTCAGAATATCGTGGTTTCAGATGTAAAATTTGCTTCCAAGTGAGAAAGACCTAATAAATGATACGTATATTGAAGGAGTTTAATAGTTTAAAATACAACAAGAATATTAAATTTAACTTTCTACAATCTATACACGATTTACCAAAAATTTTTTTATTTACATCAGATTAGCTTCATATGCATCCTCGATTGTCACAAAATATAATAATTTTTAAAAATGTATTTCTGGGGAAATATGTGGTCCAGCATTGTCAGGACACTATTCCTTTCCGATTGGCTATTGTTGGGCGCTTCCTAATTCTTTATTTTCAATTTTTCTAACTGAGAGCAATACTTATTTGAATCCGTGCTTTTATGAAGAAGTAATAACTCGAAATACAAAATTCATTGGCAGTCCCACTAGATGCAAAGCATGACCTTATCTGGATTAAGACTTAGTGTTGATGTAGATCGAAGTGGTTCACCAGCCTTGCTCAATGATCTTTCGCTTTCGTAAAGTTTGTGCAACCCATTTGAATTTTGCGACAGCTTGTATAAAACTTAAATTTTGAATTATTTTACAATGCCACGTTTACGTTTTATCACCATACCAAGCAACTATCAACTGGGCTATATATAGTCTTCCTGCAATTCCTCGAGTTGCGATTTGTGGTTTCGAATCAACTAAATTAACTATTTGATCAATATTTGTAGAAGTTGGTGACCAGAACAAGGAGAATCGATATATGCTTCCCCCTAACGAGACTTGGCAAACCACTTTTAACATGCACGTTCCTTTATGAAATCTTCTATGTACAAAGCACATATTTTTCGTTTAGTCTCACTTGCACTTTTGATTTTGCGGTATAAAAACTGCAAAATTTCACTAATATGTCAAACACCTGAACAAATATGACCAAGTTACAGAAATTGTATCCCAAAAATGTACCTTAATACTATTTACAAACACCTGAACAAATATGACCAACTTACAAAAATTGTATACCAAAAATGTACTTTAACACTATCTGCATTTAGAACTAGACGCCCTTTCTGGTTGACTTAAGAATTTTATTATATTGTTTCGTACATGCAAAAACGTTATAATTTGAAAGTATCACTTGATCGGAAAATGCTTTTATGAAACCTTTCCAAACACAGAAGTCATAAACGAACAGACACTTGATCATTCCTAAAGTTTTTTAGGAAATTTAAAATATTTGAAAAAAATCTCTTTATTGATTAACCGGAACTTTTTGTTTCAAAGTAGTAGAACAATGGCCTATCCACCTGCATATGGTGAACTACTCATCCACAATGTTTCAATTCGTTTTGAATTTTCGGATAGGAAGCACTTCCTTATAAATGTAACGTAACATAAAATATCTTTAGTGAACTAATAGAATTAATTAATAAAACCATTGATGTGTTATAAAAGAGAAGAAGAAGACTTATTGATCCAAACGATCAAGTTACAGGTAAAAGAATAGAGACATTTACTTACGTAAATTTTCCCCAGAACTTATAATGAATATTCAATTTCAGACAGCATAATAATATTAGAAATTAGTAATTGTTAAAAACTAAAGATTCAGTATATTTTTCAATATCTCACTATTTTCAATGTTTTTATTATATACTTTTAAATTAGAATTATAATTTTAAGAACTTGTTTTACGCCTTAAATTTACAACTCCGCCAATAAAGAATTTGCTTTCTTTAAATTTATCGTCAGCCACATAACGAACATTCCTTGTAACACCTCACAAATGTACGATTCAATAAAGTTCCAAAAATTTTGATTGCAACTACCTAATTATAGCATGGAACACAAAGAAGAAACCGACAAAATTTTATTAGCAACTTGCGACACTTTAAAAATAATTGAAACATACGAAACCAAATTCAACGAAAAGATCTTAACGGTGACGATTACTCAACAATCGACAGATAATCATCATAAAATAGACGACAAAATAGAGAAACTAGAAGAAAATGTACAAGAAAAGCTAGAACAAAAAATAGAAGATAAGATAGAAGAAGATCAAGAAGAACTACAAGAATCAAGTACAAATGCAATAGAAACTACGACAACTACTATTAACAAAAACGAAGAAAAGGCAGACAAGCAAGGTGATGATGACAAACAAGAGAAGAATCATGACGATGACAAAGAATGCAGTAGTATAATATCGGCAATATCTAATGAGGAAATTAGTATTACTTCAGAAATAATTGATCAAAAATCTTTCTGTCCACGCAAGAATAGCGATGGCGAAGATATAAATGGTCATATTGGTCACATAGATTCACCGGAAACCGATACTTACCCAAACTCGGAGGCACTACACGGTGAATCGTTAGTAGATGATATTAGTTCGATGTTAGGAAATGATCTTTGTGGCTATGATAGCATGGAGAATACTTACACAGATGACACAACTTTGTTTACCAGCGAATTCAGTGACACTAAACAAGAAAGAAGAAAAAGCATGAAACGCGATTCCCTTGATAGAATAAGACGTACCTCGTGCTCTAAAATAGATGAAGATACCCAGTTCGGTTTTGAAAATAGAGCATTTACGACACAACATAAGTTAGAAAATAAATTCGACATTGACCAACCAAAATATTGTAGTTTGGCACAATTCGTTGAGGGAAATGATATTGCAAGAAAGTCCATTAAACGTGGTAGACCTTCTAAATTATCCAAAACCGAAACTAATGTAAACAGACAAAGTACTTTGACAGAAGAGAGTGAAGGCAGTATTAAAGGATCGAGAACAAGTTTAAATAAAATCGAAAAGGAAATGTCTAATCTAAAAGAAACAGAATGCGAAATTAAAGAAGATATCACCATAGTAGAAACCACGCAAACATTTCCACAAGTAAGTGTAATTGTAGAGCCACCTTCACCAGATCTAAACGAACAAATACGTATTGAAAGAATAGAAAAAATTAGCATAGAAGTCGACGAGGATTTCGACCTAAGAACCATATCAGCTGCTAAAGGAGAAAGATTATCGACCAGTGATATAACGAATAGTAATAATAGTAGTAGTTCGAACCTTCTAGGTATAGATAACGAACATTTTCTGAGTTGTTCTCCAGCAGCAACAAGAAGAATTTCCTGTTGCAGCATGCTCAATTCAAACGAAGCGGCAATCTTGGCTGCTGCAGCAGCTACTTCAAAATTTTATACGGAAGAACATAAGAAAGAGAGGAAGGAGGACAGAGAGAAGGAAAAAAGAAAGCTTCCAATAATCAATCCCTTAGTTCGTCTTCCCAGTTGGCCAAGTAAGAATCTTTTGAATAATTTGTTATTGTATCAACTGCATGAAATATTCTAGTATACTTTTCATATTATATCGTATTTTGAACATCAAAATATACAATATATAGAATATTAAAATGATTTCGCTCGAATATAAATACTATTGAGAATTTCTGTAATTAAATTATTGGGAATGTTGTAATAATTAGTATTTCTTTTCAAGTAAAATTGTAAATGCATGTGAAAGAATTAAACATCGCATTACTTCAAATAGCAAACAAATGAAATCAGGAAAATTAGTGCAAACTTGGAATATGTTTTAATTAAACTAGAATCACGTAAGAATAGGGCTGCAAATCATATACACAGTTGAAATGTAGAAATATAATTTTAACTTTAAATAAAAAGCAATTTTCCGTTAGTTGAAAGATTAAGAAAGTGCAAACATTGCTCTGACTTACTTGATAAATTTCACCAAATTAACAAATTAATTATCCTTTCAACCACTTGCTTTGAAAAACTGAAGAAGTGAATGTAATATGTACAGATTATATAAATCTTCTGAAACAAAACTACTCAACTAAGATACTCAGTAGACAATTATAGCGTTTTCTTCTAAATATTTTGTTACTTATTTGTTACTCTTCATTGAACAGGGTGTTTCAAAAAGAATATACGTACTTCGAATGCATAAATTTATTAAATTTAAGACATACGAATATGAATCTTTAAACACATATTTACAAACCTCTCAAGTTCAGATTACAGATGTTCAATATCTCCTCCATGAACGACATGAACAATATCACATCGATACTCAAATTCCTTCCATACTCGGGCAAGCATGTCCTTGATGTTATAGCAGTACGGATCCGGTTCTTCAACTTTTCCAGGTTCTGTGGGAGTGGTGGTACCTATGAAATTTTACACACATATATACAAACCTCTCAAGTTCAGATTACAGATGTTCAATATCTCCTCCATGAACGACACAAACAATATCACATCGATACTCAAATTCCTTCCATACTCGGGCAAACATGTCCATGATGTTATAGCAGTACGGATCCGGTTCTTCAACTTTTCCAGGTTCTGTGGGAGTGGTGGTACCTAAACGTCGTCTTTAACGAAACCCCACAGGAAGAAGTCACAGGGTGTCAAATCCGGTGACCGTGGAGCCCAGCCATGCCAAGTCGCCAGATCCTTGACGACCAATCCAACTGTTCGGTAGAGTTTCATTCAGAAATTCACGCACTTGGCGACTCCAGTGAGGGGGTGCCCCGTCTTGCTGAAAAAAGAAGTTGTCTTCGTGCAGACTCGGAAACAACCAGTTTTGTAACATAGCGAGATACTGCTGACCGTTAACCGAGTTTCCATCAAAGAAGAATGGGCCGTAAACAGATGATCGGGATATCGCACAAAACACAGTGATTTTAGGCGAATCTCGTACATGTTCAATAGCTGCATGTGGGTTCTGTAGACCTCAAATTCGAACATTGTGTTTGTTTACCAGATTACTAACATGGGAAGTCGCTTCATCACAGAACACGATGCGTTGTGCGTAAGTGTTATCATTGTCAATAGCATCATGAATCTCGTTACAAAATACGTTTCCGTTTGTCATTAGGATACAGAACTTGTAACAACTGTAACTTGTACGGCTTCATAACCAACCGACTTCGCCGACCGCACTTCGCAAACTCGAGAACACAAAATAATTTCTGCTGCGGAGTAGCCCTTTTAAACATATGACGGTTACCAAGAAACACAGAAGACAACTGACATCTAGCGGCTATTAAATAAACTGTATTCGTTTCTCCAATGGCCGAGCCGAAGCGCAACGATCGATAATTTCAATAAAATGATACTTCTTTTTGAAACACGCTATATTATAAATCAAATTTAGTTAATTATTTTCTAGAATTTTCCTAAATTTATTTATGAAAAATGAAGGGCTCGTCCATCGTTTCATTACCAACGTCAAGAATTAAAATTTTAAATCTTTTAGCTGAATACTCCTTTTTCGGACAATAACACTTTGCTTCGCAAAAAAATTTGCTTCGCTAAAAATTTTATCTCGATCTGTCAATTCATTCATTTTTAGCAATCTATTTGAATTAGACGTGTCGGTGTATTTTTTAACAATGGAAAAAACTGAATATCGCGCTGTGATAAAATTCTTTGTTTTGGAAGGTTTATCAGCAACAGAGATTCATACAAAAATGGTGAACGTGTTAAAGGAATGTGCTCCATTTCCAACAGTACATCGATGGGTTTTAGAGTTTAAACGTTGAAGATGAACCACGTAGTGGACGACCAAAAACTGCAATAAACACCAGAAATCATTGAGCAAGTACATAATATGGTTAGTGAAGATCCGAATTTGACTAAGCGTGAAATTGCTAATACCATAGGCATGTCAGAAGAACGAGTACTCGTTATTTTACATGAAGAATTACATATGAAAAAGCTGTTTGGAAAGTTAGTGCCGCATTCGTTAACAATTCAACAAAAACTGGATCGAAAACAAATTTCTCAGCGTAACTTGGTGCGTTTCAAGCGGAATAAAACCTATTTTTTGCGTTGTTTTATAACTATGGATGAGACTTGGATCTACCACCATGATGCTAAATTGAAACAAGAACGATTACAGTGGATTACTGTTGGTTGTTCAACTCCAAAAGAGGTGAAGTCAGGACGATCGGCAAAAAAGGTTATGGCATCAGTGTTTTAGAATGCAAGAGAAATTTTATTGATTGATTATCTTGAAAAAGGTAAAACAATTAACTCAGAGTATTATTGTAACCTTTTAGATCAACTGGATGCAAAAATTCGTGAAAAAAGACAATGCGCCTTCACACAAAAGTGTTTTGACGATAGCTAAATTAAATGAATTAAAGTACGAATTGCTTGAACAACCACCGTATTCACCAGATTTGGCTCCGAGTGATTACTACCTCTTCAGAAACTTGAAGCAATTCGTTCGTGGTAAGCGTTTTTCATCGAATGAAGAAGCTATTTCAGCCGTGGAACAGTATTTTGCAGAGCCTCCAGAAAATTATTACAGAGATGGTATAAAATTATTGGAGGATCATTGGAATAAATGTACTGAAGTTGAGGGAGATTACATTGAATAAAAAAACTAATTTCATTTAAAAATTCACATTGTTTCAGTTTTTCTTTCAAAACTTTTCTACCAACCTGTAGTGCAAAGCAGAATAGACCGACCAGTCTAATTTTTTGTTTTCATTTACTTGACATCGATAAGAAAATTTTTCCTATTGACGAGTACAGGATGCTTTTCGAGAAAGTACGCAGCAATTGTTCTGCGATTATTCTACCATACACACGATAATATTTTACTTTTATGAAGCTCAAATATTGGAGTCGGTTACAAAAACCTATCCTCATTATTCCACTGGCTTTCGCGTTTAACATTGTCGTAAGTAGCTCAATTCAATCACCTGTTGTGTTTA
Organism: Dermolepida albohirtum; assembly: GCA_031893035.1. NCBI lineage: Eukaryota > Metazoa > Arthropoda > Insecta > Coleoptera > Scarabaeidae > Dermolepida > Dermolepida albohirtum. The sequence continues at coordinate 269,341 of JAVIWB010003562.1, read as the reverse complement.
AGAAATTGATCATTTTTTGAAGGAAGACTTATCGCTTGGGATAAACGACATATGGCGAACTGTAATAGTACTCTGATCTGACAGAATCAAATTTGGCAAAACAATTATACAGTTGCCGGTGAGCTATAACTTTCGCATCTATCTTCGAATATTTATATATATATTCTTCATTTCTTCAAAGCATTATTTAATTAATGTAATAAAGACTGATATATATATATATATATATATATATATATATATATATATATTTACTGCTAACGAATTCAAACCTATCGATTTCGATAAGTTGGTACGTCAATACAATTTGTTTCCAAGAACAGTAATGATTTATGACCCAACCTAATACATAACCATAGCGAGAAGAAATACACAACACGAGTTTATAAATTTAAAATTCATTTTAATAGCATTAATATTCAGCATGGTAAAAAAGAAAATTTTCGAAAAAAAAGTCTAGCCACTATTTTGTTATTAACCCTTTAAACGGAGAAAGTAAAATTTTAACAAACGAGTAAGAAATACTGCTTCCAACAGTGGAATATACATGTATTAATAATATTAAAGAATACAAAAGTCATGAAGGAAATGGTAAAAAAGCGGAACCAATATGGAGAAGAACACTGAAAACCAGAATCAGTGCCAATACACAAAAGACAAAAAGAAAAAGAAGAGGATTGCCAAAATTATAGAGAAATTGCTTTACAAGACACGATAATTGAAATCTAAGTGAAATTGAAAGGTTATACCGAACAAGTGCTAAGAATCTATGAATGTGGCTTTAAAATAAATCTGTTTGTTTTTAAGTAGTCACAAAGATATCTAATTTGCGCTATGTTTATAGATTTTGAACAAACTTATAACTCCATAAATCGAAGGAAGTTATATAAAGCAAGAGAATACCTTAGAATTCTAAAAAGAATAATAAATCTAGTAAAGACTACCATAGAACTAATAAAAACTAAAGTGAAAGTCAATGATAAAATCTCAAGCAATTTACAAACGTACTCCGGTTTAAAGCAGAGACCCATTGTCAACTACACTATTGAATATTATGCTGGAATAGATAATAAGAAGTAGTGTAAATAGGTCAATGACCTTAAGATCAAGAACGATCCAAATACTAACATATGCGAACTTTGTGGTCATACGCGCCTGTACATAATATGAATTAATACTAATATATCAGAAACTTGTGATAATAGCAGAAATATCTAATCTAGTTGGAAATGAAGGTAAATGGAATTCGGAATATCAGAACAAAGACGTGAAAAAAAGAAGACCTTTCGATTAAACAGCAACAAAAAATATAACACTTTAGAGCATTAAAAGAGTACATCTTATATAAAAATAGTTAAACCAGACCGCTTGAAAATAATGTCTCGGTGATAAAGCACAGAAAAAATTAATAACATAAATTTGGAGGCAGTACAAAAAAAGGAAGATTCAGGAAGAGGTAGTATGACGCGACTCAAAACGATCTTGCCGAAAAGGGAGTCCAAAATTGTAAAAACAAGGCCGGAAGCCATGGGGGGACATTTACAAGCTACGAGCATAAATATGGTAGCCTGCGCGTATCCATAACCAGGTTGTTCAATAAGTTTTGTCATTCGTTAAGAGATGGCTCTATTAGATTCGTTGTTTTATTTTTCTAATTGTACTACTTATTTATGAACACGTGAAGGGCTTTCTCATTTAAAATTTTCTCATTCGTATATTTACAGGTATTCAAAGTTAACGGGTCACAGTATTTTTCTTACAATGGAAAAAACTGAATATCGTGCAGTGATAAAGTTCTTATTTTTGGAAGGCATAGCACCAAAACAAATTCATCAATGATTGTTAAAAGTGTATAAGGACTCTTCACCTTCAATTAGAACAGTAGAAAGATGGGTTGCTGAATTTAAACATGATCGTACAAGTCTTGAAGACGATCCACTTGAAGGATGTCCAAAAAGTGCATCGACACCAGAAATCGTGGCAAAAATACAGGATATGATTTTAGAAGATCATCGATTAACCGAGAGAGATTTAGTAGAAATCGTAGGCATCTCATTAAGTAGTGTGAGCAATATTTTGGCTGAAGTTTTAGCTTTCAGAAAGCTGTGTGCAAAATGGGTGCCGCATTCGTTTTTTAATGTAAAAGGAATTTTGTTTATGGATTACCTCCAAACTGGTAAAGCAATAAACTCATATTATTATTATAACCTTTTGGACTGGACGTAAAAATTTGTTGAAAAAGTCCTAGTTTACAGAAAAAAAATCAAGACAACGTATCCTCTCACACAGCTCATAAAACCATCGCAAAAATCAGTGAATTAAAATACAAATTGTTGCAACATCCATCCTATTCGCCAGACTAGGGCCCCTTCACTTCTGGTTGTTCTCATATCTCAAAAATTTCGTGCATGGAAAACGATTTTCATCGAACTAAGAGGTAATAACAGCCATAGAAGCGTACTTCGACAGTCTTTCAGATTCACACTTCAGATAGAATCCATAAATTAGAAGACTATTGAAACAAGAGTATTGATGTTCAGGAAAGTTATATTGAATAATAAAATGTATTTCAAACCATAAAATCGTGTTTTTCTTAGCAAAGGACAAAACTTATTGAACAATCTGGTATATAGTTATAGGAGACAAGAAAAACAAATTTTACGTATTTGTACAAGCCACTAAAGGACAAAATTTGTATATACGTACATATATTCAGTTTCATTATTCAGTTGAGGACTTAAATCAGAGACGTTGAAAATAGTTTAAATTTCTTCTCTCTACACTATTATTCTATAATCCGACATTTACCATACTTACAAACTAACCTATTGGTGGAAAAAAATAATATGTTAAAAATATCTATTTTAAGAAGACAATCTATCCCTCTGTTCCATAGTTTGCACATTTTTCTCTATAATTCATACAGTAGAATTGTTTCTGTGTACTATTAATAACAATTTTTTAATTACATTTACAAAATCGTTATTGTTCGTATCTTATCTATGTGCACTTTTTTCCAGTTGTTTACGCACTGTTGTACGACTTAAATAATCTGACTATTTGTACAATCTTTATGGTTACTTACCATTTACCAATACAATAGTGTACTATAAATAATTGTATTTTTTAGATGTTAGTACTGGGTCAGGTTTTATTAGCAAATGTCTTCTAGCAAATGCTGATACACTATGTGCTGCTGTGAGTCCCTTAATTGACCCAGACGAAACGCTCATGGAAGGTTTCTTTGAACGTTGCGTTATGAATAACTATTTCGGTATAGGAATCGATGCAAAAATCTCACTGGATTTCCACCACAAACGGGAAGAACACCCGGAAAAGTGCCGGTCTAGAGCCAAAAATTATATGTGGTATGGTGTACTAGGCAGTAAGCAATGGTTACAAAAAACTTATAAAAACTTAGAGCAAAGAGTTCAGCTAGAATGCGATGGCCAAAGGATACCTTTACCAAGCTTACAAGGAATTGTGATCCTAAACATTCCGAGGTGAGAAAACATTCATTGTTTTAATATACTTCTGTGCATTTTTTTCTATTTTTACGTAGTTTTATGGGAGGCACTAATTTTTGGGGTGGTACTAAAGAAGATGATATATTTTTGGCGCCATCTTTCGACGATAAAGTATTGGAGGTGGTTGCAGTATTTGGGTCGGTTCAAATGGCTGCTTCCAGACTAATTAACTTGCAGCACCACAGAATCGCACAATGTCAAAGCATACAAATAAATATTCTAGGTGAGTTAATATTAAATTAATTTGTTACTTTTAAGGGTTTTAAAATTCGTTTACAGACTAGAGTAGGTTTGAACATTAGGAAATGACGGTGTTGTTGTTCAGTGCTATAATTTTAAACTTGGCTAGCGATTCTAGGAACATTGAGTAATATTTTACATGATATCAATTATTTACAACAAACCATGTTAAAAATTAAAACTATTAATCTATGGCGAGGTTATTAAATTTAATTTTATTCAATCTCAATATATGTACATATTTCTAAATTGTAATATAAAATGTTTAAATATTAATATATTTCAAAAGCACAAATTAAAGTTTTGATTTGTCTACTGCAAATGGGAACTGGTACTTCATTTTTAAATAGAAAAAGATAAAAGCACAAAACTATATATATGTAAGATCTGCAGAACGGTTATTTTTACACAATAAATAATAAAACAGCCAGTAAACGTTGATAAATTTTAATGAAATTTTCAGAAAAGATGTGTTTTATTCGTATGATGAAAATTTCAGTAAGACAAAATTGTAACAATTTATTATATGTTAACACTAGTCTATTTGATACTTGAAATAAACGAATCAACGGTAGCTGTTGGTATACTATCACAAGTTTTTAAAATCCATCCTTGGAGAACATCTACATTGTCTGTCGATATTCTCCATGGTTATAAATCACTCACCATCTGTCCTACCACATCCCACATGTGTTCGATTTGTGATATGCTCAGCGTACCAAAATATCATAGAAGTCAGTTAATATTATCCTACTAGAAAATGGAATTTACCAGTTGTTGATTATATGCCATTAACATTGGTTCTAGCAGTTTATTGATGTAATGGAATAGATTTACTATTCTTGGAACAACAACCAAAGAAGATCTACTTCCACATCATTACATCTTGTATAAGAGCCATGTGTCGCTATACAGAAAACTAGAATGATCGGCCCATAAGCAAAATCGTTACCAAATACAATTCGGTGCCATTCCTTATTCCAGAGCAACTTTCTACCACTCTAGCCGTGCAATTTTATATTATGGAATTAGAAATAAACAAAGCAATTGTCCGCACGATCTAAGTCCAAAAAAATCAAATTCTTCGATATATAGATTGTATGAAGATTTGTTGATTAATTAAATGTTTTCAATGATCAGCAATTTACCTCACTGAGAACAAGCAGTCACGATCAGTGGCACGTCTAGAACCTCTAGACCGTAAACATCGTCGCTCCTAATTGTTTTCTATCCATTTTTTCCAACAGAACAATTGTAGTAACACTATGTCTTACACAACCGACAACTTCACGAATCCGACTTTTTATAGTCTGATTGCTCTATAAATATCAAACAGCAGTTGAACGTAGAACAAATACCTTATAAATAATTTATATTTACACACTTCTATCAATGTAGCACTCTATTACACAATATTATATTTCTTAGAAAACCAATTTCAATGTCACATTCAAATTAAAAATATTCTTCTTCAAATTACAAAAATAAGTCTTTCTTGTTTGTATAGGTGATGAAGGTGTACCAGTACAAGTAGATGGCGAGGCATGGATTCAACCACCGGGAATCATTAGAATAATTCACAAGAATCGAATGCAGATGTTATGCAGGAATAAAGCACTCGAAAATTCTCTAAAAACGTGGGAGGAGAAGCAGAGACAAAGCATCGCTGCACCGAGCAAACCTAGACCATCGATTTCTCATGACAGAGGAAGGCAAAGCGTTACTAGACAGAGCATGCCTACACACGAGAAATCATTTTTGGGAGTTAATATTGAGAAAATTCGGCAGCATTCCTTCAGTGGTCCTATGCCGGTGCACGAAAAAACACCCCCTTCTGTTAGTTTCATAGAGAAACCAACTGCTATCCATGAACCGGAAGTATTATTCACTGAAGAAGAACATTATTTACTGATCAGTTTCATAGAGTGCACAACCACATTAGTGAAATGGATAAAAATTTTGGCTATAAGCCACTCGTTAGAGGTTGATTTGTACACACTAGCAATGAAAACTGATAGTAGTTTAGAAAGTATTCATCCCAGCGGGAAAATTTTAACGGGACCTGCTTTACGACATGCCTTCACAAAACTAGTTACGAGTGTTAAACAACTATATGAAGAAAGCTGCGATCTTTTACATGACCGCGGCGATAGATTAAAGTTAAGAGAAGACTTGGAAAACAAATTGAGTGCAAGTTTAGCAAATATGGAAATGGAACTAAGAAAATGTGTTATGTATGAAACTGCTTCTGGCAATTTAGTATTTTTGCAACCCGTGCAAGAAGACCAAGTAAGTACCATTATTTATTAAAGATGTAGAAGAAAACGTAAGTAAAGCGAAAAAATTTTGAAAATTTATAGTTGTGTAATCGTTTTTCTTAAAAGTAATTACAATTGGTAAGACGATATATGGAAATTAACATCAAAACATCAATAAAAGCACTAGTTTCGAAGAACATAGGAATGTACACTGTTGTGCTTTTCGGTTTTATAAAATTGCAATAAAGGCTTTCATTTTCTTCATGAATTTCCAAAATTTTGCAAATGTAACACTATATAATACTTGACGTCAGTTGAATCTTTTTTATTAAATCCGACCATTACAAATTCGCCAATTTGAAATTTCATTCTTCCAATATTCATTTCATCTATTAAAACCTCCTTCATTGTGATTTCTGCAACATAAATTTCGTGACTAATTTTCACATTATTTACAGTTTCACCTAATTCTTAAGAGAAACATGTTTTCATTGTTTGAAACATGCATTTATCGTCTCTATTATTTTTTCTGTATTTATTCCTCTTCGGCTGATGTATTTTAGGAATCTAAATGTTCTTAAAAACTTTCCGTATCTAGAACATCCTCTATATTAATATATCGATGATCATATATTTTCTCTACTTCAATCATTGCCATTGAACTTGTATGGTATGTTTAACCGTTACTAAAAACATATTTTCAAAAGAAAGGCAACCGTTTTGATTTTCCTAACCATAATCATTTATCACTTTCGTTGTGATTTTGATTTTGAAAAGATCACAGCGTTTCCAAGCTTCTGGATTCAATTCTTGCAAAGTAATAGATTTTCTAAATCCATTTTTACTAATATTAAGCCCAATATTTGCTCACACAGATCCTAACATAGCAAATTCCTTTTTAGGGACACGCACTCCGGAGTGATTTCACTGTTATATGCGCAGTTTTTGATCTCGTCATATTTTCAGAAACTTAAGTGTAGTGAACGGTGGAGATGATTTGTGTGGGGAGGAAGTTTCGGTCTCAGTAAAAAGTTTTACTTTCTTGTCGGACCAAGTTTACTTTTTAACTATTTTTTCTTTAAATACTTTTGGATGTATGATTGTCGTATATTAAAAGGACGGAACACCCAGGCCATAACTGAAGATATTTCTGACGTTATTCAATCAATGACAGATTTCATAAACCGAGATAATTTGAATAGAGAATGATTCCTCTCCTTTCGTTGAATCAAGAATCTATGTAGGTACTTCACAGGCTATTCTCCAAAAATTACATTAATTGAAGTTCTTTTGGACTTATAACATTTGCTGCATTTACGCAAGTGATGTTTTTGACCTATGCTCTCACTATTTTTATTTTGGAAGAATGAGTGCATTTTGATGTTTCATGAAGGCTCCAGATATGTGTTGGTTTATGAAATACACTTACTCCATCCAACTTTGTAGGGAGGAATAAATTAAGATAACGATGAAAGAGTCTATCACCTTTCTGCCCACATATTCGACATACTGGAGTTTCTTATAGCAAGGTTGCATCTTCTCTTGAAATTCAGACACCACTCTTCCCCTGGAATGTTGAAGTTCTCAGATTATTCTCAATTACATATTGTTCAACACAGTTCATAATTCCTTTCTTGGACATACGAAATTCTAATTTCTACATGATTTTCAGATATTTTGCCAATTCGCACAATAATACTCTTCTAGCAAAAAAATTATTTCTGTCATGCGTAGAACAAATTGCTTTAGATATAAAGACATGTATTTATTAATTATTAAATGTAAATAATGAATCGAATATGAATATAAATGTCTTCATGAAATTTACTTTGCATAATGTCTTAAGGTTTTCATTTAATACCAAACGAACAGCAGTCAACAAGCATTTCGCTAATATCTGCCTTATTAACATTTTTCTTCTTTGTAAAATACTTACAACCTTCAGAAGATGTCGCATTCAATTTATTCCGCTTGATTTCCAGTCTTCATTTCTCTTTGAGTTTTTCCGTTTCGTCTACCTGTCTTTTCTTTCCTTTGCTTTTCTCGTTATTTATTTCATAGTTTCTGCACGATCAATTAAGATTATGAAATTTCCCTATATATTAGTTTCTCAACCTAGGGTTTCTCTTTTATCTATTGTGATTCATAAAAATTTCATTTGTTTAACATTAATTTGTAGTTTTTATTTTAGTGGCACCCGAGATTTACAAGCACATAACATGAGCATTATACACTCATCTTTATATTCATTTGTATTCTTCTCTTGTTCAGATTCGTTCTGTTTACTTTGGTTATTTGACATCCACCATTACGTAAAGAAAACTACTGTCGATATTAGATAGACAGATTACTTCCGGTGACCATAGGAGCTATCCCACAGGGACTTTTTCATGTCAGTTGTAGTTCTTTACCCTCTCCTAAGGTACGTTATGTAGCTACATTTTTTAATTACACCTAGTCGCTTCAAGATCAGCTTTTTATATAAACTTATGTTTCAGGATATTCATCTCCAATTAACAGAAACCGTATTCTTATCGAGCTCTCACATTGATGTAGTAACAGGGTTTTCAATAGAGACATAACAACTTTGTCTTTTAATACGAGCGCAAAATTATTTTGTTCTACGTCGAAGATAAAAAAAAACTGTTTTGTATACCCTCGACTTGGCCCGAAATCTGTTTACTTTTTTAATTTTACAAAGCCGTAGGAAGGCTTCGGTCCTGTAAAAGCTATTGATAAAGCTTATCAAGTCATTTCGTCGGCCTTTTCATCAGCCCTATAGCTTTCGCATCATAAACCTTTTATTATTACCTTTTGAAAAATATTGATCTAATTCATACTGCGCATACAATTCCATACAAGCTCAGATTTTACTTGCATCGAATCTAGTGTATTTAGCCTTATCCGGCTAACAAAGAAAATACTTCCGCTTCATATGTCGCAATATATTTACAAAACCCCGCTTGTATGTATCATCATCCTTTCTTCGATCGCATAAATTTTAGTTCCGTCTCATTGTTCTGTCTTAGTTATCTATGTACCAGAGAAATTGTGCCTGTACATATGGCCTTTTTTCCATTCCTCCCTATGTGTTTTCATTATTGTAGAGTTTTTATCAAAGTAAAACTTGTAAACAATGACGTTACTCAGTTTCCCCGCCTTAAGTTCTTGTATCAGTTTACGATGGTCGCTGTAATAAAATTGGTTTATAGGTAATTGATCTTACGCTAATCTGTACGCTACTAAACTTGCATATCCTAATATATGGATATCTAGATGAGGTAAGTTCACCCCCAAAGTTGTTCTCATAGCTCCCGTGGCACTTGGTATTAATATGAAGCTTTTTGTTCTTGGAAAATCCAAGGGTGGATAACTTTAAATTAAATAATTATGACTTGACCATAAGTTTTTTACATTTATTCAAATAATTGCCCAAGTTCATTAACTTACGCGCCTCTTATTCACCCAATGAATTACTAATGAATCAGATTTATTTTTATATAGATTTAAGCAAATCTGGGTTGTAAATAATTTTGTTTTTCTTATAGTCGGAGCATAAGAAAAAAGGGCTATTCTGGTTAAAATTCAAGACGAATTTGAAGCCGCATTCACAACAACAATCAAACCACAAGACTGCTCGAGATGTCGCGTCGTGGGGAACACATGAAGTGGCAACGTGGTTAGAAACATTACAATTATCCGAATACATTGATAGTTTCGTCAAGAACGATATCAGAGGTAGAGAATTGTTAACGCTGGCCAGAAGAGATTTGAAAGATCTGGGCGTAACTAAAGTAGGTCACGTGAAGAGGATCCTACAGGCAATTAAGGACCTCACACAAGGTGTTTAAAAAATATCAACTTATTTCTTGAGAGATTATTCTCTTATTCTTTCGAACAATCAAATACATTCTCTTAATAAAAATTTAAAAAATATTTTCAAGCAATAACAACATACAGTTCAGAGAAGAATATGTAAAATATAATAATAATCTCCTTTTTACTTACGTAAACGTAATGATATTCGCAAATCTATTGTCAATAACTACTCTCTATTTTTTACTTATACACATCCAATCGTGAATTATATTTCTCTTGATATTTCTTACATTGAGAATGTATACTATTAGTCATAAAGATCAGGATAATTTATAATATTTATAAGTATTACTGTGATTCATATAATATACTGTTGCGTTTTTAGTTAGTTCATTGAAAATAAGATTTAATAAAACTATATACATATATTTTTAAAACGAAGGGATTTTAGAATCCTTGAGGACCTTTTAAAGAGATCTAGGCTTAACGAAATTTTATATATCCACATAAATACATAGCAATTGTTATTAACAAAACGAAAATTTATCTGTATCGAAATCGTCAACTTGAATACTAAATATATTTTGTCTATATAAGTTTCTATTAGATGAGCAAGTTGCCTTCTTACAGCTTTGAAGTTATGAATACCTACTGGTTTCTTTACATTTTCTTACTATTGTATAAAATTGATTTTGATAATCATAATAATAATAATAATTTATTTATGTATATGTACATACACACGTTATTACATGATATAAATAAATAAAAACACAAAAAAACATTTGTGGCTCACAATAAATACGCCACCAAACACTTTAAAACCCGCAAGATTTATACAAAACACCAAAATAACAATGAAAACATAAAAACACAAAAATGGCAATGTCAAAATTTATATTTCAGAAAGTCATTTACTGAATAGACACAATTCTCCACCAGCACTATTTTTATTAATCTTTTGAGTCTAATCCATGCCCTTAAACCTATCAGGCAAAGCATTGTATATCTTCACAGCCAGGTAATTTGAACTGAGCTGACTTTTCCTAATGCGATGATACGGTATGACCAAACTACTCTGGTTTCGTGTTTCATATTCATGAAAATCACCATTTTCGCAGAACCTACTTGGCGACTTATGAACAAACTTCAGGCAAGCAAGTATATACAAGGAGGGGAGGGTCAGTATTTTGTGTTTTCTGAATAGATTTACGCAACTTGTGGTATTAGATACACCACTAAGGGCTCTGATTGCATCCTGATTTGCATCCTGAAAACCGCCTCAGCCGCGCCCCACATCAATAGGCCATACATGGCCCTACTCTGAAAATTTGCATAGTATACAGACCTAGCCGCCTCGGGTGTAGCCACTAGCTTCACTCTTCGCATAGAGTATATTGCTGATGCCAGATTGCGACACAAGTTATCAATGTGGCATTCCCAAGTCAGGTTGCTCGCAATTTGGAGGACCAGAAACTTAATATTCACTTTATATTCTGATAAAACACAAATCAACAATATTAGGTGTAATTTTCTAATCTTCAAAACATAACTTTATATATATATAAGTTATAAGAAAAAGAAATTAGATGTAAATATTAATAATTTCGTAATTTCATTTTAACAGACTCGTGTTCATACTAAAACAAAATATACGAACATTTTTGGGCCGAAATCCAGGAATAATCTTTTATTTTATTATTTATTAAAACACTTTGGAAGCCAAGGTTCTTGAAGTAAGCACATGACCCAAAAATGTCATGTTGGTTGTTGTTAAAATGTATACCAGAACAGTTTTAATTACAAAAAATACTATGATTAAATAGTAAAGATGCCTTTCGTTGGAGGGAACATAAAATCCATTATTTTTTATTTATATGTACTGAAATTGCAAAATAGTGATTTTAATAACCCACCTATTTTATTTTTTTTTCTTTCTTTCATAAAATTTTAAGAACTTAAGAATCTATAGCATTAAAATCTAAAACGTTTAATTTAAGGATGATTTTTATTCTTTGGTCAACAACAGTAATCCAGTTTTTGTGACTCCTGCTGCTACATACCCTATGATTATATCCTAAATGAGCGAAAGTATAAGGCCGCCAAGCTTGCCAGAAAGAATAGGTAAATAGACCAAGCCTCGGCTAAAATATATTGGGAGATCAAACCCAAGCATGAATATGGCAAAGTCTTTATTGGTGAGAAAAACTCCTAAAAGACTGAGATATTGCTTTTGTTAGAAAGAGACTAGCTTAGAGCAATAACAAGATACCTCGCGGAACCCACATCTATAAGACAATTCGTAAACAAAATTGATAGGTGTAAAACTTTTTTATATATTGTGCAGTAGCAGAAACACTCAACGATATCTTGCAAGAACGCGAGATAATCACAAAAGAAAAACCATGTATAAAAAAACCTATAATAGATCCGACTAAATACAGCAAACGACTTTCCTTGAGGTTATAAAGGAGACAGGACTATGTTAATCACGTGCCTTTTGTGATTCTCTAATAATACCATTATTCTAATTTGGTAAGAAATATACACTAAGTATTTGTTTCTATTATTTCTACATTTGTTTTTACTTTTTACTGTTTTTTCTAATACTTCAAAATACGATCTTCTACCCATAACAAGTAATGTATAAATGATTCGTTTTAGCATATATATTATATTATAACTTAGCAACTCTCAAAATATATTTTGTAAAGGCACCTATCAATAACACAATCATTAATGCTCATAAAAATTAACGTTATTTTCTGCGGAGTCCAAAAAATTGGTTGCAAAAATTTCACTATTATGCATATAACATAAATAAATGCATTTTGGCAACACCAACTTACTTTCATCCAAGAAAGTCTATAAAATGTTACAAAATCAATATTCGTTTGGTTTTTTAAAAGTTAAACGAAAATAGTTTAAAAACAATGTTTTCAAACAATTTATAAATCAATGTGACTCGAACAAATGTTGTACACGACACTGCTGAACATCTTCAACGTATTACAAGGCCGTCGAACTTGCCAGAAGGAATAGGTAAATAGACCAAGCCTCAGTATATTGGTGAGAAAAACTCCTAAAAGGCTGAGAAATTGCTTTTGTTAGAAAGAGATTAGCTTAAAGTAATAACAAGATACCTCGCGGAACCCACGTCTATAAGACAATTCTTGAACAAAATAGACAGATGTAATGGAAAACTTTTTTATATATTGTGTAGTAGCAGAAACACTCAACGACATCTTGCAAGAACGTGAGATAATCACAAAAGACTAACTATGTATAACTTGTCAACCAATATCAGTTAATTGATGAAAATATATTTTAAAAAATAAAAGACATTCATTCTGGTTTACATGTTGAAATTCCAGCATGGCTTATAATATATACATCTAAATCGAAAACCTAACCTTATTTGTAACCATTTATTAAAATACTGTTTGTCGTGACTTAAATTAAAGCAGATTCTCTCTTTCATGTCATAGTATGCCAAATGTATGTTTACATGCAAGCATCCAACACTAGTCGTAAAATTTCTTATACTTTGAGTGTTGAAGCCAAATTTATTTGGTTTTAAAATTAATTTATTTACAATTAATTATATAAATTCGTCCATATTTTTTATAAAAGCTTGATTTTTAAATTTGAAGGCACAGTACTCAATACGTAACATAATAAAATCGAGTACTCTCAATTCTATTTATTGTTATATCAAACAAATTGAGTTGCAGGCTAATTTTAAAAGAAGAAAGAGATAGATAAGATTTGTATAAGAAAAAATCTGTACGATTTATGATTATTTAAAGAATGAATTTCGGGATGTTATAGGTAGATGCCTGCTATAAAATATCTTGTCCTGGATGACGAGACACAAGGGGTTAAATTATACCACCATCTGACACTGGGAAACCAGACATGATACACGAAGAGACTTAGAACTATTAAATGTCAAATTGGAGATAAAAGATTGTCAGAACAGTAAACCAAAGACTTAAAGTAAGATGATAATTTCTGTTACTATTAGTAACTACTAATTACTATAGTTAATAATGGTGGTTATGAATTAAATGTAGCAACTCGGATCAATAAAGTAAGATACGCTAATATAACGAGATTGTAATTTACATCGATGGATGTTAAAACACATCCTTGGAATTGAAGAGCTAGAAACTATGTCTAACTTAGAGTTTCGGCGACTATTAAACGAAGAACCTGCAAAAGGAAATCAAATTAAGCGCAGAAAATAAAACAGTTAATCACACCAAACCCAGTGAAGAGAACAAAAGAACAAAACAGCATTAAATTGGAATCTTCGAGGTTCTCGAAAAATAGATCGCTTCAAAACAATACGGCGTAGGACCATCGAGAATAAACCAAAGATATTTGACAAGAAATTGAGGGAACTGAAAGCACTGGCTGAAAACGTAATCGAAAAATATTGTGGAAGTTTCATACTTCTTAAAAAAAAGGAATGGACATGGACGGGTAGGAGAGTTTGTTAATATAAAAATTAAATTGCTAAGAACATAAAATTTATAAAAGTATCACAAACTACGAGCAATTTAATAAATTATAAAAGTAATATATACATTAAAAATGAATGTAGTCAAAATCAATTTTATACAAAGAAAGCTATAGTTTGTTAAGCTCTATAATCTAAAAAAAATTGATCGTACATGTTGATAAATATCAATATAACAACGTAATTATCATAATCACTAAATCATTTCCATTTTTATATTTTTAAAACAAATAATCTAAATTAAAAGCAATTCTTCCCCAGCAATATTTTCGCATCTTTTCTAGTTCTGACTGTTTATTCATCGTGTCGCCTCATATCACTTAATTATATAAAAAAATTGTTATTAATGAAGAAAGTACTATAACTGTTAGACTTATATATTAAATATATATATTAAAGTTAGAGTAGTTCACAATTAATAGTATTTTTGAAAGAGAAGAATGAAAATTTCCCTTTTTTGATAATTGTTATTCACTGGTGTTAGTGGAAAAACTTAATATCTCTACTTATAGATGACAAAAATTAATATTGTAGGTTAACGTACGGTTTTTAACAGAGAAAGTTAAATGTTATTAAATGTTTTCGGCAACTATATCACACTATATTTTTTTAAATCTAGTTGATGGACTAACACGAAAAGAAAATAGAAGCATTAAACAATATATATGGTATATATATTATTTATTTTCGAAACGATTTGCAGAAAGTTTTAGAAATTAAAATACGATATTAACGTTCTTTCATTTCGAGGCTGTGGCCTGATGTGTATGTAAATAATACCCTGACAAAACTATTTTGTATTCTGAATACGTTTTCATAACTAAATTCACGTTCTAGTAATGAAAAAACAAAACTTCATCCATACTTGATATCTTTTTTACCATAGAAAGAAATCATGTAAATTGCTTTTAATCTTTAACATTTAACAGAAGCATTATGACTAACAGTTTTTGAAAAGATGTCTCTATGTAAATTTAACTACTTTGATTATTTTCACTTTTGCAGCCAAAAACACACAATTTACCTAGTAGAAACACAGTATTTGCAGCTTAAATAATGTTTCTCATTGATTTATCAAGAAACACTGTTATTATGAGAGACAGAGGCATAGCAAGTTCTACTGTTATGAGAAAAGGTAGACGTTTATTCATTTAAATTGGTTCTTCAAGATACATACTTCATCGCAACATTCATTTACAAGTGCGGAAAATCGCTTGATGAACAAACGAAACTAATTTTGCAAATACTGTTGTAAAAATCTGGAGTTTAAGGAGCAATTTTATTGCTTAAATAAATATATTCATTATTTAGAGGAAAAGAATCTGATTACACCTAGAACATCGGGTTAATGTTAGGATAACAAAATTATAATAAACCGAGTGTTTAAATTTGACCAATTCTCGTTGTTTTGAGCTGTTCCTTCAATTACTCCGTTACAATACGCTTTATTAATATGACGTCAGAACGTCATTTTTTGAGATAGGTCGACATCCATTATCTAAACAAACTGAAGCACCATAGAAAATAGCATTTGTCCTAATACTTTAATACTTTTTTTACAAACTAGTAATGAATAAGAGTCGGTAAGTACTGTAACAAAGCCACTACTTAAATACTAACACTGTTTACTACAAAGATAACAATCAGTACTTATATTTTTTTTATTTCAGAAAAAACATTAAATTTAACCTCCAAAGAGAAACAGTACAATATACAAGCTGACCCAAAATTACTGACGGGGTTTGAGTTCATTAAAACTTTTTATTTAAGATATAATTATAATTTTCTTTTAAATACAGTATATTAATGGAGAATACTTTTAATTTAATTATGAAAAATTACATCTCGCAAGTGGTGGCTATTTTTTTTCTGCTTCGCATAATCGTGATCTTTCCAAAACGTTTTCCATAACCTTTCGCAAAACTTCAGGTGTTATGTTGTTGATTTCGTCGCGTATATTGTTTTTTAATTGTTGGATGGTTCTAGGCATATTAATATAGACTTTTCCTTTCAAATAACCCCAAAGGAAAAAGTCTGGAGCGGTTAAATCCGGTGAACGCGGAGACCAATTAAAATCGCTTGTACGCGAAATAATTCGTTCACCAAAGATGTCGCGTAAAAGAGCCATTGTGTCCTTCGCAGTATGCGCTGTGGCTCCATCCTATTGGAACCATACTTTCGGATGGTTTTCCACGGCTGACCTTAAAAAATTTTCCAACATTGTCCGATATCGAACACCAGTGATGCAAACCGCGTTCATTTTCAAAGAAATATGGACCAATTATTCTTTCCGACGAAACACCGTACCAAACAGTACACTTAAGTGGGTGTAATTGTCGCTGTTGAACTACTCTTGGATTTTCCGTAGTCCATATCCTGCAGTTTTGCCTATTAACGAACCCATTTAATTGGAAATGGACTTCGTCGCTCATAATTAAATTATGAATAAAATCATGATTTTCTTCTGCTTTTTGCCGGAAATAAATTGCATAATCAAGTCGTTGCTGGTAATCTGTCGGTTTCAATTCTTGGACAAGCTGAATTTTGTATGGAAACATTCTTATTTTATGCAAAATTCTCTGCAGCGACCCTCGTGAGAGGCCAAATTGCGTCGAACGTCTCCTGATTGATGTTTCTTCATCTTCCCTTTCAATATTGTCATCCGTATGCACCGTTCGTCGTCTGCCGGCACCAGGAAGGTTCCTTACTGCCCCTCGTTGTTGAAAATTTGCAACCAGACGGTTTACTGTTAACTCTGAGGGTTCAACCCGCATATTAAAATAACGACGATATGAACGCTGAGTTAAAACAATGGACCGTTGATTTGAGAAATAAAGTTCAACGATTTGGGAACGTTGTTCAATTGTGTACTGTTCCATTTTAAATTCCCTAAGTCATCTTTACAAAATACTGAAAAGAAATAACAAAAAAATTATAATAAAAAAGTTATAAGTAATTCAAACCCCTTCGGTAATTTTGGGCAACCTGTATTTGTAATAAACTAGTTATTATAAAGAAAACATTATTGTTTATAATTTTAGAGATACGTAAATATATTTCAATCATTTTCTCAATAAGGAATCACTATTTAAATTAACCAAGGTTATATTCTCGAAAGTTTTGAACACTTTGTAATATGTTATTAATATAAGTGTTAATGAAAACGGTACATGTTACATCTATAATTATGCAATATTCTAATAATGTCAATTCTGTTTAGAGAATTTAGAAAATTTAAATGTTTTCAATTCAAATGTACTGAAAATGACATTCGCTATATGTATGTATATATACACGAATAATGTAAATCCACAATAGTAAGCGGAACGATTGATACAAGCATAACGCTCCACATTCATATAACGTGTAAATTAATAACTTAGTATTTAATAATACATTATTTTAAATACAAACGGTCTAGAAACTGACTCTACATCTCTTTTGGAAGGAGGAATTTATGGAGCAGAAATATATCATTACTTACTATATCCAATTAAGTATCCACAATTTTCAAGAACTATGGTCTGTAGAATAATTGATTACACACTATATTATAACTTACAAAACATATATATAATTCAAAAAGATAATATAACAAATACTTTGGTTGAAACAAAGATATTATAAGTATTTAAAACTGACTATAAACTCAAATAAATTTTCAACTGTTTTAGTATTTTCTATAGCTCTTATAGCAAAATTCACTATTAATTGTTTATAAACAAATACAATACCAATATTTATAAGCTCGACGTTGTTTCTTATGGACCAAAAGTTTAGATAATGCATACTGACCCACCTTAATAACATACGTCATCACTAGAATGGTCAATTTTTATGGGCGCAACAGGATAGAATCCGATTTAATAAGTGTATAAGCACGTATGTACCAACAAACATATAACTGAGCATAGCTACTGGCTTTGAATGAGTCACCGTAAATATTCGGTATGTACTTATTACAGACCTAGTGCGCAGACCAATGTGACCGTGTCATCACTAATAGACCGTATTGATTGGTTTGTTTTACCCTGTTTTGCGAAAAGTAATAAGCAATCAAAACATGGCGTCAAATCATGAAACCTTGAAATATTGTCTGTAAAAATATTTAAATTTATCGACGCACTACAAAACGCATATCAAATTATTGTACAATAATAACGTAATTGACTTAAAATAAATATTACAGATATGATTCAACACAGACTTGCAATAGATTATACAATAATTCAACATTTATATAGACCGTTGGCGATAATACTCCAATGTTTAAATATAAAAGAAAGAACTAATACATGTACATTTTCTATTGAAATTAATCCATCTACACAGACTATGTTTTATATATACTTTACTATTTACATAAATACTCCACTAACTGAAATGTATTCAATATACAGCTGTAAATATAAAAGGAAACCCTTCACTCGACTTTTAAATTGTCCAAAATAATTATTTCTTATTATAAAATGTATATCTGCTTAATAAAGTATTGATTTTACTGACAAAAACAACAACCCTGAAATATTTACAGAATTAAAAATAAAGACATAAGTGATACACTATAGATTGAATGCGTTTTTATTTGAAGGGCAGGCCATGTTCCTTACTCAAACGAGAAAATTTATTTATAGTTAATTTTAATTTAATTACTTAAAATGAAATCTACTCAATATTCCGCAATGCCACAAATATTTAAGGTTCAAACTGAAACACCTATATATCCACAAAACTATACGTTTCACTATAGAAATTAACGCACTACTTTTACTATACATCCACAGGTAACCACGTGTTCTGTATCCCTCTATCAAATCAATGCCTATTCCCCGTTGCTACGATCGTATTAAATTATATATGTTGATGAGAAGGAAATAAACGTATGAACTTGCATGAATGCATACATATTTGTATATATATGAATGACAAATTTTTATGTATTTTTTTTATTTTATCCCCCCAATGACATGAGGAGTGAGTACTAATATAATTAGATGAATCAGTACACATATTTTTTGAAAACGATCTTGATCATTTGCAAGATATTTAATATACTCAGTTATCAGAAATGACATATTATGCAGAACGTAGGAGATTTCATTTCTGCTGTGATAATGGAAACGATCGTTTGATGTAACACCTTGTATTTATTTTTACGCACTTAAACGAACCTTCAGTGATATAGTGGTAGTATATCTCAATTTAATATGCCAGCGTTGGCAATACGAAAAATTGTCAAACGAAATCGCAATAATCAACTTGTTACGGGCGAGACATTAGAAAAGGTAGCAAAAGATTATGAGATTGGCCTAAGTATGACTGGAGTCTGGAGAAAAAGTATAAAAAAGAATGAAATTGTATCTTGACTTCGTCAAGCAGCAGGCTGACAGAAGAATAACAAAAAATAAAAATGATGGATGATGTATGATGTTTTTTATTTATAATTTACACAAAAGCCGCGACCCCATTTCTTGACTAATTCTCCAACAGAAGGCAATACAAATTAGTAAAGGACTTCCATTAGTATACATTAGTATCTTACTTTTTTTAGTAGTGATATCTAGTTAATACGCTGGAAAAGGAAGTATGGAAACATTTTATAATTTTCGATAAAAAATTTACTTGCGGCCAAATAATAGTGGAAGTTATTCGAGCAGAAAGATTACACACCCGGACAGATGGGACAACCCTGAACTACAAGATATTGCCTTTTACGAGTTTTGTGTCAAAATAGGAATCTTCTGCATCATGTTTGAAGAAAAACAAAGAACGTATAATAGTTTTAGCTGTGGCCTTCGATCCAGTTGTTATATTTTTCCACTACCAAACCAGAAAAATGATCACTAAGCTGTTTAAAGAACGGTTTTTTGAACCTTTTTCTTATGTATAATTTTTTAAGGAAACGAAGTCTTCAATCAAAAACAGCGTTATTAATGGATAATACACCCTCCTACCCCATCTAAAGGAGTGTTAAAGAATGAGTAAACTTAAATGTATTTTTTGCCGCCAAATACGATGGCATTACTTCTATCTATAGACTGCTAGTCTTATTTTAAACAATGTAACATAATTATTGCAGAGTGATTGTTGACGTTACTTTTGAAAAATCTAGATGAGGGCAAACATATCAAGTTGATACCTTGTTTTGTTGTTATGAAAGACGTCATATGTTGTTAATTAATGCTTCAAATAATAATATAAAGGTGTATACTCTAAAAAGGGCGGTCCAAAATTATTGTAAAACACGTTACTAGGAATTATGATAACACTTAACAGACCATCAGCAATAATTTGTTTAACTTTGTGAAAAGCTTTTCTGGATAAGAAGTTGTAAATGTAAACACTACAGAAGAATGAGTACGTAGAAACTATGGAAAAGATCAATTTACTGACCTTCTTATGCAAATGGTGAATTCATCTTTTCAAAACAACCCAAGTAATATAGAAGACTTGCGAAACGAATTGCCTAAAATTTAAAATACTGTAACAATAAATGCATTTGAGACGGCTTCGCTTTGTATTGAGCAGCAACCCGACGGCATACCATGTGATATTCTACTAATTAAAAGCGGAGGGACATTGTAAATTGAAAATTGCTACCAGCTACCAATTACAACAATTTCGAATACATAAACCTACTTATGCAGTTTTAAGTTTCACAGTCATTATCTTAGTTATGTGTTCTTTTAGAATTATATGTTTTGCAAATTATTATTAAACTTAAAAAATATAAAACTAAAAGTCGATTATGCCGTATTTTCAGTTAATCGGAGTATCTCTGGAACCAACTATACCAGAAAACCGGAGGTCTTCTATATCTACTATATATATTTAAAATCTGTATTTATGTGTGTGTGTGTGTGTGTGTGTGCACGTGTATGACTAGATAAGGTACTTTATAAAAGCTTATTCAAATAATTTCTATTTCTATATTCTTCTTGTACTTATTTTCAAACTGAATTATTGTTCTATTTCGATTTGCGGATACCTTTCGTTCAGTCGAAATGGGGATATTAAGAATACATCCATTAAAGCATTTAAACAACCAAATATTATTCTGTAACCAAATATTAATAAATTAACACTGATATTTCAGTATGAAGATTAAATAGTTAATCATGAAAGCCATACACAAAATGAAAAATATGATACAAATTGTGGCGACCCTTTCAAACTATCCTATACCTTGTTTCAGAATAAAGAATAATTCAAATATTGCGCCAAAATATTACATATTTTTAAGAGATTTCATTGGTTCTTAAACAGGCAAGTTTAATATGGATAAATGCCAGATATCCGCCATTATTCATAACCTGTAAATGTTTAATTACATTTTTGCATCATTTTATTTTAATAATATTTAATCTTAATTTTGGATAGGTTGTACATATTAATCCAAAAAGTAACGTTTGTACAATCAGTTACATTAAAATGAATATTTTTTTCATTTATTCTTAAATAATAAAGAAAAAGATTAATATTGTTGACAAACTACTACATTCACAATTGTTTATGTTTCATTTTTATGGTAAGTTACATTTTTAAGCTATTGTGCGACCAATTTTATTTGGCCGACGGAAAAAATGTGAACTAATACGCGAAATTCTTTACCTCTTACCTCCTCAACCTATATATTCAGCTGAAGTACAGTCAAGTACAATATCATATCTATTTTGATCTATTTGTTGTTTGAGTTTATAGGTTAGTTTGTGTGTTTCTTGTAATGTGTTCTATAATCTAATAGGCTGCAGTCATAACTTCACATTCACATGTCAAACTTTTGAATTAAGCGCCCCAAATTTTTTTTCTCGGGGTGTATCTTTTAAAACAATTGTGCTACTTGACTGGCCAAATTGAATTGGTTGTAGTATGTGTTCCGCGTTTTAGTGGAATATTTGAATCACTCCTTATTCTGAGACGACGTGTAAATCATTTAAAATCACACTGTACATATTTTTATTATTGTCTATAGCTAGAATAAAAAATTAAACCAAGTGTGTGATATTTAATCAGTCTTTCTAAAAAATATTTCTTTCACTTAAAGATCATAAATTCTATTTTTACATGGTACTTTATATTTCCACTTTCCATGTAGTTAACTTTTTATTTACATTTCGCAAAATAATTCAAATTTACACGTTTCTATTTTAAACTGTTAAATTACTATATTTTAAATCAAATATATATTTTAAATATCAAATATTTTTACCAGGTCGTTTAAAAATTGGTAGTGGGGTTTCCTTTAAATTCACACTGTATAAAAATATCTTATTTTATTAACCTAACGACTTACAGCAAATCGTTTTAGAAAAGACGTATCATACGAATTATTCACATGATAGACTTGCATATGAAAAAATTAGATACATTCTCATTTATATTCTTTTAGCATTATCACTTAAAAATTAGAAACCATCTGTCTTTTGATTTTAAACTACGTATCTTCCCCCTGAAGAGTAAAACAATTAACAATCAATGTGTAATGCCTTTTTGTATGTCGTAGAATAATATTCTAGGTGTGTTATTATACTATTATTGCATGTACAAGTTCGTAGACTCGTTTGTTTCTATTATAATGACTTCCGAAAATTGTACATATTCCTGTTACTAATACTGCGAATACTTTATTCTATCGTACGTTATTATGTAATTAAATGTAGGAAGTTTGTTTTCATAGATGTAGTGGTTTAGACTGCCAAATTCAAAATTAAAAACAGAAACTCTTAAAAAGATACCACGGCTCATTTTTCATACCTCTAGTTTAATATCAGGTTTTAATACGAATACAAGGTAGAGTTATAGTTAAAAGATTATTACTTACAAATCCCCTTTCTGTACCAGTAACCGAAATATCAAACGAAAAATTCTTGTAAAATAATTCTTAAATTTTTATTTAATTAAATTTCAAATTAATTTTGTCAAGAAGGCGAATCAAAATCAAAATATTTAACTCATTAATAAAGTTGTATATCGTTCAAGACCTTTTTTAATTTGTGGGATTGAAGCCCATAGGCTGTTGAAAATATCAACAAGATTTAAGACAAGCTTACGGACTAACAGAGACACGCATTTCACCATCCGGAACCTATCGAATTTACTTTAACCTTAAACACACGCACACAACCCATAGTTAATGTGTAAATGCACAGCGATTTGCAAGGGATAGTTCTTATACTGTATTCCAAACTCAATCACGATAAGTATTGCGCATATAATTTTACAAACACTTGTTAGTAGTTTAATTAAATCCCTATATAATGCATACTTAATTAGCCTACTGATATTATTAGGTACATCATAAAAATACATGAATTCTTGCTTTCTCATCACTGAAGAAACACGGAGGTAATAGAACTAAATGTATTTGTCGCACGATCTGGTGAGTTCAACTAATTTACTGATTCAACTATAGCAACTGCAAATTATATTTACTGATCATCTAATCAGTAAGGAAATTATTTACCAATTAAAAATAAATATGTACGTATATGCTAAGCCTTGGAATCAACATTTATTACTGAATACAAATGAAAAACTGTAATTTGAATGTACTTTTTAAACTTGTGTTCTCCAACAAAATATTTTCTTAACTAAATACTGCCGCTATAACGTAAGTAGTTGAAACTCTGACAGTATAATTGTAAACTTAAGTTTCCATAAAAAATTGTTCGTAAAATTTAATTTTTGCTCTACTAAGAATCTTCTAGATATCTATCAGCATCCAGAGATGATTGCCATACGTAAGGCAAAATATTAACCTAACTTCTTCTAAGTACATGTCTTTTGTAAGAGTAGATCTATCGAATTAAACAATTTTGCGATCTTGGATGGTCAATTTCGTATCGTATGTTTGTCTATTACTTAATTGACTTATTCCAGAAATAAGAGATGAATTCGAATTTTTTGGTGCTAACCTCAAATATATACAATAAATTCCTTATATTCCAACCATTCTTCAATTCGGAATCATCACATTCATGCATTCTTATCACATTAACAACTCTTTATATATTAAAAATTGATAAAAATATCAAACTGAAACCATAACAATTAATTGCTTATTTAGTTCTGCGTTATAGTAACGTAGCCTAGCATCAAATTCATATGCTTCTTGAAAGCAACTCTACAATTTGGACTCCCGATAAAAAAAGAAACCGATCTAGATGTTAAATGCCGTTTTACTGGAAAGATTTTGTTGTAATTAGGATATTTAATTAATATTATATGTCATTAAATGTTTACATATTTCAATCAACAAATTCATGTCAATTTGTGATAACCATTGGCATAACATAAGCAAAATTAAGTCATTTTTAATCAGTTTTTGATAATTAATCTTAGATGTTAATACGAATATCTACTCGACTGTAACAATAAAATGACTACATTTAAAGTCATAAAGTCATTTAATGTTTTTCGTTATTTAAAGAAGTGCGATCTGTTATATTAACATAACTTTTTCCTAACATAGACTAAACAACGATTGTTTTTAAAATATTTCATCAATGCAATTATAAAATATGAAGTCAACATTTCATTGCAAATTTTGATAATTCAACTAATTAGACTAGTTTTTGCTTATTTTATGTCTTCGATGTTCGTTGGATGTTTTAGTGGATGTTTTCTAAATGAAACCTTTGACAATTTCGAGAACATGTCCAACACCAAGAACACCACTGATACAATTCTGACCGTTCTAATTAAAAGGCATAAACTTTGAAGGCAATGGTTCTATGAGAAGATACCTAAATTTCCCAATCCTGAAAGAAGTAAACAAATTTCCGAATTATATTTAAATAAATATTATAAATAGCCGCATTGAAGAGTAATTTTCTTCTACATCTTATTAAGGTGCAAAAAATATAACACATTAGAGAGATACCAATATGTAAAGTAGTAGTATGTGAAACATCGCAAATGCTAAAAGTCATCTCATAACAACTGTCCGATTGATTAGTATAGTTTATATCCAACATAACACGCATGGACTAATTAGTATATCTAATAAACTTTCCACTGTCAATTCATTTACCAAAAAAAAAAGTGATTTGATATTAATTTAGAATCCAATTACTAATAACTTGTAACTTTTCAGTTATGTTATTGTCCATAGTTTCTTCTGCTATTAATGTTCTCGTTACTATACAGAAAGTGAAGATCGGTTAATTGTAGAAGGAGTTATATAGGAATTGTTCCCTATAACTAGAGTGTTGCGTTTGGCAGGTTTTCTGTAAAGGATAGCCTTCACCACGTTAAAATTATTAGGGTATTTTTGGATTTTTATGGTTTCATGGCTTTTATGTATGACTCTTGCGAGATACGCAGCAGTGCTAAAGACACTATTCCAGACCAGAAGCCAAGAAGGAAGTCTAACCTAGGTTTCAGAGAAATTCTTAACCTGTGGTACAACTTCATAATCACAAAATTTATTCCAATTATTTATATCGGATAATAGATTTCGATTATCTCTGCTGTGCAAATTTTCATAATTCTTATATCTTCTAGATTCATCTAATTTTTTTGCTAACAGAAAACTATTCAGAGCGTCTGTATTGAAACGCAATTCCGACATGTCACCTTATTCTGTGGGCGCTATATATCAACTGACCAACAAGCTAATATAACATTCTCAATCAGATCTAAGGCTACATTACCATTACCAATTCGTTAACACTTAAGGTATATTTCGCAATCTATTCTTGACTTCCGAAATGAAATCCTGTTTTAAGCATTGTCACCAGTCGATAAGTAGATTATTCATAAAAATAACTGAAGCTTAAAAAATAACGCTTGGAGAAAATAAAACACGTAATAAAATCACTTAAACACAAGCCAATTATTAAATACATAATTTGATTTTTGGCGAACCAACTAATTTTGATCTGCATAATTAATCACATATTTATAGTCATTACAGAGAATTTGTTGATAAAATAAGGCAATGCAATGGCGAGGTAGATGCTTCTAGCGTTCATTGTCTTAACCAAGAATTTTTGAGATTGATAATTTTAATCAAGAACCGAGTAAGAATAGCAGATGAAGATTTTGAATCAAGATTTGATAAATTTAAAACTTATTACAGATGAGGGCACGTATATTTTAAGTATCGGCAAAAAATGACTCTTATATATATATATATATATATATATATATATATATACATATTAACAATGTATCTTCAAGTAGATTATTACTAATATACTATATATAAATACCAGTTTTTAAAGTTAGATCAGATCAACGGTATAAACAAAGAACTCAATTTGGAGATCTGGAAAAATTATAACATCACAAGCAAATACTGCTCTTGCTGATAATTACTTGATCTAACTCCTGATCGAGTTAGTTCAGAATTAATTTTTTCATTAGACTTTGTCGTAATATTTAGGTATTTTCTTTGATTAAAAGTTTTAAAAAATATCTTTTAACTATAGCTCTGAAAATTTCTGCAGAAGATAGTGCAAAAAACAGATTTTATAAAAAAGTGTAATGACAAAAACAAACCGTGTGATCTATACGAAATTATTTAAAAAAGTAGAATATTAATAATATTTATGTATGAAATAGTTTTATTTAGAAGTATATACATATACATTTTGTGAAAACCTTTACTTCCACGTAGATACATAGGTAGTTTAGCAACCTCGTGTTTTGTAAACTGACCATTGAAAAATCTAAACATCGGTCTATAATAATTGTAATATCTAGTATTATACATGTTAATGTAATACAAACTTTAAATGCAAAACGGATTTGAAATGTTTTCATTTTATGACGAGCATGGTTATTAGCGAATCAATATTAAAATCAAGATAAAAACATTATTAACTTTAAAATTAACAGAAAAATGTACTTAATTATCTCGCAGTTGATTTTAAATAATTAAATTATGAGGTATTAAATTAACACTTTATTACATGTTGTGCAGTCTACAATTAATTTTTTAATTAAGTAAAAAAATACAATCAATTTTTAACTATTTCTAAGTAACCTTATTTCTCCTTTTAACGTTACGATTACAAAAATCATAATATTTTGAATAAATCTCTTATATAAGCTGAACGCTGTAAATAGCATAGCAAAAAATTCGATATATCTGACGCTTATAATATGATACATTCCATATCAACGTACCAATATTCGTTCGTCTATTTTATAAAACTATCGTATCGTCTTATATAATTTTAAAGACTATTGCACGAAATCCATTTTTAACAATAAATACTATTTATATTGCGTCTTCGAACGGGTAATAACTTAAATATTTCTGCGGAGTTTCACATTAAAAACGCTTTATCAAATTATTAATAATACAGAAATTCGATGAAATGTATTTTTGTTTGTTTAAAAAATAACCACATGTAATAGAAATACGCACGTTTATACAATTCATTTAGTTTATTTAAACATTCAATAATCAAGTAATTTTGTGTGGTTGAAATTTAAATGAATTCATTACCCTGTATTTCACTAGAAATATAAAATGAAAATGTTTTGAATGAGCAATTAATATATAAATATGTATGTACATACAGCTTGCGCGTTCTCAGTTAGCTATAATCCTATGACGAATTTAATTAAATAATCCTTTATTTGCGTCAGTTTTATTAATATCATGTATTATGTTACGCAAACTTAGAACTCCCAAGCTGTATTTTAATTTAAAAAACTACAATGAATAATATGGATTGTATAAAAATATTTCGATTTAATTGTTAACTTTATGTACTAATTTTAAGAATATTTATAGTTAATTTAGAAGCAATATCTAATATAAATAATATATAGTAAAATCTCCAATAATTACTTATATTTATCTACGACAATCACAAAAAATACAGTGCAGTTATCTTAAAGAGTTCTCTGCCACTGATTCATCTATGGCACAAAAAGAAAAAGTCACAAACAAATCTAACTTAACCATTTTTTAACTTTTAGAAGCTATTTAAATCCATCATAATTTGTATGTAGACTGATGTTCAGCAATCTTTAATCGTTCAGCATCCCACTTCTCTGCAAACAGTTTTAGTTTGAGCCATTTTTATCCCTAATGCGCATCATGGTGTTACATGATGCAGGAAGCATAATTCTTTCGATAAAATATGCTTTCCATCGCCCTACCACAGCGTTAAAAAGTTCTTGAACTTTATAAGTTCAAGGGTATCAAACTTTTAAAATATATGGAAAATAAAAGGCGATTATTTTTGCCCGACAAAGTAAATTACTCCCTTAATGCGCGATTTTTTTTTGGCATCAAAATCTTATCAAACATATTTTTCTTGCCCATTTTATTTTGATTTATTGCTCCTGCTGCTACATCTACGAACAGGCATCATGTCGACCGATGATCCAAATGTAATGAATTTTCCTTTTCAAGAAAGATAATGGTCGTGTCGGCATATGGTAAATTTTGTTTGTTTGTCCATTTGCTTGCGACCAAATCGTAAATATACAAATAATCAATGTACATGTTTGTATTAATACTAACGTAATTAATAGCAAAAGACATAGTTAAGTTAACCCTGCCAAAACAATATAAAGAAAAATTAAATAAAAAAGTAATAAATACGGATTACGTCCTTTAGCTCTCGCAAATTTCGCGAACGGTGTTTATAAAGTTCAGCTTTGAAATAACACCACAGAAAAATCAAAAGCTGATGAGCGCGGGGTTACAAAATATTACTTCCCAAGGAGAGCCTGGAAAACATTTCCTTCAAAACCTGGAATAATGCTTATGGTATATATAGCGTGACTCCGTCCTGTTCTTATAGAGCTAGGACAAAAGTAAAAAAAATCGTGCCTGATTTCCTTGTTCAAAGTAGTAAGGTTCAATGATCCCCATTCATGATACTGCGCACCGAACTGTGCAGAAATCTTTGACAGAGACTCAGGTTGATTTCACTATAATAACAAAAGTTCTATTTATTTACACCGCCAGACAAATGAAAATGTGCCTCGTCACTGAAGAAAACATCCGCGTCGTTTGGAAAAGTTTAATTATTTCTTGAAATACCACAAGTCAATTATGCTAATCACGTTGTGACAATTTCTGAACAACCATCTTGTACAGATGAAAATGAAAAGCGAAGATCTTGATGAGGAATTCTCCGCACAAAGTAATCAGAGGATGACTGGAGTCCCCATGTTTGTTTTTCATGTGTTCAAGCTGTACGAGGTCCTTCACCTATCCTCCCGACAACAAATCCTTTTTGTCAGAAAGTTTTCATCCACGACACAATCGATTTTCAATCCGGAACTGAGAAATAATTTGGAAACTTGTACGGAACACGCGCTAGGTGGCTACTATAGGCTTGTTTTGATGAATGTATGCTTGCACAGTAAAAGTGCACTGCTCATTTGTCCACACCATACTGGAAACTTTCCGTCAGGTAACGTCTATCGACGCCATACCCATCCTTGCCTTGCTACACAATACCATGTTGAAACCAGAAAAGAGTTTCGATGTACTTTTTTTTGTTCTTTTATCCATAAATTCTTTTTTGTTTTTTTTTGGCGCATCTACTTAGATTATTGGCTTCTTTTATTTTATTCCTATCCCATTCAT
The DNA here is from genome assembly GCA_031893035.1 of Dermolepida albohirtum. Lineage (NCBI taxonomy): Eukaryota > Metazoa > Arthropoda > Insecta > Coleoptera > Scarabaeidae > Dermolepida > Dermolepida albohirtum. The sequence goes on along the minus strand of JAVIWB010003562.1, from coordinate 239,407 downwards.
TTTCATTTATGTTATTTTATTTTAAAGATAAAATAGCGTTTTCATTTTTAAATTTTACAATTTTGTTCTGATCGTTGGTTATGTTTTTTTTTAGTACCCTCCATAAAATTTTCTTCTAAACTTGCATCGATTTCATCGACACTCGTGTCCTTGAAATTATCAATGTTACCGTTCAGTCGTAATGGGAGTATGTTCTATACGATTTGATATATATATATATATATATATATATATATATATATATATATATATATACATCTGAAATCGAAGATTTGTAGTCATCTGAATAAAGCTTATTGTTCCATATAATTGTTTAATAAATTAAATAATTACGTTAACGTAGCTAAATGTTTTCTAAATGGAGTACAAGCTATGAGTTTTTAGCACATTCATTAGGATACTTTTTCATTATCTAATAACCAACTATGGATTATGTTCAAAGCTATATTTAAACAGTAAACAAAAGTACTCTTGAACATCTTGATTAGACAATACTACCTTTTACCTTTAATAACAACTCTTTGATAGTTCTTCATTAAAGCTTCTTCAGCATCTAATACAACATTGGAAACGTTTTTCATTCTATGGCCTTCTTCCTCTTTTGGCACATTTTAAAATTTCTCCATTTCTCTCTTTCTATATATATATTATTATGTTATGTTATTTTATTAATAACCATACATATTATAAGGAGAATTAATTCAATAACAAGTATATAATATATATCGAAATTATTATAAACTGAATTTAAGTACAGGCTGTATATAATTTCAAATTAGTATTAAGACTATTTTATGTCGTAAGAACATAACAGTAAGCCTTGCAATTCATTGAGTCATTTGCGATTCAGTAAAATTAACAGAAGAAAAATTATTTCAAGTAATTTACTCTAACCACGCTAATTTATACTATTTTTCTTTACTTCTTTTTAAGTGGGATTTCGAGAAATAATATAACGATAGTTTTCAATTTTAAACATCAAAAAAGTATACTTGCATGGAGTATTTCGAAAATTGTACATATTTAAAATGAAATCAAGTACAAAAATAAATAATAAAAATAAATCTCCAGTTGGTATGAAGCATAGTATTAAAGGCATTAAATGCTTTTATTTTAAAAATAGCAAAATAATACTTACCGTAGTATATTAAAAGGAAAATACTGCAAAACACACTAGATTTCAGAAGATATGCAAAACACTTACAACTTGTGGCGTAAATAATGTACAAATATCGTGTACTAAATATTGTAGTGTCTTTTAGATTTCGTATTTAGGACTTCCAACTCAAATTTATATAAACGATTGTAGATCTATTAGAGGGGTCATATCTAATGAAATCTATGCATATGTGCATATATAATCTTTTACTTATCAGTAATCAGAATTCTTTTTCTAATACGTATGGAAATAAATAATATATTTCTAATTCATCTTTATATCAAAACGCGAGCATTAGATGGATATGCACTGGAACCACCATAGTAACCAATCTTAATATTTTTTTAAAGTATTTACCAACTGAAATAATATGTAACCATTATCCATTGTTCCACATCCTATCTAATTAACTATTATCTACTGCTTATACATCTTCTAATGTCATTCATTTTCCAGTATATATCATAAACACGCAGTCTGTTTTTAATTTGTAGAGTAGATAAGTCTTTAATATAAAAATAACCGTTTTATGGTCTATGTACTAATCAACCTTCACATTTATAGGTTCAAATTATTTGCTAGCTATAGCAACATATATATACTTATTCGTAATTGTACAATATCCCATATCTCATATAATAATAATTAGCTAATGCTTTACGATTTGTGACGTTATGTATTAATAACAGCTGTTGTTTCCAATATGTCATACATTTATTTTTTATTATTTATTAAATATTTAAATATAAACAGCTTTGATTCATAAAGCTAAGGACGCAAATGAGTAATTCATGACATATACTGGGCTCATCTCAACCAATAAAATACAGAGGGTATTTCTTGGCCAGAGCCATTACCGGGTTATTTACCACAAATATACTGACAATGGTTTATTTATTTCTAATTACGCATTACCAGTTAGTTATATTGACATTAATTATTGCAGATTTTACTATTTCTGTATGTAATCCAAAAACAATAATTTTCCGGAACTTTTCGTGGCGGCGGCTTGACTTTATGTCTGTCCAAAAATGTTTCTCTGACCATACAATATAAGTAATTAGTTAAATAACGAACTTGTTTTGCATTATTAATTTTAATTACAACAAAAATTCATCAAAATGACACTAAACACAAATTCTCTGCACTTTATTTACCCCTGCTCTAGCATTAAAAAAAAGCCGCCCTCACTTTAAATAGAGTAATATTAATAAATTTCAAACCCAAATCTTTTCAGTGTGGTTTACTTTTGATATTAAAATATAAAACAGAATTTAAAAACACAAGAGATAAAGTACAACAGATGCCATAAGTAATATTTAACAAGAATAATGCGAAATTCGTAAGTTTGTTAAAGTAATTTTAATTTAGCATAAGTATAAAAAACAGCTTATACGCAAAATTACTATCTAGTTATATAATTTTAAAATAAGTTTGTTGATATTGAGGACCAAAACACGAACAAAAAATTCATTCAAACTCACTTCCACACACAGAAAGATACCAACACGATTATAATTTTTCATAATTATTTTTCTGCAACATATATTAATATTGTATATGTTATATTTACAAATTACTAGCTCTGAATAATAATAAAAATAACAAACACTTATACTTAAATGTTGTATTTTATTCGATAAATAAAATTCTCATCTCATTTTAGATTATATATTTTCACCTAAGACTGCTTTAAATTTCTGTGATATAGAATAGCAGTCATATTTTTTAATAAAATTACAATCAGCAATATCTACGATAATTTATACATTGTACAATCATTATTTATTGTTGATTACATTTAGTGAAGTACACCATTTTACATTAAACAATTTTATTTATAATTTTCTCTCTTACAATTTTATAAACTCTAATAATCTACAAATAAGTATGTACAAAATGATTCTTTTAAAAAGTTTTACTTATTTCTGTATTAGTAGTGTTCTTATCGTTTTTGTTTACATATGTATTGAAACCTTGTACACTATAAAGATATTAAATATATTTACCTAAACTATAAGTGATTTTTTTCTAAACACATTTTTAACCTAGCAGTTGTATTGTCTTTTCCCAGTATATGTATCATTTCCCCTACACTTGGACCTTCCTGAAATAGAAAAAAAATATATGGATATGTTTTTTATTTAGGAAAATATTAAATTGTTATAAAAGTAATGTGTTTTTCAACATTTTCGTTTTTCATAGTGCATTTATTAATACAGAAAAAATCAATTATCTATTGCCCGTTTTAATTGATAACTTTTTGCTATTTTTCCGTAAGCTTCATAATTCTTCGTTAATAGAAAATACCTCTATCGGTGAAAAGCTTTTCAAGGTGCTGATTCGCAACCTTACCTAAGTCGTTTCACTACAAGTTTTGAAAAGAACGAAACAAGTGAAAGTATTCATATACAAAGTCCAGCAAGTATAATGGGTGTTGCAGCACATACTAACCAACATTCATTAATTTTTGAGGTGAGATCAAACTTGTTTTATTAATTAACGAACTCTAGACATTTTTGAGTGTTTTTTGTTTTCGATGACGTTTGGGACGAATCTTTGGGCTCGTGACCGTTTTCATAGCACATGATTGTAAATAATTATTAATTAATTTATACACGCCGTCAAATGAACATCTTTAAGTTCTATCTTTTTTATATTCTCGTGAACTCTTAAATAACGGATGTTTTAACGTTTCTACAATTTCTCGTGTCGTGTACTCAATCAGTGCTTCTATTGGGTTGGCAACTAAGTACTTTCGGTTTTTGCTGATAGAGAGCGTTGCTTTATTTTTTGTATAACGTATGTTAGTGCTGTACTTTACCATTTGACCACATTGACGTAACTTCAGAAGCAAGTAGTGCGTGATTTTCATTAAAGCTATTAGTTGTGGGTTAATTTTAAATGGAGTGCAGAAACGAACATTTTCGACATATTTTACTATTTTATTTCCGTAAAGGAAAGAAGGCTGCTGCGGCTCACAAAAAGATATGTGGAGTTTATGGTGCTAATTGCTTAACAGAGCGCACGTGTCAGAATTGGTATAAAAAATTCCGTCCTGGAGATTTTTCCCTCAAAGATGAGCAACGTTCTAGTCGGCCTACTGAAGTTGATGATGACCAAATCAAAGTCATAATTGAAGAGGATTGTCATATAACTGTTCGAGAGGTTGCGGAGAGGCATTTAAAATGTCTTGGGCTAGTTAAGAAGCTTGATATTTGGGTACCTCACGAATTGAAAGAAATTCATTTAACACAAAGAATCAACTTTTGCGATATGCACCTTAGACGAAATGAAACCGACCCTTTCTTAAAAAGAATCATCACTGGTGATGAAAAATGGGTCCTGTATAGTAACATAGTTCGAAAACGATCATGGAGCAAACACGATAAACCAACTCAAACCACATCGAAAGCTGAATTGCATCCAAAAAAGATCATGCTGTCTGTTTGATGGGATTACAAAGGTGTTGTGTTTTTTGAGCTGCTTCCAAGGAACCAAACGATAAATTTTGATGTTTACTGTCAACAATTAATAAAACTAGATGAAGTAATCAAAGAAAAACGGCCAGATAGAGATAAGATAATGCAAGGCCTCACACACCTTTGGCAACTCGTGGGAAACTATTGGAGCTTGCCTGGGGAGTGAAGCCACATCCCCCATACAGTCCTGATCTAGCACCATCTGATTACCATTTATTTCGAAGTTTGCAGAATTCTTTGAATGGTAAAACTTTCACAAATGACGATGACCTTTACTCGCACCTGGTTCACTTTTTTGCTGATAAGGACCAGAAATTTTATGAGCGCGGAATCATGCAGCTGAAAGAAAGATGGCAAAAGGTCATTGAGCAAAATGGAAAATATATAATTGATTAAAAGCTATTCTTTGTTTAAAAAAAAAGTGTTTTATTTTATACTACAAAACCGAAAGTACTTAGTTGCCAACCCAATATTTTACCGTCATCAATCCTAGTAGGCCTCCTTGACCTAAGAACATCGTTAAAGTAAAAATCGCCTGCACGAAATTTTATAAACCATCGCTAGCATTGACGTTCTTGTACGGCTCTGTCACAATAAAATTTTACGTAATGCTTCACACACGTTTTCCCTTTTATGGACATAAAATAAGTTAAATATGACGAAAATACACACTTTGGTCTTCTATTTTCTTCTTTTTTTTGTGTGTAAATTTTTAAATAACCAAATCACTCAATTTCTTTTCGAAACGAAAATTGCCAGTTGCCACATGGTATAGTAAAAAAAATAGGTGAGAATGACTCTGCAAGTATGAACTAGCGCCATTTGTTGCAAAAATACGTTATGACTTTTCCAACAACGCAATATGATTTTTGTTATAAAAATTGTATTATACAGATAAATACAAATTTGTAATAAAAAATTACATAGGCCAGACTATCAGATGTAGAAAACATCTACTTATTATTAACCCATACCTGCATGATAGATTACGCCATAATTTAAGTAATTTTTTAACATCCCCTCCTACAATATCCTCCTGGGAGACGGAGGATCGAAAGAAACATGGGAATCACAGGTAAGAGCCGTGATAAACCAATCAGGCCAAATGTAAACAACACGTGCTAGACTCGGAGGTTGTAAATAGGGTTCAAGTAAACAACACGTAAGAGACTCATTTTTTTAATTTCTCAATGTCCTTTTGTTTCAGTTACGTGTTTGTCTTGGCTGCATTTACATGTTCAAACATATATTCTTCTATATATTAGAAAAAAATGCTCCTAAAAATATCTTTAAAAAGAAAATTTAGCGTTGATCTAAAGCAAAGGATTGGGAAGGTACAACGTTATGTTTTTTGTCTCTAATTTTTTAAATTAAACTTATTCAGTAGCCGGCTGACAAGTTCCAAAAGACCAGTTAATAAGATGTTGGCTATTAAATTTAATTAATTAATTCACGTATGCAGTTGGATTTTTCGATGAAAATAGCGAAGTATTTAAAGTTCACCGGTCTATATTTTACTATAGTTATAGGTAAATTTCAGTTCGCAATAGTAATTTCCTACCCTTCCTATACGTCCCAATTTGAGAATTGAACTAAGTGGAACATATCATCATATGATAAGTCAAAAATATAAAAAAACATCATGACACATTCTGTCCCATAAATAACCGAAATGACTTAAAAACAAAAGTACTTGAAACATCTAGATAAACAATTACTTATCGTCATTTTACTTCGAAGGAAAATATATCAATCCTTCGAAAAAGTTACTTTTATGTCGCTGATTGCAATGGTATCGAAATTACTCGTAGTCGACTGTTAAGTTTTTTTAATTGATGTAAAACGGTTTTCTTTCATCACCAATTGCAGTTTAGGAATTAAAGAAATGGCATGAAACTAAATTGGATGTCGTACAACGATCGCCAACGACAGTTGTTTTTAAAACTCAGTACTAATACAACGATTACGGTCTATTAAACCCATCAATACTTTAACGCTTGATTTCTAGATCATAATATATCACATCCCCCCGGCAACTGCAATTGTTTTTAAGAAGTATTCATCTCTTCGAGCTTCTCTAGTGAGATCTTTTTGATGTCCAAGTCTGTACAATTTTTACTCAATCTATATAGAACAATCTTATCGGTTAACATGTGGTAAATTTACCTCTTCAGTATTCCAAATTCCATTAGCATCGCTGGAAACTTGTTCCAAATTTTCACAAAAACACTCACTTTTTCAATATTTTCTTCGGTCATCGTTTCATTTGATGGATTTGTACATTGATCATTAACCGCAACGTGTCCCCCACTCGAAAACATACATTTGTAATCGCTATAAGCGATTTTAAACATTTGAAGCTTTTTCAGTGCACTTTCACCGTTTTTAAACAAAGAATTTAATACTGATTCTTTGTCAAGCGAGAGATACAGTAGCTTGATTTACAGAGTCTGTCGCAGAGAAAACTGAACTTTTTTTAAAATAGTAATTCTTAGTGCCGTCATATATTAAAAAAATATGCGTTGGTAAGGTAGATCTTTCACCAATGTTATGTCAAAATATCATAACATTTGCATCATTAAAAGCAGAGAATTTTCGCATACGGTAACAGTGTGTATTTGGCATTAGACGAAACATGAATTTTGAACAAAGAGCAAATATCAAGTTCTGTTTTAAGCTCGGTAGATCGTTTACTGAAATGTTTAATTTGATGAAACAAATGTATGGTGATGCACGTTTATCACTTACGAGTGTTTATTAGTGGTATAAACGATTTAAAGACGGTCATACGGACATAAATGACGACGAACAACCTGTTACAAAAAAAACCCTGTGATTACGGAAAGTAACTTCGAACTCGTGTGTGAATTTGTCAAAAATGAGCCGAAATCCAGTGCATTTTGACACAGCATTTGATACTGAGAAAGATTTGTACCACACAAGCTAACTGAATTCAACATTGTGCAGACTTGATTAAAGACTCAAAAAAGGACAAAAACTTCAGGTATTCTATTGTAACTGACGATGAGACGTGATATTTTCAATATGATTCAGAGACCAAGCGTCAAAGCTCTGAATGGAAGCATCCAAGCGAATAAAGACCGAAAAAAAGCCGTTTGGAGAAGTCAAAAGTGAAGATTGAAGTTGATTTGTTTTTATGATTCGAAAGGCATAGTATCTTGGTGTTATGAAGCGTCTTTTGGCGAGTATTCATCATGTACGTCCTCAATATTGTGAAAATGCTAGCTGGCGTTTGTTACATGATAATGCACCACCTTATCGCTCGACGCTTATCACTAATTTTCTAAATACAAACGACATTTTAGCCATCAACCATTCACTTTATTCACTAGATTTGGTCCCCTGTGATTTCTATCTATTCTCCAAACTACATTTGCCGATAAAAGGACAACATTATGCCAACGTAGAACTCATTAAAAAGGCATCGACAGCGATCTTGAAGGACATCTCTAATGATGATCTTAAAAATTTATTCGACATGTTAATTGACCGTGCAGAACGTTGTATTGAAGACGAAGGCGACTACTTTGAATAATATAGATGAATTTTACCAAAATAGTAAGCTTTGGTTTTTATTTTAAAAAAGTTCCGTTTTCTCTGAAACAGAATGTGTATAATGAACGAAATGTCAAATGTTACTATATTCGAAACGGATATTAAAAATGCAGTAGTCAATCTAAACAATGATAAATACCTTCAAACCGCTTAAGATACTTCGTAGAAGTTTCATTAATCGATTATATGGAAATTCATATTCTTTCGCTGCCTGCTTCAAAATCTCGTTAATATTTTCTTTGGACCAATCTTCCAATTTTGCGTCACTTATCACTTGATTAATTTTCGATATTATTCGTAGATGTTCGGGTTTTAAATCTTCTTTGTTTTTTGGTACAATCCACAAAAACATATAATCTTTTGATGTTAAATCAGACAATGTAGTTATTCTACTTGCAGCCCATTTTAAAATATCCCGAATGTAAGGCGTTTCAAGAACTAAAATACCATCATGTCTAAAATATAATACTATTTATGTATGTAACCTATGTGAACATATAAATTAAACATACTTAGCGGCAATATTCTGCTTTACCATTGCTTTCAGGTTTTCAACCATTACCAATTCTTCATTAGGACTTTTTAATTGACGTTGAATCTCAAGACGATTAAACTCTAAAAGTCTTTCAGGCATTACCCTTCCAGAAGATGAATTAATTTTTGAAACATCAAACTAAAATGAAACATAAAACATATCAAAATAACAGCATGGTAATAAATAAGTGGATGTATACATCTAAAATCACCTATAATATAAAATATTTACGATAGTAACAACGGAATCACTCATAAGTTCAGCTTTATTGTAAATAATGTACATAAAAATCTCATCGTCAATGTTGTCAAATCCATTTTTATAACTGAATAGTATATTTCAGAGTTTCAAAAAAATATATCATTTGTTATACACTAGTAAAGGAAATCTAAAGAATTACAAAGGCTGAACTACCCAAATCAAATTTGATCACATATTTAGTCCGATTATTATGGAGGTCGAACATCGCACCATGTTAACAAAGTAGCGCACGTTGAAATATATATGGGGTCCATCAGTTCTGCACATAGCGAGAATCCAGTCAGTTACACGAAAACTGTAACGAACACAATACAAATAAAATGGCAAACGGGAGAAAGGCAAGAAAGTTACGTCAGTGTGCAAAGTGTGCGGCAGAACATATTCGGAATAAACGAACTAATGTAACTACGCATGCGGAATTTATGTTTGATTTAATGACCGTACTTCTAGCTAGCAATTTACCACTCACTTTACTCGGTCAACATAGTGTCAGGACTTCTGATAAAAATATCATCACACACTACCATTACCAAATCGGAGAACGTTGTAAAGAAAAATACCAACTATGCACGAAGAAATTAAACACTGCAATAAATCTAAGTTGGCAAATACACAACTCTGGTTATACGTAGACAGAGATATTAGAAAACATTCTATTGTTCGTGTGATAGTACTCGCACTGGACCCTCCATTGTTACTAGCTAGTAAAATGATATAGAACAATAAAAATAACTAAGAAATCAAAAGAGATCAGATCTGTTTCACTTGAAAAATAGAGTAAAGTCAAGTGAACAAGCTCATATACAATAATTATCGACAAATTTCTAAAATACTCAAGAAAGAAGACAATCTTCTAAAAATAAGAGTATTGCAAAATTTTGATAACTTCTTATGGATTCTTTAATTCATAATTTTAACAATAATTAATATTATTATTTTACAATTGTCTTAACTTTTTTGACGACGATTCTATTAATAATGTTATAGGTATTCTTCGAAAGCAGATCAACAAGGACCGGAACGAAGTTTCTAAAGCTTTGTATTATTTTTTCTATCATTCGCATAAATGGTTTAGTAGATTACTGTATTTCGTTTTGTCTCCTCATTTAAAAAATGCGTGTATAGTACTAATGGGTGTCCCAAAATTAACGCAAGATTTGAATTTGTCGCCATTTGTGCAGTAAAGTGTTGGCAACCCTAAAAAAAACAATTCGACAGCTGACAGTTTAGGTTTAGTAAAAATGGAGCGTTACACGATAGAACAACGTGTCTTCATTATTGAACAATATTTCAAAAATAATGAAAGCTTGTCGGCTGCAGTTCAAAAATTTCATACAAAATATGGTCGGAATAGTGTTTTAATTTCGTCAACTGTGAAGAGATTGATTGTAAAATTCAGGGAGACTGGACGCCAAACACACTGGTCGTTCAAAAACAAGCCGTTCAAATGTCAATATCGAAGCAGTGCTCAATTCGGCGTCGTGGATAAGAATTGCAATTACAGCGTATTCTCACTAAAGATCTGTCTCCATGCTTACGAAATTCAATTAACACAACAACTGAAGCCTAATGACCATGCACAGCGAAGATAGTTCGTTAACTGGATTATTGAACAAATGGATGCTGATTTTTCGAACATCATCTTAAGCGATGAAAGCACATTTTCACCTTGATGGCTTTGTTAATCGCTAAAATTGCCGCTTTTGGGGTTCTGAGAACCCACATGTGATTGTCGCAAAACAAATACATCCACAACGTGTCACTGCTTGGTGTGGATTTTGGGCTGGAGGCATAATTTGACCACACTTTTTTGAAAATGAGGCTGGTCAAGCAGTGACTGTTACTGGTGCTCGATATCGCGACATGATAACAGTTCTTTCTGCCGAAATTGGATGATATTAATGTGGCCAATATGTGGTTTCAACAAGACGACGTCACATGCCATACAGTTCGTGAAACAATTGAATTACTGCATGAGATATTTCTAGGTCGTGTACTCTCTCGTTTCGGTGAAATTGCCCCCATAGATCGTGTGATTTATCACCATTAGATTTGTTTTTATGGAGTTACTCGAAATCACAGCTCATCACATGTCAACAAGCCCACAACCACCCGTGCATTAGAGGAGAAGATTCAACGCTACATCAACGAAATTCAGCCACATTTATGCATAATGGTCATGGAAAATTTCGACAAACGCGTGCGTATGTGCAAATAAAGCCGTGGAGGCCATTTGCCCGATGTGTTTCCATAAATAACCCTATCCTATGTACTTTATGATTCAATAAAAAAATAACAATCAAAAGACTAAAAACTGTGTTTTCTATTTAATTCATATCTTGCGTTAATTTTGGGACACCTTTATATGGAATTTTTAAGATGCAGCAAGTAAACAATATATGACAATATGCTGTTATGGAAATGACAAAAACCTAACCTAATTAATAAAAATATAAATCAAGCATAAGAATTGTTCAAGATCTTTTCAACGTCGATTAAGATTTAAGATTATTTGAGAAGGCTAAAATGCTTATTCCAGTTTTCTAATACCAAAAACGTACATATGCATCAACCTGATGATAGATTCAATATTTAATTATATGTATTTAAATGCCTTCATACTTTACATACCAAAATATCTGGAAATACTCTTTTGTCGCTAAAGAATGTATATTATATTGGATTTCTGAAAAACTTATTTCTGGGGATTTTTACAACAGATGGTGCATTTCTACAAGTGCTAAAGTTATTCATAATTGATGATGTGAAGCGATTTATTTACAGCAATGTGGTACGAAAACGGTCTTTATTTGGACCTAAAGATTCGGCTCATACGTCATCAAAGGCCAACATCCGTCAAATAAAGGTTATGCTCTCAGTGTTGTAGGATATTAAAGGAGTCGTGTTTTTCGAGTTCCTGACAAAAAAATGACACAATTAATTGAAATGCATACTGTCAACAATTGGACAGTTTGAGAGAATTCGTCATCCAAAAACGTCCGGTCCGTTAATCGTAAATGAGTGGTATCACAACGCAGATTCACACACAAGTTTAGCCGCCAATCAAAAACCAGTGCATTTTGGACCTTGCACCTTCAAACTTCTCAAAACTTTTTAGCTGATATAACGTTCGACTCAGATAAGGCTGTGAATCAACACCTTCTAAAGTTTTTTGCCGATGAAGATAGGGCCTTCTATGAATGTGGAATTATTAAGCTCACCGAAAAATGACAAAAGGTTATCGAAGAAAATAGACAATATATAATTGATTGATCTTTTTCATATTAGTAAATGACTTATGAAAAAAAATTAAAAAAGGGTGATGACTTTTCCGACAAACCATTTGTCGGAAATCAGTTGCAAAGCAATAATTTATACAAATAATATTATTAGTTACCTGATTTACTAATTCTTGCATTGTATAAGACTTTGGTTTAACATTGCGTAGCTGGTCTTTTTCGAAACCACCACCGGAATTTATAATAAAATTAACAAGTGCTTGGGGCAATATTCCACTCTCTCTGTAATGGGAAATCTGTATATCACCCTGTCTTTTACTTAATTTTGTGCCATCGGCATTTATCAACAATGGTAAGTGTCCGTAAACTGGTGGATGCCAATTGAATGCTCTGAAAGACTTCAGCAATAAATTTTATTGCCAATTCCTATTTGCATACTCACACCTATACATCATCAAATGTTTTGTCGTCGATATTTGCCACTCGACACCTCTCAAAACGTGAGTAATTTCCATGAAATGGTCATCGACAACGTTAGCAAAATGATATGTTGGAAAGCCATCGGTTTTTATAATTACAGGATCTCCCTCAGTTAAAGTTATGTCATATGAAATATTACCATATACCATATCTTGGAAAACTTTAGTACCTGGTAAAAGCTTCACAAGAACATTTATTATAAACTACATAGCAACTGATAAACTTACTTTAAATCTTATGCAATAATTTTCGCCGTTTTCTAATTTACTTAAAACTTGGTCTTTACTTAAATGCCTGCATCTATTATCATATTTAGGAACTTGTCTAGTTCTAACTGCTTCCTTCCGCAAGAGCTCTAGCCTTTTATTTGAACAAAAACAATAGTACGCGGTATTGTTATCTATAAGTGTTTTTACTTGTTCCCTAGAACAATTATAAACTAAATATAAAATAAGTACGTTATATATTTTAAAATATTTTGTCATGGAAAATTATATGAACAGTTAAAACGTAAAAAACTACATAATAATGAAATAATATGAGGTTTTAGAACACGAAGAATATTTCGGTTGATGATATGACATAGTTCTCTTGTCTGTTCAAAAGTATGGACCTAATTGATCTAATGAATGGCATCTATTGTCATAACAACAATCAGTTCCTCCAGTGAAATTTGATACTGCAATATAAAAATAACAAAACAAAATTTTGTTTTTCTTTATAATGAAACATCCTGATGGACATTACAAAAACGTTTCCCTTATTTTTTAATTCATAACAAAATTACAGTTTTTAACAGTAACAACATCAAAGTAGAGCTAAAAATTGATTATAATTATGATTAAATATTTAAAATTGGGTACATAAGTAAGTATTTATGACATAACAAAACTATATAAGTAAAGAGCAAGTAATAAATAGACAACATGTCATTTTCAAATGTAATGTTTCACAAAGACAGTACCAATGTTGAAATTTGTAAGGGAGTTTCTTACATTGCAGTTCTGAAAACAAGAATAAACGCACGCCGAGCGTGCTCAAATATTCCTGTGGTCTTCACTAGAAAAGTAGTTATTGCAATAGTAAAGAAACTGAAGAGTTCGCGATGTGCGGTCTAGTAAGCTCGTATGACAAGATAGGATACTCATATCTGCTCAAACAGTAAGACATCTTGAAGAAACTAGTTTACACGGATGTAAGGCATCGCAAAAACCATATTTAACAAAACACAAAACGAAACTACTTTTATTAGTTAAAATTACGAAAACTGGACAAAGGTTGAACTCTCAAATGTATCCAATGTACGTACGTACGAAATAATATCTTTTATTCTTCTGAACGTGAATAATTCGGATCACACATCACACTTTTAAATGAATAAAAATTATATTGGGTCTGGGAAAAAGTTCGTGGCGTTTTTCCCGATAGATGGCATTGGTTGCCGATAACTAAAGAACAACAAGTCACAGCGACACCACCGAGGGCTCGTTTTTTAGATGACCTTCCGAACGTTAGTTTGAGCGTAGAAACATTGTAATCGGTGCAGTGGTTGGAAAGTTATTCGCACTTGAAAATGGAGAAGAATAATGAGAAATTTCGCTATATTCTGCAATATTATTATGATAAGGGGAAGAACGCTGCGCAGGCTTGTGATAAAATTTGTGCTGTGTACGGTGAAGGTACTTTATCGAAATCTGTTGCGCGGAAATGGTTCGCTCGCTTTCGTTCTGGAAATTTCAATGTGAAAGAGGAGTCACGCTCCGGTCGTCCAATCACTGAAAAATCTGATGAAATTCTTGAAAAAGTCCAACAAGATAAGCATATCAGCAGTGTCGATATTGGCATGGAGCTAGGCATTGACCACAAAACTGTTTTGAACCATTTACACAAAGCTGGTTACAAAAAAAAGCTTGACGTATGGGTTCCTCATGAGTTGAGCGTGAAAAACATGATTGACCGAATTAACATCTGCGATGCGCTGCTGAAACGGAATGAAATCGAGCCGTTTCTGAAACGTTTAATAACCGGAGATGAAAAATGGATTACGTACGATAATCGGAAGCGTAAAAGATCGTGGATAAAGGATGGTGAGCCGTCACAAGCGTTCGCTAAGCCAACATTGACGCCAAAAAAAGTGATGCTGTGTGTATGGTGGGACTGGAGGGGAATCGTCCACTACGAGCTACTTCCAACTGGTCAGACGATTGATTCTCAACTCTACTGTGCACAACTAGAGAGATTACGCCAGGCGATTGAAAGAAAACGGCCCGAATTGATTAATAGGAAAGGTGTTGTCTTCCATCATGACAACGCCCGACCACACACTTCTTTGATGACCCGTCAAAAATTGAGAGAGTTTGGTTGGGAAGTTTTGATGCACCCACCTTACAGTCCGGATATAGCACCCTCTGACTATCATCTGTTTCGATCTCTGCGCAGAACTCTCTCAATGGAATTAAGTTGGTTTCAAAAGAAGCCTGTGAAAACTACTTGATTCAGTTTTTCGACCAGAAAGCACAGAAGTTTTTCACCGATGGGATCATGGATCTACCAAAAAAATGGCGAAACACTGTCGATAATAATGGAGCATATTCGGTTTAAATGAATTCGTCCACGCGCCATGCGGGGACCAGTTGAATTTTACTGAAAAAACGCCACGAACTTTTTCCCAGGCCCAATATTATCGAACTTTTTCTTTTGTTATAGCTTTTCAGACAGTTAAGTGCTCGATATGCTTGTATGAGGCAGGGAGAAGTATACATATTGGACTTACACCAACAATAAAATATGACGAGTTATATTATAGTTTAGGAGTGTGTCTAAGCCTGACCTGAGAGAACTTCATTTGTGTGAAAATCGCTGTCAGTATGTTACATGCTTGTGGAAGTGTTTGAGCCGTCTATTTTAAAATTATTTAATGAAGACAAAGCAGAATACGACCTTCCAAAATAATTTGTCTTGTCATAAATCGTGAGTGACAACAAAATGGTTCAGTGATAAAGTGTGGCTGATAAAATGGCCACCGCAAAGTCTCCATTTATCACCTATCGAACTTTTATGGCATACTTTAGAAATACCAGTGTCAAGGCTTAAATATGTTTTAAAGAAACAAAATTTTTTAAGCATCTTGTATGTTGTGTGGCACAAAAGATACATGCAGTGATCAAAATGAAAAGAGAAGCCAACAAAACACTATTTCTTTTAAATAAAATACTATTAATAACAATTTTGTCATTTTCGATTTATTTTATTTCTTTTGTTATACCTAAAACTGATAAATCTGATGAGTGTCCAATACAAATGATCCAAATGGTAATTTGGGTAGCATGTAGTCTGATAAATGGTCATTATTATATTTATGTTACGTATTTGCTTGGTATATCCCCACCTTCACAAGCGTCAAACTCCAAACTTTTGGTGATGAATTGTTTATAAAACAGTAAATTTTTACCGTTTCTTCATTGTAAAGTGGAAGGTCATGCCTTAACTCTTAATATATATATAATCATCCCTTTCTACCTTAGTAGGTGTAAGGGTTACACTGTATACTTTCAATCCCCTATTAATCTCTTCCATCTCTTCCTATCTTTAGCCAACTTCTTTGCTTCCGTCCACGTTATTCCTTTTTTCCTAATCACTTGTCCCACTATATCTTCCCACCCCTGTTGTGGTCTTCCCCTCTTCCTCTTCCCAATCGGTTTGGACTCCCATACCATCTTCACTTGCGTTCTGCTCGACATTCTCTGCATATGTCCCCACCAAGCCATCTGTCGCTGTTCAATAAATTCGTCTATTGGGTTTATCGATAGCTCCTTTCTTATTTCCGCATTTCTGATTCTGTCCATCCTATTATCTCCCATGACTCTTCTTAAATACTTCATTTCCACAGCATTCACTTTACTTTCTTCCCGTTTATTTAATACCCACGTTTCAGCTCCGTATGTTAGCACTGGTCTGTACACGCTTTTATATACCTTCATCTTAGTCTGTCTACCAATTTAGTCTTTTCTGGCGCCCTTCTTAAATATAGGTACTATCAGCCCTACTTCCCATTCTTTCGGTATTTTCTCTTCCTTCCATGCTGAGTTGTAAATGTCCAGAAGCATTTCAGTTCCTTTATTCTCCATGTTTTTTATCATTTATGCCGTTATTTTGTCACTACCAGGTGCCTTTTCATTTTTTAATTCTTTTATGGCCTCTTCTAATTCATTTTTATTTATAGGGTCTTCTGCATTTTCGTATTCTTGTTCCTCTGTTTCTTCTTGTACTACTTCTACAATACTATTAATTTTATCGGTTTCCAACAGTGTTTGGAAATATTCTTTCCATCTCTCCATCACCCTTGTTTCACCCACTATTACTTCTCCCTTCCGGTTCTTAATAATTTGTGTATTCACTCCTCCGTACTTTCTAAGATTTCGCAGGACTCTGTAGAACAATTTTTGATTTCCACGGCTATTCCTTTCTAGCTTGTCTCCTAACTCATTCCATGCTTTTTGTTTGGCCTTTAATGTCATCTTCTTAACTATATTTCTCTGTTCCTTATATACCTTATAGCTCGTTTCATTCTTATTACTCAAATATGAACGCCACCTTTGTTTTTTAATTTTAATTTGTTTCCTACTATCTTCATTCCACCATGCCGTACTTTTCACTTTAT
This sequence comes from Dermolepida albohirtum, assembly GCA_031893035.1. NCBI lineage: Eukaryota > Metazoa > Arthropoda > Insecta > Coleoptera > Scarabaeidae > Dermolepida > Dermolepida albohirtum. The sequence goes on along the minus strand of JAVIWB010003562.1, from coordinate 222,015 downwards.
TGTCGTTTTTAATTGTTCCACATACTATCTTTGCTGTTTCCAATATAATTGTTTTAAACCGCATCCACTTTTCCTCTATTGGTCCCGCACTGCTTACGTCCCCAAGTTTATGTACTTCACCCTCCACTTTCTCTGGATATTTTTCAGCTGTTTCGTTGTTTCTTAATTTATAGGCCTTAATTGTCTGTTTTTCTTTTAGTTCTCTCTTTATTTTCTGTTCTTTTGTCCATGCTCATTCTTAACTTCCCTTCTACTAAAAAGTGGTCACTAAATATCTCATATTTTCGTTTCACTCTTACATCTTTAACTATCCTTCTATTTTGTCTTTGTATGTCCTTATGCTTATAAAATGTGTTTGCTATCATGAGATTATGTACCGTACAAAATTCTATTAGTCTCTTCCCGTTATTATTGCGTGTGTCTTCCCCATGCTCCCCTATGACTGAGTATTTTCCATTCGCTTTCCCCACTCTACCGTTAAAGTCTCCTGCTATTAGTAGGCACCCACTATTTGCCTCTGCTGCTGCACTAAGGTCTTCCCAAAATGTATCTTTATTATCCACACTATCGTCTTCCAACGACCCATACACACCTATTGCTGTCATCGTGTTTATGTCACATTTTAGTTCTACTACCAAAATTCTTTCTAATACTGACTCACATTTTTTGATCTTATCTTTTATATCCTTATTTATTAAGCATCCTATGCCTGCTTGCGCTCTTACATTCTCATCTACACCACTCCATATTAATATATGCTCACCATCAGTTACTTTTGCCCCTTCCCCCTTCTTTTTTGTTTCTGGCAGTATCAATATATCCAATGCTGCCTTCTCAAATTCACCAACTATTTTTTCTTCTTTGCTATGTTTACTCCTGATGTTCCAGGTCCCCACCTTACTAATTCCCTTCCACTTATAATGCTTTGTCTCATTACTCTCATTTATTATCGCATCCATTTTTATTATACTTCTTTTTAATTTTATTTTTGCATTCCCCTCCTTCTCTCCTTCTCTTCCGTACTATTTCTTATATTTATCTTATCGTTTGATTCTACCTCTCTATTCGTACCCCTTGTTTCCCTTTCATTTATATTCATCACCTTTTCCTTTGCCTGCGTCTTTCCCATCCCCCTATTTTTTGTTTCTATTGGTTTTTTGATTTTTCTTCATCTCTATTTCCTGTCTGTTCCCTCAGTTTTTGGGTCTCGTTATCCTACTTCCATACTTTTCCTTGAATCGTGACTTTTTGATATCCAATCTTTATTGATTTTCCTTTCTCTTTTTCCTCTTCTGATTTTATTCTATATTAGCCGTTCTAGTTGGGTGACCGGGCCTTGTCTCCACTTGTTTTCTTATTCTCTGTTTTTATCGTCGAAGCACAAAAACTCACATAAGACCTACACGTGATTCACTCTCGTTTTCGCACTATTAGTCTATTTAGTCTATGTTTTGACTCTCTCTACTAATATATTGTTAGCTAAACACCAATTTACTTTTCCTTTCTATCATGTCAATACTTTAGCAACTCGTTTAAATAAAACGCCCAAATTCCGGAACAGTATTCGTACCCGAACTTCGCTGTTGCCGGCTCTAGAACGTCGCACAACCGTACCGTTTCACTTGATCGAACGACACTGAAAATCGCTGTCAGTATGTTACATGCTTGTGGAAGTGTTTGAGCCGTCTATTTTAAAATTATTTAATGAAGACAAAACAGAATACGACCTTCCAAGATAATTTGTCTTGTCATAAATCGTGAGTGACAACAAAATGGTTCAGTGATAAAGTGTGGCTGTTAAAATGGCCACCCAAAGTCTCCATTTATCACCTATCGAACTTTTATGGCATACTTTAGAAATAGAAGTGTCAAGGCTTAAATATGTTTTAAAGAAACAAAATTTTTTAAGCATCTTGTATGTTGTGTGGCACAAAAGATACATGCAGTGATCAAAATGAAAAGAGAAGCCAACAAAACACTATTTCTTTTAAATAAAATACTATTAAAAACAATTTTGTCATTTTCGATTTATTTTATTTCTTTTGTTATACCCAAAACTGATAAATCTGATGAGTGTCCAATACGAATGATCCGAATGGTAATTTGGGCAGCATGTAGTCTGATAAATGGTCATTATTATATTTATGTTACGTATTTGCTTAATATATCCCCACCTTCACAAGTGTCAAACTCTAAACTTTTGGTGATGAATTGTTTATAATACAGTAAATTTTTACTGTTCCTTCATTGTAAAGTGAAAGGTCATGCCTTAACTCTTAATATACTAGTTCAATTTTTGGTTATATTTCGTCACTATAGTATGTTTCGCAAGTTATATTTTATACTTAACACTTAAAAAGTATGGAGGACGTAGTCGATAATTAAATCACCCGTAAATTAAAGTTCTATCTATTTACTTAAATGGAAATTTTTTCATCCGATATTTAGTCGCAGTTTATTACAACTACTTACTTATAATTCAATACATCTAGAGAATCAAAGAACTTAAAATAATTAAATCTAAAAATACATGATAAATGTTTATTTGTGTATGCTAGAATGATCATTATTCGATAATTTATTAAATTTTATTAGACCTTAATAAAAACGCTATTCTCAAACAATATTGGTCAATTAATAGCTTCTTAATATATTAAAAGTTAATACATCTAACAATACAATTCTTACAAAGAATACATTCTTGTTTTTCTCTAAACTTGATAAATATGATTTTATTTCCATCATGTATATAACCTATTTAAATAAAATTCATCTTCAGGACAATTACTAAGCATTATTCTTCTTACCACCAGAACCAAAAAATTAATTTAAATTTAAAATATGAATTTTATTGAAAATTAATAGTAATAGCAATTTTATTTTAAAATAACAGGCAAGATATTTTGTTAACATGAATAGCATCTAAAACCATAAATAAGTAATTTAATTGACTTTTGCTGGAATTTGAACACACAATAAAAAAAAACTTTTCTCAAAAATACATTGAAATAATGAATTCTGACAATCTGCTGTTTTGATAACGTGAAGAATTGACAAACAATTGTTTTATATTGTTGAGTTTCAGTCAAAGATACCTGTATAAATTTATTCTTTCTGATTGAATATATGAACCATACGGACCACCCATATTAGGCCCTTCATCAATTACTATACCACTCCATATCAAGTCACCATATAATTCTTTAGAAGCATTATCCACTAATCTTGTTTGATCAGTATCTTCAATTCGAAGAATAAACTTACCACAATGTTTCTTTGCAAATAAATAATTATAAATTGCTGTACGTAGGCCTCCTAAGTGCAAATAACCTAAAATTTAGAATATAAATATTTAATATAAGTTATTTAAATAATTTATAACCTGTGGGGCTGGGTGCAAAGCGAACTCGAAAATTATCATTTTTCATAGAATTATTACATATAGTATAAAATCGTACTATATTTTTAAAACTTTTATTATACATTTCGATCTAACTTTCAAACTTTTACCAAAACATCTTACAAATGACTATGAACGTATGTATGTATACTATTTCCATTCAGTTACATGTGGTGGTGGCAGCCTTGTATAAATACAGTTTGGAGGTTAATTTTTATTATTCTAGAAAAATGTATTTATTTTGAAATACTGCTTCATGAAATATTGCAAATCTTTGGTTTTAATTCATTTTTAGCAATGGTAAGTAAATGTATCAAATATTTTAGTGATCTAAATCAGCTCACATATTTTTGTCATCTGTCAAATAATTTATAACCTTATTCATTTTTTTGCTTATTATTATTTAAATTTCATGTTGCAGCACAAGCTAAAGTCATCTCAAAAAGAAAAAGTTAAAAAATTCATATCATTCACACAAACTGGAGAAAATACTGCTATCTTTTGTTTGGCACAGAATGATTGGAAGTTAGATCTCGCTAGTGATAATTATTTTCAAAATCCAGATGCTTATTATAAGGAACCTCGAAATGTGGATAGAAAGAAACTTGAAACGTTATACATTAAATATAAAGATCCATCCGAACAAGATAAAATAACAGCGGATGGAATTTTAAAGTTCTTGGAAGAATTAGAATTATCACCCGACTCCAAATCAGTACTAATAATTGCATGGAAATTTAAAGCAGCTACACAGTGTGAATTTACCAGAGAGGAATTTATTACTGGTATGACAGAGTTGGGATGTGACTCTACTGAAAAACTTAAAGCAAGATTACCTAGCTTAGAAAATGAACTTAAAGATAATTATAAATTTAAGGACTTTTATCATTTTACATTTAATTATGCAAAGAATCCGGGCCAGAAAGGATTAGATTTGGATATGGCTATTGCATATTGGAATATTGTTTTAAAAGGGAAATTCAAATTTCTTGATCTTTGGTGCAAATTTTTACAGGTATGGTATAAATATTGCATGTAATCATAAATTTTTCTAATGTTTTACCTATACTAGAATTTGACATGTAATTAATATTAATTTACTGTGTTTAAAAGTACAAGAGGTCATTGTATATATAAAAAAATTATTTATAACTATAATTTTAAAATAAGAAATCAGTCCTTCCAACATTTAAAGAAATACTATTTTCATACCATATACAGTTTGTGGAAAAAGTAATGTTTTGCCCTTAATCATAGCTACACATTACTCTTCTCCACAAACTATAGATCCATTTAAAGTACTAAGCTACTCTTTCTCATTTCGCATATTGTAGGGTCCCTAACTGGCCACTAATGACGTCTTTTACTATAATTATAAATAACTATACTATATCGCAACATCCAATATTTCAAAATCGCAGTATTAGACAATTTTGCAAGCAGACAAGAATAAATAATTAAAAATATTCTTGCAAAAAGCTAATTTTGTCTGGGAAAAGGAACATTATAAAAATAATATGTTGTAAATTAGAATTCAGACTTTATCATTCTTTAATTGAGATTCGTATTTATAATTTTTTAATGTATTTTTTTTATTTCTTTGGCAAAAGGAAAACAATGATATTAAAATTATGTTAAATAACAGTAACAGAATACAGGTTTAATTTAAAACCAAAGTAAATTTTGAAATTAAAATAACATAATTAACAATAGCCTAAAAGATGTAAGGTATATTAGTATAACTTTAGAACTTAATGAACCAAAGTTAAAACTACCCAACAGTTACAATAAATGTACTATATAATACTGTTTGACTTTTTCTAATAAAACTCTTTTATTCATAACAAAATATGACAAACATGTCTAAGTAAATATATATTATATTGTCACCCTTCTTGCTCCTTAAATAGGACAGCACTTTGTTCAATCTGTTGTGTCATGATGAGTGTGATAATAAATAACTATACTATTCTGCCATTTTAATGGTCTCCACATATCTGGCTTTTGTGTTTTAACTAGTTTTTTGCAGCATTTGAGATTAATTCTATCAACATACACCTTCCATAACATTTTTCCTGATCCTACCTATCTTAATTGTATTTCCAGTCCCTATCTTTATCTGTCACTAAGTGTATCTTGTTTGATAGTCCTAAGTATCTTGATTTTGGGGTTGCTTTCATCAGTCGCTGGGTCTTGTGGTTTGTATTCTTATTTCAACAGCATATATTAAATTAGGTCAGATGCAGATTTTAATTTGAAGTTTGCTGTGCCGTTAAATCTAACGATATATGTATTTATTTTACAAAACACCTTGGAATTTATTAAATGACTAAATGGTAAACAACAGTAATATGCCAACTACATGCTTAAGTTCAATGGAGCGTTATAAAAAACGCATTATAGCAGGCTCTCATGTACTTGAAAATCAAATATTATTGTATATTAATCAATATGAATTCTAGTATAATAAAAATGTTTCCACATAGTTTCGAGTAAATATACTACACACTGGATATATTTGGTTAAAAGTTATATTATTACAGAAACTTTTCTAGCTTATATTCCCTTGTCATAAATATTAATTTTTAGGAACATCATAAACGCTCAATTCCGAAAGACACCTGGAATTTACTTTTAGATTTTGCCGGACAAATAGCAGATGATATGAGTAATTATGATGAAGAAGGTGCATGGCCAGTGCTTATAGATGATTTTGTAGAATGGGCTAGTTCGAGAAATAAAGAAGATGCACCACACAGTACCAACCAAGACTAGCATTTAAATTTTGTTTGTTTCAGAGTGACATGAATAGACGCTTGATTAGAAATTTTTATCTTTTTTCTTACACATGTCCTGCGACACGTGTTAAAGTACGTCAAGATGTTATTTATTGATATAGTGTTAATATTAACAGAGTATTTTATTTATATATCCTATTGTTAAATTTAATTTGTAAGAAAATAAGTCCATGACAACTTCATGAAACAACTTATTAGAAAATATTTGTACATAATTATGATTGGTGAATTTAGTAATATTGAATTGCAACTGTATAAAACTATACATAATTATTATTATCATGTGTTTGTATAAAACGAATTATTAAGTTTAACAAATTGTATATTAATTACTACCTAGTTTATTTAGACTTTATACACTTTATAACATTAAATAAAATGTAAGTATCACTTCTAGATATTTCAGTGAAAAAAAAATTTATTAGTAAATTATTAGGATTTGAAATAACTAAAACTGATCAATACCTGTTGAAAACTTCTATAATCCAACCTCTATATTTTTCGAACGTTAACGTAATTCGTTTTCAATGTCCTTCATCAGTATATCAGTATATTCTACTTATTTAAATCGTAGTATTTGGAGATCGTTGCTATTTAGTAATATACACACTAGGTAAGTCAATTACATTCTTTAGAATATAATGTTAATACATAGTAGTGTGAGAACCTGCTATTGTTTTTTGATTATGATTGACTTTGCAACCAGAAGTCAGTGTTACTACATATAATTAAGTGAGCTAGAAGCAAAGTTTGTATCGTCCTTCTATAAATGTATCTTTTTTAATTCATTAAAGTAATATTTTGTATAGTATAGTATTTTAAATTTCAGGAAAAACTTGTTTAATGGAATGGCCTACTAATAAAAAGTAAATCTTATAGAAATAGAAAATAAAGAACGTCCTTCACAAGTACAGCAACTACGCATTTTGGTGAAAAGGCAAATTGCAGCAGTTTATTAATTAATTTCATACACAGGGTACAACAACTCGACCACATTCCATCAAGCATTTCTCTTAAGTATAGCATGTCTGCGCAACTTCCAACAAAAATGAGAAAAACAAGCGAAAACTATACAGGCAGTAGTATGCATGTAGATAAAAAAATTCAAATTCGTTGTAACTATCACAGTCAGGCAGCATCGAATATACGTTTTAATGAGCGCTATGTTGCATTAGTTCTGCAACACAAACGTTATTAAAGGAATATAACTGAAAATATGTTCGGGTAGAATGTATAAGTATGTTTATATTAGAAATTGTGTTATATATTCCCCATAAACAGTGCAGCTTCTATTTAATGTTTTATATAGAAGTATAATAATAATAACTTTATTGCAATTAATTATACAAAGAAAGAAAAGAAATTGCAAACGTCATGACAGATACAATATATTACATATGTGTTAAAACATATTCTTATACATCACATTCTTGCTGTAGAGAACCACGATTTATGTATTCAAATACACTGTATGGTTCTAAATCAATTAAGAAATCACGAACTCTTTTTTTAAATATTAAGAATATCTTAATTTCTTTTAATGATTCCGGTAAACTATTAAAAAATTTAATGGAAGAGTAGCGAAGTCCACTCTCTATCAGCGTCAGGCGGTGTTTGGGATAATAGTAATTAGTTTTATGCCTTGTGGAATAATCATGAACAGCGCTGTATTCTTCAAACAGGTCTTTATGTTTGTACGCAAAAAGTAGGACCTCGAATATATAAATTCCAAAAATAGTTAACAAAAAATGTTTTCTAAATATGCCCCTACATGATTGATTAAAATTCAAGTTATATATTATTCTCAGAATCCTTTTTTGTGTTACGAAAATACGATTCATATCAGTACTACTACCCCAAACAGCGATGCCATACCTTACTCTGGAATAAAAGCATCCAAAGTATATCATTCGTAACGTCTGTTCACCAACGAGTTTCCTCAAGCGACGAACTCCAAAACATACACTTGAAAGGACTTTAGATAAATCATGAATATGATCCTTCCATTTTATAAACTGATCAACCGTAACTTCCAACAAACGAACACTATTGTGTACGGGATATAAGGAATCACCTAGTTCCACATTGTCAAGAAATTCAGAAAAGGTATTGCATCTGAACAGTATTATACTCGTCTTCGATTCATTTACATACAGGTTATTATGTGCTAGCCAGTCCTGAACTGTTCCCAATACAGAATCAACGCTGTCAATTACCTGATTTAAAGAGTCGCCTGTGACCAAAAGCGTAGTATCGTCGGCATAATTAATTGTCATGCATTGCTTATTAGGTCCATGATCGAGATAATGGATATCATTAAAATATAATAGAAATAGAGTGGGTCCGAGGTACTACCCTGCGGGACACCTCTGGAGATCATTAACTTATCTGAATAAGTATTATTACCATCGATATTTAGGCATACTGATTGTGATCTGTTAGTAAGATAAGAATTAAACCAAGAGAGGGCAGTGCCTCTTATACCATAGCGCTCGAGTTTACTTAAAAGTAATTTATGATCCACAGTGTCGAACGCTTTAGATAAATCTAATAAGCACCTACATGGTAGTTTTTTGTCATCTAAGGCATTCAGAACTTTTTCAGAAAAATCATACAAAGCGGTTTCAATGCTTTTACCCTTAGCAAAACCATGTTGATAGTTACTGATTAAGCCATGTTTGAAAATAAAATTTGTTAGTCTGGAGTAAGCTGCTTTCTCGAATAATTTCGAAAAACCGGTTAAAAGGCTAACCGGTCTGTAATTTTCCAAATCATTAGGATCACCCTTCTTAAATAACGGAACAACCAAAGCATGTTTCAGGTAGTCCGGAAAAATGTCTGTAGCAAAGGAGTGATTAATTATATGGGTAAGTGGTCCTAAGTAACTATCTGAGCAAGACTTTAAAAAACTGATAGGTATTTCGTCTTGACCGGAAGATTTGGAATTACTCAATGATCTAATGAAGGAAGAGAGTTCACTTTCGCATATTGGGAAAAAATAAAATGATGAAGAATTATTAGGAATTAGCTGAAGAAATTTGTATGATTGATTTAATGAAACAGAGTTTTGAAGGAATATTTTGTTCAAACTACAAGCAAGATTTCTGGGATTGTCGGCTTTAGGAAACACGCGTTTGACGCTTTTACCCGAATGAGAATTAATAATACGCCACATAGTTTTATTTCTATTTGTAGAATTAAGTAATTGCTGTTCGTAATAATTCTTTCTGTCCTGATTTACGGCATTGTCATATTGACTTTTATAGAATTTAAATGTATTTTTGTAATCGTTATTGAAGTTACATATAACACGTAATGCAGAGACGTAATTTCTTAATTCAGTGACTTTTTTGAAGGTTTAAAGGAATATTGTTTGTTATACACTTTTTTTAAAGGGAAATAAGAATTAAAATATTTTAAAAATACATTCAGAAAGTTCAAAAATTTTAGATTTGTGTCCCAGGCATCGCCGTATACATTGTTCCAGTCTTCACCACACATATCCACCACAAAAGTCTTTATGGTTGAGTGTGTAATTACGCGAACCAATTTAAAGCGTTGCTGCTCCTCACCTACAGATAGGCATTTACAGTAGATCACCTGAGCTTTGTGATCCGAAAAACTTGTATCCATTGTGAAAGTATGATACACAGAAAGGTTATTCTTTCCAAATTCCTTCACCAAAAGAATGTTGTCCAAGCATGTTTCTGCGGTCTTCGAGACTCTAGTCGGCTCATTTATAAGAATCATCACTCCAAAAGATTCCAGTATGTTTCGGAAATACCTACTCTTAACATCACTGCTTAGTAAGTCAACATTAAAATCACCAGCGATAACACACGTCACATTCAGTGAATCAATGACACTTAATAAACTCTCGATTTTAATACAAAAGTCAGAAAAGGAACCCGTAGGGCTCCTGTATATACATATTAGTAAAATTTCTTTTTTCTCATATGTGACAGAAGCGCCACAACATTCAAAGTCATACTCAACAGCCATGTCATCTACAAAAGGAGTTCTTACAGCAGTAAGTGTATCTGACGTGTAAATAGCAGAACCGCCATGTATACTGTAAACTCTACAATAGGACGATGCCAGGGAGCAACCCTGTAGTTTTATATATTCTAATTTATTTATTTATATATTTATATATATTTAAGTGTATGCAGGATTAAATGTGTTGAGAATTTATCGTCAGTACATTTTTATAGATATTCTACGAATGACCAAAAAGAAGTTAAACGCTTGGTAAGAAAAACCAAAATATTACAAGTAAAAATAGGACCTTTAATGAAATATTTAATTCAGACCTTTACAAAAATTTGTGGGTGGCTTTATTTTCTTTGTCTGCTTTTTCGTGGTCACTATTCCTGTATCAAATATTAATTGCTAATATGTATCAATTTCCTATATATATTTTCTAAAACGCTATTTTCAAAAAAAAAGAGCGACGGCACAATAGTCTATTCAATATTACTTTGTTATCTTTAGGAGATATAATTACACAACCTACTTTTTCTTATTACAAACCGCCATAACCATCAAACATTAATTAATCCATTATGAATGTATTTGCATCCTCTATTACTACTTCTTTTTATATACACCTTGAAAATTTAAACGAATCTGACGTTTACAACTTAATTTGTAAATTAAAAGCATCGCTTCTGGCGATGCTCGAATACCAATGTTCGGAATTTTAGACTGCCGATATGTTTTCTCAAATTTTGAGTAAAATATTTAACTTGTCTATGGGAATATCTACTTTTCCTGATACATGGAAAACTGCAAGCATTATTCTTTTTCTCCACAGCGCTAATTTCTATCAGAATCAGAAAGAGCAACTAGAACTAGTTCATATTAAATTTCTGTGGCTTGTTGTAGAACGATTTATATAGGTCTCTTTATTTGGAAGAAGTTTAGTTTAGTTTTGACTTATACAATTCTTCACGTTCTTATAAATTGTTCCCTTTTTGTAATAAATAAATTTACGATTCCATAGTTCGAGTAAAGAAGTGTCTGTGTTTCTTAATTAGCTGTTATTAAGGTCAACTTCTCCATTATTTATATCTGATATAGTATTTATTAAAATTCTTTATCGTAATGTGATTAAAATATTTAATCTTTTTTTTTAATATGTCGCTCTACAATAATTGTAAACAAAATACAACATGCATAAAAAAGCCACCGCTTATACTTTAGTGCAATTTCTAATTATAAGTATTTCTCTTAAAAAAATTGTCTAAAATTAAAAATAAAGAATACTTCCAAAAGAAAATTACAACAGTAATAGCAATAGTAATTACCTATGAATTTTGATCATTCTTCATACGAACTCTACTACATAAGAAATCTGCTGAGCTGACATTTTCAAGTGAACCCAGTATTTTAAATGCATACGATTGTTTATCGAATTAGATCAAAGTACGAATGTACAAAATATACGCGGTTTAAAAACTACTCTAAGTTAACAACGGCGTTTGTATTCATTTTTGTGTTACATTCCAAGGATAAAGTACGTAAGGTAATTATGTTAGTTAAATTAATAAATTCGTCTGCACTGACTGACCATTTAGTAATCGTTAAACTGGTGTTAATTAAAAAATATGAAAATTATTTTCCAGAAAATATTTTAAAATTAGTTAACTAATTTTTCAGTTACAAATGATATGAAAACTGAACTAGTTATTTAGTTACATCCTGGAGCTATACCAATACTTCCATAGTTTCTTAATAACAAACTTGGTTAAATCTTTTCGGAAAATGTATTAGACACATTACCAATGTTGGCTGTACGAGAGAAATCATTTTTCAGCTCTGAAAGAGTGAAGAATTGATTTCAACTTTAAATCTGTTGAAAATATTTAATCAGTATTAGAAACTGTCTGTTTCGCCGGCGCATATTAGCACGCTCGGTATAAGATGAGCTGGCAGTGGACAGGATGCTTTTATTTATAACTATATTGCGCAATTATGTATTGATTCACTCGGGTCGTTTCTAAATTATCTATCGCTAGTTTATCCAATAGTACAAGTCAGCGAAAATGTTACATAAAGAAAACGCATATTACAAAAGATACATCAAATTATTAAATATTCACATCGGCATCCTGATTTGAAATAACGCGTCAGTTCTATAAAACATGTCTGTGTAAATAGATAAAATTTAAAAAATGACATTTCAAATCACATCAGAATTTAAAAAATGATATATGTTCTTAGTTTGATCTTTTCTTCCCTACGTTTTTTAAAATTTATGTGTTACGTTTGTACTACAATGATCTAATAGAATTTTAAGAACATATCTTTACTTAAATTGTTTTTGAAATATCTGCTGGTGATTATTGACACATATTTTGAAATACTTCTTACTTTCCTTTTCCACGTCTTATAAGGCATAATTTCAAAGATATTTAAAGTAATTACTCAATATGTGTTAACATATTGAGGGTTAACAACTGTTTCCTTCACTTTAATTTTTTATAAGTTAATAAATAAGTTTATAACACATTTTCTGATGGTTACACAAGTGTATAGGTAAGCCTGTAGCGTTTTCTGATAGTTGCAAATAGCACCCAGCGTGCTGTTTTTTATTATCCACTGGTATTTTTAGTATGTATTTTGTCCGTACTATTCTTTCAGCTGAGTTGACAACATTCGCAAAGTTCGCACTGAGCGAATTAAGTGAATCTCGGTTTTGTATTTAGGAGTTTTTACTGCAAATATGGCAGACGATACTCCACTGGCCGTGTAATTTTGATAAAACGGGAACAGTGACCATGTACACTCATCAAAAATTAGGTTATTTTGAAAAATATCTACTTTATTCTATGGCTGTGTGGATAAATATAATTTAACGTCATTAACGCAAACTAGCTCCTAAAATTGATAGACATAAGAAGAATATTAATAAAAAGAATAAAAGCCATTACAGAATACATAGCTCACTCTATTCAAAACAAATGACTAGAGGACATTGGTAGGCTATGAGTTACTATTACGCCGGCGTATTTGGATCGACTTAAAATTTGTGGCTATCAGCATTCATGTTGAGCGAGATAAAAAACACGAATATTCTTCCAGACGGTCTTGAATTTGATCAAAATCTGACTTTTTGCGATAGAAGTGAAAGGACAAACCGTCGATAGAAGTAGAAGCAATACAGAATGCGGTTCCAGCCAGGAAACCAAAGAAAGTAGAGCACAATTTGCCACACCTATCTACCTATATCTCTTGAAAACAGATTAAAATGTCGAGTACAATAGTAAATTTTAATAGCTTTAATTAAATACTTGTACATTTTGTTCGCTCCAAAACAGATTATAGTTTATCTTGTTTACTCGATCGATGACTTTTTCAAAACCTGCGAAAGTAAATTGATTTTTAGATATGAAGAACCACAAAGAGACAATTTTACGAAAATGCTTTTTTAATTGCATAAATATGAAGCTATGAGGCAAATATATGAACATAATACCATGAATGTAACTATAGTATTTTCCTGTAAATCAAAGTCATTTAGTATCGAAATACGCATCTTTATGTTTAAAATTGCTTAGTGTAAATAAATCTTTGCATTTCATATCCAAAATTTAAAGGTAATGTGCCATAACCACTGTCCAAAGAAACATTTTGATGACATTTCACACTGCATTTTTGACTTGGACGGCACATTGATAGATACAGAATCTTTACATACAAAACTATATGAGGAAATATTAAAGGAATATGGTCATAAATATACTACGCAACTTCGTCAACAAGTTATGGGTAGTACAGCAGTAGATTCATGGAAAATTCTAATAAAGGAGTTACATTTGACAACTCCACTGGAAATATTAATTGAAAACTTTCAAAAACGTAGTTACGATATTGTCGGAAACTGTTCACTTTTACCTGGTGTTGAAAAATTGTTGCAACATTTACACAAAAATAAAATTCCTCTTGCTATAGCAAGCTCCACTACTGAACGTATGTATGCCCGTAAACAAGAAAATCATAAAAAATTATTTACTGTTTTTCATCATGTCGTTTGTGGTGGTTCTGATCCAGACGTGAAATGTTCTAAACCTGAACCCGATATATATCTTGTCTGTGCATCTAGATTTTCTGACAACCCATGTCCACAGCACTGTTTGGTTTTTGAAGATGCTCCCAATGGTATAAATGCTGCTTTTAAGGCTGGTATGAAATGCGTAGCAATACCCGATCCAACAGTACCTAAAGAAGCATGTAAAAATGCAACACTCATTTTGCATTCCTTAGAAGATTTTAATCCAGAACATTTTGGATTTCCGCCTTACACAAACAAAAAATAATTAATCTTTGACATAGATTAAAAGTCGCACAAGATTATATATTTCTAATAATAAATAACTGCCGTATATAAAAAGCTTGAAATGTATATACTATAAGGATTTATTATAAATGTGATCTAAAATTACATAAAGGAAATAAATAAAAATCACGGTCATGTATTTGTTTCATGTGAATTATATACTTAAGTGGCATATTAATGTATAATGTATAGTTATGATAAAACGAAATATAACTGATTTTCAATTTTAGATTCTTAAAATATAAGAATTCTGTAATCTTAAATGTTGCTATAATAATATTGAGAGAGTAATCGTCAAATGAAGATTACTAAATATGAATCCTCAAGATAATTAAAGAAAACAAAATTCTTCATAAGGTTATCGTATTATCAATTAGTTTTCCTAAAATTTGGCGATAAAAACCAGTGAAATTTAAACTTAATTTCTCGTCGATGTTATTAGTTTCGCGATCATAAAATAGTTAATACCTTGATAATTGTGTTATCAAAAATAATTCCGCAAACTTCTTGTCCCTAAATTTTGTGCTATTTAAGTTATGTATTCAATAGTTTTCTTTAAATTTAATATTAATTTATAAATTGTGTAATCATTAGAAATTACTAGATTCGAATCAAAGTACAATTCAAAAGTGAATCACTAACTTTTAATTTATTACATAGGATATTGTTTTAATAAAACTTGTATCTAATAGAAAAATTATTCAATCGATCTTGTAAAAACATACAATCTTGTCTCTATATTTATTGATCACGACAAAAAAAGCTTTATGGCTTCTTTTATGTAAATTCATAGACATCTAATGCCAAACGACATTTCAAATTTGTCATGAAGTTGTAAAAAATATTTCAACCATCGTCCGAATATCAACAAAATGCAAAATTATTACGTGTTACTAACTAAAAATGCATCAATATTGCGATTGTAATAATATCGTTTTACCATTCTTCCCAAAATATGAATACGAATATCCATTCGAATCCCATTTGCGTGTGACGTGGTTCGAAACTGATTTTTCGCAATCTAGGTTCAACTTTGAAAAGACTAATACTGGAAGCAACGCTTGCACACTTATAGCGGTGCTATTAGCTACGAAATGTTTTCTTAACAATATCCAAGTTATAGTCTCCAGGATCGAATGTAAAACCTTTGCTATATGAGTTCATTTTGCTTTTGTAGATGTATGGTCCAGAGAAACACGTCAATTATTTTTTAATTAGAGCTTTGGGCGAGAGTATTTTAGAAGGAAACGGTATCCATAATAATCTAAAGAGCAAAGGAATTTTAAATAACATTAATCTAACCGTACCGGAAGGTATAAAGTTTTCTGGAATGAAACATCTAGGATTAACAGAATGGGTATTAATAAGCTACATCTTAAAATATGCTTTTATCATCAGGAAATTTGGAGGTAACGATTTTCATCAAAATCTTGTAGATATGCAACTTGTACATGCAACCACTGGAAGCGACTTTATATACAAATTTAAAAACACAATGGTTAGAATGGATCAAATGTTCAACTGGTAAAAAGTATAAAAATTTATTTGTAATATTAATATGTGATGCAAGAAGTGTTTTATTTATTATAAATGACGAACATGATACAGTAAGTATTTAAAAGCAGTAAAATTATATTTTTGTAAAATAAAGAAAACATCAAAAACTAACTTATAGTATAAAACATATGCGTTTTAGATAAAACATACACATCTTCAGGGACTTTATTACATATTTATGCCTTTTGTAAAATAGGTACACTCACTTGTAATAAAATTCTGCACACCTATTATAATTCTTACCTCTATTTAGTTGATTTTTATGACATTTATAATTTGACAGTTTATTATCAGAAAATATTAATATTATCGAATTTAGAATTTAAATGATATGGTTAATGTAAAGAAATGTACAATTTTGAATGTAAAGAAAATGTAAGAAGACTGAAACGTTAAAAAAAAAGAAAGTTTGCAGAAACCGGAATGTCAAATTAAGAATGAGACGATTTTTTATTAAATTATTTAGGAGAAAATCCATCTCAGACAGTAAGAGCTGCTGTATTTCAAGTAAATTTTCCAGGCTTCTGTTTAACAGCATTCCGCAGAATTAATATTGAACTAAAAAAATTTATAAAAGTGCTAGAAATCAGTTATTGTCCAAAGAAAATAAGCAATTCATAATTTTATTTTCATTGAATTCTTGGTAAGAATTAAGTGAAGATCTAGAAGTTTGGCGAAATCTTATTTTGCCAACAAGGCTAAAAGTTTTAGAAACTAATAAAGCAATAATCGAGTATTATATTCATGTATGCAGTCTTTCATTAAAATGGCTATTGAAAATTATACATCCTTTAAGAACGTTACTTTTGAAACTATTTACTTATGTAAAGCTTATATTGTTCTGGAAAATTACTAAATACATTTTTGTCACTTTTTTTTATCAAACTCTATTCAAACGTCATATGCAACTGAAATGTCATTAGATGTCAATATGATAGGTCAGTTTTTATAATAAAAGTAAAATTGACTTGCAGAGAAGACAGACAAGTGTACTTTATTATTATAACATTAAGTTCTATTTGCCTCGATTTTCAGTGATAATATTTTATAGTTAATTTTTGTCACAAAATGTATTGAGCAGAATTGTACATTTACTCACAAAAGGCTATGTATATATACTGTAACCACGAAAAATAATTAAATTCAAACATTTCATAGGTGACATTAGTGGATTCTCATCAACACACGAATGAAAAAGGTGCCCTCGTAGCCATCGTTTCAAGGCCAAGATTAAAATGTTTGTGCCAGTGGTTCGGACGTTTGATAAATGCTTGTTATCAGTCCAGTCCTGAATTATATGAATTATCGTTTCTGTATTTCAAGAAAAAAAATAAATATAAAAAGGTCACAAAGAGTAATTGACATGTACATGTTATTTAAATTCTTCCTGTATCTTACATATAAATATTAAGAAATCAAAAACGATTGTTTAATTTCAAATGAAAAGTTTTACCGCAGGATGAAATTTATACATTATTCTAATGATTGATGAATCATAGTCGGTTTTGCCAGCGCACAATAGCTCGCCCTTACAATTCTATGCTTCCTAAACTATTAAGTTTGGAACTATCGAATTTCACAAAACTACTATAGTTAAATCAGGATACCGATATAATATATAATTATTCTTTGTAACACGCATTTTCGTTTAGGCAACATATTCGCCCACCTGCGTGCGTTTAGTTAAATCAGCGATATGCACTCTGGAAACAACTCGAGTGAAGTAATTCACAATTATGAATAAAATAAACTGATTTGCTATTGATAAATCTACAAACAAAAATACTATTCAATTTATTTAGAATAATCCTTAGAATCCATTTTATATATATAATGTTTGTGTTTTTTTAAGCTGCATGAGAACTATCGATATCGATAACTATGGTTTGACAGCGAATAATGTCAAACTATGTTGACATCTCTGTTCAGTAAGGTTCGGCAAGTCATCATGAATCGTTAAACGCCAGAACAACGCTTGCAAATTGTGGCAATTTACTTTGAAAAAGTAAATCTGTTCACGAAGTTCATAGAAGCACTTCGTCCATTTAACGGTCAACATAATCGGCCTAGTGAGCAACAAGCAATTCATGCAGTTATTGATCGTTTTCACACTAATTTTACTCTTCTCGATTCAAAACCATCAACAAGACAAAGAAGTGGCGTACCGAAGAGAATATTGCTGCTGTAGCGCGAAATATTGAAGAAGACGCCGAAATGTCGATTCGTCGTCGCTTTCAACTTATTGGCCTCTGTCCCTCGATTACGTGGAAAATTTTACGTAAGGATCTTGGCTTACGTGCCTATAAAATACAGCTCGTGCAAGAATTGAAGCCAAACGACCATCGTTTGCGTCGCATTTTTACTGATTGGGCTCATTTGAAACTGGCCGAATATGAGCATTTTTATCAAAGAATTGTTTAGTGATGAAGCCTATTTCTGGTTAAATGGCTACGTCGATAAACAAAATCGCTGTATTTGGAGCGAAGACAATCCTCTAGCCGTTAACGAATCACCATTACATCCATTAAAATTGACTGTTTGGTGCGGTTTACACGCTGGCGACATCATCAGTCCTTATTTCTTTCGAAATGAGGAGGGAGCTGCCGTTACGATGAATGGCGAGCGCTATCGAGCCATGCTGACTAAATTTTTGTTTCCAAAAATTAATCAGCTAAACATCGATGACATTTGGTTCCAACAAGACGGCGCAACTTACCATACATCGCGCTTAACAATCGATTTATTGCAAAATCAATTTGGTGACAACTTTATTTCCAGAAGTGGTCCTGTTCACTGGCTACCTCGTTCGTGCTGTTTAACGCCTATGGATTACTTTTTATGGGGCTATGTTAAGTCATTGGTTTATGCCGACAAACCAGCAACTCTTGAAGCATTGGAAGCCAATATTCAAGTCACCATTGACGCCATACGGCCAGATTTATTGGAAAAAGTAATCAAAAATTGGACTGATCGAATGGACCATGTAACTCGTAGCCACGGCAGACATATGCCGGAAATCTTATTTAAAAAATAAATGCCATGAAATTATCTACCAGATTGTAATAAGGAAGATTTCATTCCAACAATATTTCTGTCATGTATTATCATTTTAAGTTCTCAAGCTTTTAAAAAAACATCTATATATGTTTCATATAATATATATAAAGTGTTTTCCAATAAGGACTTGAGAACTTTTTTCAAAATAAAATGCAGACCATTTGAGATATTTCAAAAACTTTATTATCGGGTTGAAGTACAATCAAAACATTTATGAATGGAACTCGACTTCGTTCATATGGCCACCGCGGGCACGTTTACAGCGGTCGATTCGTTGGACCCAATTTTCGACGACTCGGCCACACAATTCGGCCGAAACGGCTGCTATTTCGCGTTCAATGTTGGCTCTGAGCTCTTCCAACATTATCGGCTTGTTGGCATAGACCAATGACTTGACGTAGCCCCAAAGAAAAAAGTCTAGAGGCGTTAAATCGCACGAACGAGGCGGCCAATCGACTGGTCCATTTCTTGAGATAACACGCTCATCAAACTTACTCTTCAATAAATCGATTGTAACGTGTGCTGTGTGGCTTGTGGCACCGTCCTGCTGAAACCACATGTTGTCCAAGTCCATACCTTCCAATTCGGGCCAAAAATAATCGGTAATCATGGCGCGATAACGATTACCATTCACAGTAACGTGACGATCATTATCGTTGACGAAAAAATATGGCCCTATGACGCCGCCGGCATGCAAACCGCACCAACCAGTTATTTTTTGTAGATGAAGTGGTGTTTCATGAAGCACATGTGGATTTTCACCCGACCAATAACGCATATTTTGCTTATTGACGAACACATTGAGCCAAAAATGAGCTTCGTCACTGAAAATAATTTTGCGATGAAATTGATCATCTTGGCGCATCTTTTCCAGAGCCCAATAGGAGAACGTACGTCGCTTCAAATGGTCCATCGGCTTCAATTCTTGAGTCAGCTTGATCTTGTATGGGTGTAAACCAAGATCCTTACGCAAAATTCGCCATAAAGTGGTCTGGGCGATGCCCAACTCTTGAGAACGCCGTGGAATTGACTGATTTGGATCATTTGCTACGGACGTTTCAACGGCAGCGATATTTTCGACACTTCGACCAACCCGTTGTCTCACTGGCACGGCAACATCACACAACGAATATGTAGACTCAAATTTTTGCACTAAACTTGTTACTGCCTGTCTACTAGGGCGAGAATTACGACCGAAAATCGGAGTTAACGCTCTTAAAGTAGCGGTCACCGACTCCGAATTTCTGTAGTAAATTTTTATAATTTGCAGACATTGTTCGTTCGTGTACCTTACCATGATGAAAATGTTAAGTTTACTGAATAAATTGACAGTGACAGTTCGATGATTAGTGAAAGGGTGCGTTCACAAATTGAATTAAAAGTTGTCAAGCCCCTATTGGAAAACCCTTTCTATATATATATATAACAAGATCTTTTTCGTTCCAAATATAGTAATTCCTTCTATTTATAACTTGATGAATACTCGTCCTGAAAACCAATAATAGAAGTACAGTCATTTCATGAGAGAGGGCGCCTCATATATTTTACATTAATATACTTATTGTTCTCTTATTTGGAGTACTATTTAACGTATTATATTTTAAAAATATGCAGTATAATTATTTAAATTTTTAACCATTATTTACATTTTATTACTAAATTATAAATATAAATACTAATTTCTTGATATTCAGAATAGCGTATTATACGTGTCATAAGACAGGTTATATCGCGCGAAGCCATTTCAAAACTAATGAAGCGAGAAGGACTTTATGTACATACAGCCATGTGCACGAAAATAAAGTCCCAAATTAGTCGTTATAAATATTTACAACAGACAATTCTGATACTATATATTGTTTCCGGTAAAATATCGAAAATGAGGGGGAATTACTGAGTTTTCTAGTCATACGTTGTTATTTGCCTGTGGGATTAAAATAGCAGTGCCATAGTTGGCTATAGTAAACGTAGATGTGTAAAGTTCTGTCTGTTGCAGACTAATTCAACAATTTTTTAATCATATTTATTGTCCGTCGGAAAAAAGAACAATTATACTCGATTTACTTAATAGAGGCCAAAGCTACAAGTTTATACAAAATACGCTCTCATGTTCTGCGAAAATGATTGCAAACGCTAACAAATCGTTGTGGAAAAAGGAAAACTAGCCCTAGAGAAAAGTGAAACATAACTTATGCAAAGAAGATACCATTCATAAGCTCAACGGCAATTAAAAGTGAGTTACACCTTTGTATAAGCAACTCTACAACGAAGATTGATTTAAGGAAAATTGCATGCAAGAAGGCCTAGGAAGGTACCATTATTAAATAAAAGGCAAATACAAAATAGATTGTCGTTTGCTCATGAACACGTGCAATGGGACGAAAAAAAAGTAGCGTAATGTACTGTGATCTGATGAATCGCAAATATTTTTATTTAGTTCCGGTGCATACCAACAACACATATGAAGATCACAATTGACAGCATTTCAACCGCAGTACACCAAAAAGACTGTAAATTTCGAAGGCTCAAGAATTATACACTGGGGGGGGTGTTTTTCGTGGTGTGGCATAAACCCTTTAAACAAAAGATTGAAGGCATAATCAATGTTGATGTCTACATGAACATATTACAAACTGTGCTTTTACCATGTGCACATGGAGAAAAGAAGCTACGATGGTTGTATATGCAGGATAACAATCCAAAACATGTTTCTTGTAAAGCGAAAACATGGTTTAGATATAATAACGTTCCCGTTTTGGGTTGGCTGGCATAATTGCCATAGTTATACCCTATTAAAAATTTATAAGTGAAGTTGAAAAACTGTATATGTTGCTAAGCCGCAAAATATTGATGGTCTGTGGAAAATATGCCAACTTGAATGGCAATTGATTTCAACAGGGGGCAGGCAACTGGTGAACTTATTGCCCCACAGATGTCAAGAGGTTATAAACAATAAATCCAATTAACTGAGTAAAAATGTCATTTGGTTAGTATTTTGTCATGACTACTATATTTTAATGCACAAATATTTGTTTGCCCTATATTATATTATTGTTATAGTTATGTAACATGTTGGAACAAGGGTTCAATAAACATGAATATCTCTTATTTAATGTATAAATTGATTATTTCAGCAAAATTAAGACCACTGCTATTTTCGTGCACATGACTGTGTCTTACGACTTATGGCACAGGTTTTATATGATTTTTTTCTAATTTGTCTCTTTTATGGCCTTCTCTAGATAAATAATAGTAAATTTGGAAATTGATAATCTTCATGGTAATTGGCAATACATGATGGCATTTATCAATTTAAAGTAATATGTTGATTGAATATCAATGTTTATTGAATATTTTGTAAGATTAAAAGGAATTTTCATGTATTCCACCTCAAGTTGGAGAAATTCTTGAAAACATCGTAAATAATTTCCATTAAATCTCTTATCAATTATGAAATTTAATGAATAGTGCAAAGAAAATAAACAAGTTGTATTAGAAAATATTTTTTTCTGTATATTTTTAATGACAATGTTTTAAATACACCATTTACTACATAGTCAAATTATTTTGTTAAATCATTTGCAGTTTATATTTAGTTGACATTTTCATTTGACAATTCCACTTTACATTGTTTAACATTTCGATTTGATGTGAAATATCACATAACCATTCTTGAAAAACTAAATTGCGCTAGACTAAAACAGTGTTATTAGAATTTATAAACGTATCGTTCGTGATGCTTTAACAGCAGGAAATTAGAAAAAATAATTTTGACTTTATCCGCAGCGCAACTATTTTACAAACTTTAATAGGTCAATTTGAACACCAGTTTTACATGAGGTTCCTTTTAAATCAGTAGATCATACATTATTTATTTTCAACAGTTTATCATAAAATCGTTTACATAGTATATTAAAACAATAAACTGTATGAAAATCATTGGACTTTAATGGAGATCGACACTTTAATTCATGACGATCCACAACAATCAACTCGGGAATTGGGGAATTGACCATTATAATGAATTGTAACTAATTGCCCATAATAAAAACTTATGCAACAATCTAATAACTTTTCAAACTATACTATACTTCGTTTCAAAAAGAGAGTAGTAAATTTTAAGTGCTTATATCACATTTGTGCTTTTAGAGATTCGTTTATAATATCATATTACTTTAGCTATTTTATGGTGTACATTGGTTCTTTTTAAAGCTTTGACTTAGAGATTAACAAAATATGTAAGTAATATGTGAATACAAGCCCTTCACTTGTACTAAAATTATATAATTCTGTGTCTGATGATTTTAAGAATGGATGCAAAATATAGTACTAGTACTGCTACAAACACAGGTGTGTATTCTCCTCTGAAGAAACGAGAGAAAAAAGCAAACTACTTCAGTAGTGCTGAAAAGCAGAAAATTATTGAAGCTTACAAAAAAATCAAAATGAATACACCCAACATAAGAAAAGGTGACATAGTAGTGTAGATTTTCCAACTAATAGGTAACTTTATTGAGTGTGATATGTGGAACATATCTCCACAGTATGAAATATGACTAGGAATTTCCAGAACAACAGTGTATTGAGTTCTGTGGTGAATATAAAAAGGCAGAATCTTTTAGAACAAAAAAGATAACTGGTAGACCTTCTGTACTGGAGTCTTTCGATGAGGCTGTTAAAACTGATGTTTGTCAAACAGTTTATAACATGCTTCGTAATAATAAACTTCCAACGTTGAATAACATCTTGACTTACATAAATAATAGTAGTGAATTACCAAATTAGAGTTGCTCAACAATATATCGATTAATTAAGCAACTGAATTTAAAGTAAGAATATTTGCAATATATTAATATATCTAAATATAATTCCATAATATATTGCAGATACCTCAAATGAAACAGAAACGGTGCCCATACTGAAAAAGATTTACTATAAGATTGAGAAGCTAGTGTCTAAAAGATATTTCATTATATAGATCTCCATGAACAGAACAAACCGATTTTCTATTTAGACAAAACTTAGTTGAATTAGGGCCATACAGAAAGTATGGATTGACACAAATGTTTTCATAGCCGCGAGGTTGAAAAGACACAGCCGATAACTTGGAAAAAAGTGGACGTACAAAATGGGTTTTGAAATTATGATATCCCAAGGAACAATTTTTAAATTACGCGGAAGTTTTGAGTTGGTAGTAGTAAAAATAAAGGTTAGCTATGATTTCAATTCATTCAAGAAATTAGGAAATAACATGTTTTTAATGCGTACGGTTTTCAATTTTGATTTTGAAATATACACCTTAATTATTAATATTCATGCTGTAATAAAATAAAATATAATTTTAGATGTAGTTATTTTTTCCTTGGGCAACTTAAAACACCCGCGAAATTTAAAAATTGTTCCTTGGGATATAGTAGGAAGATGGTATGGCTAGAGCAGAGTTATTGAATTTGGTAAAAATTATCAAAAGTAAATACAATTCATATGTAATTGATGAAATGGTAAAATCATAAAACAAGACTGTTCTTCGTTTACATCCATACCATTGCAAGCTGATTCTGATTGGACTTGTTTGGGCATTAATAAAAAATAAGCCTGCTGCGAAAAATAAACCCAGGGTTGCTAGATGGCAACTACACTATTTCCCCAACTTCTTCTCAAAAATTCCCCAAACGAAAAAATTCCCCAAGTTTAAACAGCATTTTTATAATTTAGAAAAGCATTTTTATTTCCTATTAAAATAAATGTACCAAAAGTTTATTATTTTGCCAGCATTGCGCTGAACGCAAAATTCAGGCAGTGCTGCCTTATCTCCTAATGCATAAGTTCTAAGATATGTTAAATAATACAACAGACATTTGTTTTCAAAAATCTTATTTTAATCACTTCAATACAAAATAAATATAAACAATCTCATTAAATTAAATATTTTGGAATGGTTCTAATAAATCCTGTGCCTCGTTGTCTGGAACTTTAAGTAAATACAAATCTTCAGAATTGAATTTATTTAACATATTCGGTGTTTGTTGAAAATCTATGCAACCTCCAGATGTCAATGAAAACCGTACGCGCATTATGCTATCAGCTGTAGTAATAGCTATGCGATTTCGTAGTTTATCTATAATTATATGAAGAAAAAGCTCTTTCCACAGCAGCATTTGAAAAAGGTAAACTGAGTAAAGCTAATGCTAATGTGGACATGTGTCCAAATCTTTGTTGTCCACCTGCATTTTTATCATTGGAAACTTTTATCTAAAATTGTTCGGATGTTTTTAAATTGGACCATATATTTCTATGTAGAAGGTCCCATTCATATATGGTAGAATCGACATCATGACATACATTAGGAAACGCCAGCACCAAGTTAGTTACATCCGGTCTAATTTGAGATGTTGCAGACTGGTGATAACAGATTTATTTTCTGCAAGTTATATTTTCGGGTATCCGTCCTTGCAATTGTTGACATAGTGATATAAGGAAATCCCTACATCTCGTTTTAATGATTTTCAAATCTGTCTCATTTACTACACCTTGAAATTCTGTAAAGGAATATCCAAAATTTATGTATTTTATATCTAATACGTAATTATGAAACTTAAATGTAGATAGATTATCTTTACTGATATTTTCTAGTTTATCTGGCGAAACTAATTGAATATAATAATGTAATCTTGTAATAATTTTAGTGGATCTCCATTATCCATCTGGAAAAGTTTGTTGACTTCAATTAAAGGTTTTAACATATGTTTTAAAAATGTTAGGTAGAGAAAACGAAAATATTCAATTTGCCAGATCAGTCTAACTTTTAAGAATCAGTAGTTTTCGTATATAATTTTATTTACCCAATATTTTCCCCATTTAATTTTATTTCCTCAATATTTTCCATAAATTTTTTTCCCCAAAATTTTCTCCATCCTTAAGAAAAAATCCCATCTTGGGGAAAAAATCCCCATCTGGCAACACTGAATAAACCTCTTAAGTTAAACAAAATTAAGCAAGTTTTAAATGATGCTATCAATAATGTAACCGCGACCCCTTGGCAGAACTGCATAAATCATGTTATCAAAGAAGAAACACATATGACAGGTCTTGATGGGATTATCAATGAAGTTATAGAACCATTCATAATTTCTATAGTGATGATTTGATTTCTTCACCATCATCAGAATGAATTTGAAAATCATGAAATAGTTTATAAGATCAGATATTTTTGTCATTAACTTTAATTAATGATTATAAATTGTTATAGTTGTAAAATTTAAGCTATTTCCCACTGTATTCATTCCCCTTTTTTTTACTACAAGTATTAGATAAAGTAAAATAATACGTAAAGTAATTTGATCAACTTCAATTCCCCAGTGGTTAATTTAAAAAATTGTAGTTATTTAACTTATCGGTGAAATACCTTACGATTAAATAAGTAGTTTTTTAAAGTTCATCAAGAAATATTGTAAATCCTATCTAAAAACATAAATATCAGATGAAATAATTAAAATTTAAAATTAAATACCTACGCACATGAAAACAGGAATTTTAATGCATGGTTTATGTAACAATACTACTGATTTATTTACTTTCACCCATTGTATTACTGCACTTGTAATTCTGTTGTAACAACTATAGCCACTGGTTTCATATTTTACACGTTTTCAAATTTAATTTTACCGCCTAAAATTCATTTCAGGAATTTTGTAGGTTATAATTTAGGTTTGGGGGTCTGTTCAGAAATCTGTTTCCTTTTCTGAAACATAATTTCAAATTAATGGAAGGATTAGATGAAAACTTATTTTTAGCTAGTTAATACTAATCTTAGAGAAGTACATCTTAAAGAATGTCATTGAGTCATTATTTTTTTAAATAAACAAGTTTTTAAGGTTATGTAAAATATAGATTATCAATTTTTAAATGCAACAATTAGGTTACAGAAAACAAAATGTAAAATACTAAATAATAAGCTTATTGAACATAATGTTACCTGGGATTGGTTTATTTGGTACAGGACCTGTAGTAAGAGTTCTGGTACCTATTTTAAGAGAAAATGGGTTTAAAATAGAAGCTATATGGAGTAGAACAATTCAAGATGCCCAAGAAGTGGCTAAAGAATTAAATATACCTTTTTTCACGCAAAAAATAGACGATGTTTTACTTCGGAAAGATGTAGATTTAATATTTGTACTCTGTGCGCCAAATTTACATGCTCAGATATCTGTAAAAGCTCTTGGTATTGGAAAACACATTGTGTGTGATAAGCCTGCTGGTTTAAGTCAAGCAGATGCCTTAAAAATGGTAAATGCTGGGCAGTATTACCCAACATTGATATCAATAATCAATCATTCTTTTCGATTTTTGCCTGCCTTTATATATATGCGTGAAGCTATAATGAATAATTATCTCAATTCAGAAATTAAATTAATTGATATTCGTGTTCAAACAAGCAGTTTATATTCAGACTCTGATAGTTTTGATTGGAAGTGCAATGATATAATGGGTGGTGGTATCTTAAATTTAATAGGAAGTCATGTAATAGATATAGTAACATTTTTAACTGGTGCAAAAGCTGTCAGAGTTCATGGTTTAGTAAGAACTTTTAAAAAGACAACAGAAAATATAAATGGTATTCGGCAAATATCTGCACCAGATTTTTGTACATTCCAAATGGAATTAGAGCATGGTATCCTAGTCACCGCTACAATGAATAGTCATTCAGCCAATACATCTTTCTCTCATGAAGTTATTATCAGTGGTAGGAATGGTTATTTGTGTGTACGTGGTTGCGACTTAATTGGAGTTCGTGAGAAAGGTCAGCAAGAAAAACTATTTTCTGATGTAGATGATATAAAATATAACATTCCAAGTAGCATTTTACCAAAACATTTTATAATTGGATTATACAAAATGATTGGTGCCCTACGAGAAGCATTTTTACCAGTTACTGAGAAAGCAGGTTGGATGAAAGAACCTGTCCGACTTGCTGCAGGTTTTGAAGATGGATTATATGTGCAGGCTGTCTTAAGCGCTATTCGTTCATCATCTCAAACAAAACAATGGGTAAAAGTAAATATAATGACTGAACAACCAGATACAAATGCATTATTAAGTGCTGCTGTTAGAAAAACTGCAATTTCAATGACCTAACTTATTTTACAAGATCTGTTAAATGTAAACTTCATTATATATTTATTTTGAAAAAATATATACATAAAATGTAAATGTATTTTATTTTATTAGATAAAGAGCTGCAATACATTATAGATTACAATAGACTTCTGCAAGAATGTAATTGGAAATCTTAAGTTCATATAAATATTATACATACTATTCAAATGTCAGCAATAATACAGTAATTGGTTTGTTAACGAGTAGTGCTAGCTGTTATCTAGGAATGATTAGCATATTGTATTTGTTGACCTTTCTCTTTCTGCCAGATCCAAGGTCCCATTACGATCAGTTTTGAGATATCTAATGTGAAATTAGGAAATAAATTTTTAAAAGTGCAACTATAAATACAAATTAATAAACTAAACAATGTCTAATAATTGAAAATTGGAAATTTACTAATACCAATTTTAGCTAGACAAAAGCAATATAATTTTATAAATATCAAAATATGGAGCAAATCATATATTTCATTTATGTACACAATAAATTAGATAAAAAATATTTACTGAGAATCAGTACTGTAAAAAATATGCCTAGATTGTATATAAAATTATTAAATTAATTGTTGTGATAGACAGCTGTTATTGCAAGGACTTTTCCAAATTCCCTGCTATAAAATGTTTATTTTGATATAAGTACCTACATCTATAAATGCAGATCTTCCAATATCGCAACCAGTGAATGGTGAAATATTGTAATGTAAGGTAAAATTTTTAAATTTTTTTAAGTATTCGAGGTTTGCTTTTCCTCCTCAGCAGGAATATTTTTCAATTTATTTTGTTTAAAGTATATAATGCTGGCATTAATTTTATATTGTTTTTCGAAATACTTTAATGTTCTCGTTAAATTACTAAATTTATTATTAATAATAGACTCCGACTCTTTTATAAAATCGTTTTGCATTCAGTAACGTTATTGAAATTGTCAGGAAAATGCGAAATTAATCTTTTAGTTAGTGAAAATGTTTATAATAAAACTGATCACCTTGCGGCAAAGGTACTGATGAATATTTTTTATCGGATACTGTTAGCTTATCAAATATAATGCAATGAGTGTGCTGCCCATATTACATGTGCCAAATTTGATATTATCTTCAAGAATATTTCAGATTTTAACATATTGGCCGCGATATCTGAAAAAAAGTCCTGTCACAGTGGTTACTGTCAGGACTAAGCAGATCTAATAATATTATTTATAAATACTACACTTGTTATATCATTAACTTTTGTAGAAATTGAATAATGCTTATATTCAATATTAAAATGTAATATATCAAGAATCATATTCACTACACAACTCTCCGAAATATCTACAATCTTATCAGCATTGATGGCGATTTGTTGCTTCTTTTTCTGATTTACGATATAACCTTTTCATAAGTCGATCGATATCATCGTAATTTTAAAGATGAATCATTAATTGTCCAATAGTGAAACATTAGCCTCTGAAAATACTTCAAGTACGACTTGTGACTGCCCTTTCCATTGTTCGTTACAAACGATTACCCTGCTCTTTGTTCCTTCCTCAGTGAAAATGTTTTTTCTATATAAAATCAAGATTACATAGAAAGTGTGATTTCATGAAAAACTTATTATGTGATGTATTAAATAAAAGAAAGATTCTTCAGGTAGTAAGTAGTTTGAATTAAATAGATATTCAATCAAGCAATGAAAATTTTCCTATCAGAAAATATATTAAAATAAAAATTAAATCCGGCTAAATATTTAAATAAAAATATTTTTTAAAGGAAAATAAAATCCTAAGAGAAAAATATTTAAAAACACGAAAATACAAGTTAAACAGCAAACAACAAAAGTCAATATTGTTACGATTTTTAGCGGGCAACGTTCACGGAAACATCAGTTCTTTGTTTCAGAAAAAGAACATTATGGATTTGACGGTGCGTCTGTGGGCGTCAGAGATGATTAGTTAAGACTAGCATTAATCTATGAAAATCGATATTAGCGATATATGCTATTATTATTAATTTAATTTATGTAATTAATGGTTAATAAAGTTTTGTACGATACTAGTTTTTCTATTTATCCGACATTTTATTTTATTGTTGCCACAGAGTCCTGGCAAACATATAAAAACATATGATATAATATGAAAATAATGTATACAGTTTCACTGTCTGTATTAGAATAAATAGGCCTCAGTATGCCTGGCCCTAGGCTTTGCTAATATTTACGCTATTCTCTACAATCCCATAGAAAACATCTAAGTATATTAATGAGTGTAGGTTTTTAATAACATACATGTGTAAGGTGATACACTGAGAACTATAATGACAAAAATTTTTAACATCATCTGTTGTCATACGTAAAATGATGTATCCAAATTTATTCCTCATTACAACAAATGTAGATAAATCTCGCTTATACCGCGACGGTAATAACAGAACTACATGTTATATATACTTTATTAAATGCAGCATTTCATTTATAGAGGCAAATATTAAATATTGTCATTTTATTATCCCTTTAATCTCTAGCTGATTTCCTCTAACCCACGATTCTTTGCCAACAATTTGTGCATTATTGTAGGCTAATTTCGTACAGATTATATTTGATAACACTAAAAAGAACTGTTCAATAACAAACACTTGTTGAGTATTACAATTTTTAAAACGCGATTTCGGAAAATTTGCCTGTTTCTTCGAATTTCAGCTTCAAACAATTTTATATGGCATAGGAATCAAGTTTGTTGAAGAGACAAAAATGATTAGTTCTGCGATTCTGTGAAAAGTATTCAAACAACAACCAATAGTAATACCTTTTTATTTTCAATACAATATCGTTAAGAATGTAAATATTTAAATCTTCATTTCTTTAACTTTATGAAATGTTGAAAATTTGTTATTCTTCTTTGATCCATTCTTTTTATTCTAAAAGAAAGATGATATTTTTTATTAGATTTTATTATTACAAAAACAAATTCTTCAATATACAAACCTTTCCTTTGAATTTGCTCTTCAAATTTTTATTTTTATTTTGAGAATTACCAACTGAACCGCCCTGAAATTGCTTGTAATCAACAGACGTATAATCAAAAGGCGTAAAACTACTACTACTCTGCATATTCAAATTTTCTCCCACATCTTTAGTGTTGTTACCAGTACCTAATTTTGGTCGTTTTCTGTTTTTAATTTTTCTCTTGATCATGTACTGCTTTTGCTTTGGAAGACCATTATTTAGACTATTATTGTCATTACTATTCGGCATTTCTTTCTGCTGATTTTGATTATTTTTCCTTTTTCTTTTTCTTTTATTCGGTTTCTTTCCAGTTTTATTATTAGTTGTATTAAAATTAGGCACTGTGGTATGTAGGGGATTAGTTAGCGTATTGTAATTGGGATCAACTGAAACTGGAACGATATTTTTCTTTTGCCTTTTTATGCCATGCATGTGAGTGAGAGACAAACTGTCTTCGTCAAATCTCCGTTTTCGTACTTTGCCTTCCTGTATCGATGAAATTACATTTTCTATTGCTATATTTGCAGATTTTTCAATAGTTTCATCTTCAACTTCATCCATTAGCGGCTTCGGGCACTCTTTAGCTACTTTGAGGAAATGCTGGTGCAGCTGTAAAAGAGTATTCTAATTTTATTCGAAAATATCCTAATATTTTCGACTGTGTTAACAATACAAAACTATTAAAATAGTAATTAATATTACACGGATTTTTAAAATTTTCAATTATTTTATTTTTTAATTATTGAATACAACAATTGTTTAGTTACACAGCTGTTTTTTCAAATGTTTGAAGTAAATTAAATTTTAATGTACATTGCAAAACTTTGTGGGTAAAATACCTTATACAATATGTAATTAACTTTTGACCTGAGTAACAATAACTTAAAATAGTAAGAGTGGATTGTTTACCTTTGTTTGTTCATTGTGATTGAATTTTTTAAGTTTATTTACTTCTAAATATTTTCATAAATTTAGTTTCTGTCTTGTTCTCTATATACATATATTATTTCACTATCGTAATTTAATATATATTTATTATTCAGTAAATGATTAACGAAAGAAACCTTCAAACGCCATCTTGACAAAAACACAAAATAAAAGGCCTAATCAGTTTTGATTAGAATTACTATAATAATCTTCATAAATTAAAGATACGGTGAAGTAAATATGACAGTTAAGTGAGAAGAAAAACAAACAATAATATATCTTTCAGAGTGCGGTTAAACTAACTATAACAAGTCAAAACTAACTAGTGAAGAAATATTATGATATTATAAACATAAAAAAGGATATGTAAACAATCACAAATATGTAAATATCGAAGGTAATTGAATCAATCAAAAGAGGTAAAAAAACCCTTATCACATCAATGTTCAAACTCTATATATGTATTTTGATAATTAAGTTGTAATTATTAGCAGATTATTAGTAATCGGAATAAGTGTACAGAATTGTTTCTGTGTGAGATTACCGCGCATCCAGGAGCGACACTTGCACAAAGTGCACGTGTTGAATGGAAAAAAAAATTAAAAGTTTATAATCCATAAGAAATTCTACAAATAAAACTACTCTGGTGCCCCCCTCCCCCCCGAACAAGCAAAGGATCGGTTAAGATAAGAATATGGACGTTTATTTATTGTACTATATATATATATATATTAACTTATTAACTTCTGAATTTCCGCTATTAGGGATTTTGTCCTTACTTTTAATATATTTTAAAAGAGTATTAAGTTTTTTAAGAAATTGTAAGCATTTGAAATGGTCTCACCATCCAAAAACAAACATGAATTTTAACAATAAATTCAAAGTAATTACTTACATTACACCTCCGAGTATTAAATTTGCAGAATTTCTTGAAAAATAAAATTTACATGTATTATTTATTAAATAACTAGTAATAGTCTTTAAAAATACATATATTAAAAAGAATAAAGGTCTATCAGTAGGGTAATATGTGTTACATGCTGATTGACAAATGTATATTAGAATATGAGAAAGTTATATATAAATTTGAAAAACGGATTCTCCTTTCGCTAATCATTTAATTAATAATAACCATATGACAAATTATGAATATAAAATAAAATAGAAAGCAAAGGATGTGTATTAAATTCATTGGAATTATTAGAAATTAATAAACTTAAAAAACTTAATAAATAAATAATTTCGACCCCCTTTTTTTTTCATTTCCTTTGTTTTTACCCACGAGAAAGTAGTCTATTAATAAATTCTCGTTCCTATATTATTATTTTTTTATTATAATTAGATTGTTCTAAATCCATACTTCTATTATTCCTTCTTCATTATTATTTAAAGTCTCTTCTCCTTCTTTATCCATCTATTTTTATATTCCTTTCATTATTATTACATTTTATTCTCCTCTATTTATTTGTTTTTGTAATTCATTGAAATTCTTCCATTTTCTTCTTTCTTTTCGACCTCACTTTCAGTATATGCTGTTATTATTGTCTGTATTTCTTCGTCTAGTGTCTAGCTATTTTAACTGTTAATAGTCACTCATTTAGATTATCTTCACATCTCTGAATCTGTCTGGGATGTTTATTAATTCAACTCCTTCATTTGTTCTTTCTCATCTGTTCCGAATCGATACATACAGCATGCTTTATGTATTTTCTTTAACCCTTTCCCTTTCTTTCTTTGTTCTGCTCTTATATTCCCAATCTTATTATTGTTGTTTTGTCTCATAATTGCTTGGTTTTCTAGTTTTTCATTAGTTTGCTTGTCTAAGCTTATTATGATTTAAAATTGCTTTACAGCGTTATGACCTAGCTTCCTTCATGTATAGAAAGAATAATTTGTTTCCTTTGCTCTTGCACTTGCTTACTGCAATCTTTTAATGTCCATATGTTACTACTTTTTAGCTTTTTTGTAGCTTTTAACACTTCAATTCCCTTACTCCCTGATATAAATTCTATCATATTGGTATATTTCTATTCTGGAGTTTTTTATTATCCTTCTTAGTTCTGTCTTTCCATTTTCAATATTTATTACATCTATTTTGTTAAATGTTTTCCAAACATTTTCGTTAATACTTAAATTTTATTCGTATTCCCTTTTTTAATTCTTTGTGGAATTTAATTTTTACGTATTTGTTTTTCCAATATCTCCATTCATTCTTCTAATTCAGTATTTTATCTTTTCAAGCTGTCATTTTTCTTTTTTAGGTTAGCATCAGTTAGCTTCATTTTCTGTAATTCATCGTATAATCAATCAATCTTTGTTTAAATGCGTTCATTAGGAGTCTCCATTTTCTCAAATTTCCTAGCTTTTCCAAATTTTTTTTTATTTCTGTTTTTTCTTTTGTGTGTTCTATCGGTAGCATATGTTAGTACGCAGCTGTTTATCGACTCTGATTATTTTACACCATTTCCTTATATGCATTACTCCTATTTTTATTAATTGAATAAATAAATACACTTATTCCAGTTTCACATATTCCACTGTCCAACATTTCAAAACTTTTTGAAAACATTTTCTTTCAATGATGAGGGAGTCGAAGATATTTTGACATTAAACAAAATTCCATAAAAAGGCCATTTATATCCAATTTATTCGCTTTAAACAATTAGAAGCTAGCAATACATATTAGTAGCAATAAGATTAAGAACAATATCTATATTTTGAACTAATTGTCTAAATAATTACTTCCTTGTGACCTTTCTTTTATAAGAACCACCGGAGTTGTCTCGTATTAGACTCCAACAATAGTCGGTTAACATACTTGGACTCCACTGGTATACCTCTTCTCGATCGATGCAATGTCTAGGTAAAAATCTTTCTATATGCTCATCTGATACTACGCCTAAATTTTTAGAAAACAAATCTAAATGAGAATGGAGAAAACAGAGTTTCAACATGTTTCATACCAAAATATTGTTCGCCAAGAGTAGTTCTATCACGTGTTCGTGGTAGTTTTCTGGTTTATTGTTCTCATGAAAATAGTTGCAAACGTTTTCAAATGCTCGTACATGCTCGTCTCTCAATGTCGTTTAAAGTTGGTATATTTTACTGTAAGTTGGCATCTTTTACAATTGTCTAATTTACTTCCTAATAAAAAATCCCTGTTTAATCTTTGCATCACCTATGAGTGGAAATTTGTTTTAAATATAAGGAATTTAATCAGTGCCTTAACAAAATTTTTTCATGAAGCCTAGCTTAATGCGAAGTAAATATATCTTTTCCTTCTAAAGTAATGCTTCTTGTGCCACATTCTTAATATCAATCACAGTTGTGTTGTGCAGAGACCAATATTTAATTTTATAATATTGGGTCTGGGAAAAAGTTCGTGGCGTTTTTTCAGTAAAATTCAACTGGTCCCCGCATGGCGCGTGGACGAATTCATTTAAACCGAATATGCTCCATTATTATCGACAATGTTTCGCCATTTTTTTGGTAGATCCATGATCCCATCGGTGAAAAACTTCTGTGGTTTCTGGTCGAAAAACTGAATCAAGTAGTTTTCACAGGCTTCTTTTGAAACCAACTTAATTCCATTGAGAGAGTTCTGCAGAGATCGAAACAGATGATAGTCAGAGGGTGCTATATCCGGACTGTAAGGTGGGTGCATCAAAACTTCCCAACCAAACTCTCTCAATTTTTGACGGGTCATCAAAGAAGTGTGTGGTCGGGCGTTGTCATGATGGAAGACAACACCTTTCCTATTAATCAATTCGGGCCGTTTTCTTTCAATCGCCTGGCGTAATCTCTCTAGTTGTGCACAGTAGAGTT
The DNA here is from genome assembly GCA_031893035.1 of Dermolepida albohirtum. NCBI lineage: Eukaryota > Metazoa > Arthropoda > Insecta > Coleoptera > Scarabaeidae > Dermolepida > Dermolepida albohirtum. The sequence continues at coordinate 185,973 of JAVIWB010003562.1, read as the reverse complement.
GAGAATCAATCGTCTGACCAGTTGGAAGTAGCTCGTAGTGGACGATTCCCCTCCAGTCCCACCATACACACAGCATCACTTTTTTTGGCGTCAATGTTGGCTTAGCGAACGCTTGTGACGGCTCACCATCCGTTATCCAAGATCTTTTACGCTTCCGATTATCGTACGTAATCCATTTTTCATCTCCGGTTATTAAACGTTTCAGAAACGGCTCGATTTCATTCCGTTTCAGCAGCGCATCGCAGATGTTAATTCGGTCCATCATGTTTTTCACGCTCAACTCATGAGGAACCCATACGTCAAGCTTTTTTTTGTAACCAGCTTTGTGTAAATGGTTCAAAACAGTTTTGTGGTCAATGCCTAGCTCCATGCCAATATCGACACTGCTGATATGCTTATCTTGTTGGACTTTTTCAAGAATTTCATCAGATTTTTCAGTGATTGGACGACCGGAGCGTGACTCATCTTTCACATTGAAATTTCCAGAACGAAAGCGAGCGAACCATTTCCGCGCAACAGATTTCGATAAAGTACCTTCACCGTACACAGCACAAATTTTATCACAAGCCTGCGCAGCGTTCTTCCCCTTATCATAATAATATTGCAGAATATAGCGAAATTTCTCATTATTCTTCTCCATTTTCAAGTGCGAATAACTTTCCAACCACTGCACCGATTACAATGTTTCTACGCTCAAACTAACGTTCGGAAGGTCATCTAAAAAACGAGCCCTCGGTGGTGTCGCTGTGACTTGTTGTTCTTTAGTTATCGGCAACCAATGCCATCTATCGGGAAAAACGCCACGAACTTTTTCCCAGACCCAATATTTATCTTTTACACGTCCCACTCACACAAAAAGCACCAGTATTTTGTATATCCGGATTGCAACCCTGTCAATAATTCTACCACTTTTAAACCTATACATATGTTCCATTTATGGCCTTCATACTTTATATATCTAAGTAATGTTTTAAGATTGTCATATGTCTCTCTCACATTTGCCAGGTGATCTATGCAAGCCGATGTATATTCAGTCATATTAATAAATAACACAGCTTTCAGACTTGTTTTAGGCGAATCTATAAACAATCGCAATTGATCTGGTACATCCCAGGTATACTAATATATTTGATCTAATGATGGAAATTAGATCAGATGTATTATAGCAAAACATTAATTCACCTTTCGTTGCAAAAAAAATTGTTAATATTGCTCGTCTTCTCCTGTATATGGATATCTCAACTCCTTTTTCTAAAAGGTCCCATTGCAGTAAACGAGAAGTTCTGCTTTCGTGTTCGGAAGGTACAAGTCACGAACAAGATCACTTAAGTCAGCTTGAGTGATTAAGCGAGATTTAGAAGACGAATGATCAGAACTAGGAATATAGCTAGGTTCAGCGTCTGGTGGAGATTCTTTGGATTACAATTCCAAATCAAGGATGTTCTCAGGACGCTGGGGAATGGATAACGAGATGTCATGAGGCACTGGCTTGATTGGAGAAGGAATATTGGGATCACAAACGTTGTATTTGCTTATGCCAGTAATTCCTTTGACATTCATCATTCATGCAAAAATAACGGTCATCCACGTGGTTACGAGCACTTCTCAACCATTGTCAATGTTCTCAAACACAAAGTGCATCAAATTTTTGGAAGTCAAGACTTGATCACCAACTTTGCAGGCAAGGTACAATTTATACACCTTTTTCACGAGCGGAAGTAAAGGTTTTTGGTGTTTTCGTAGTAACTTCGAAAATATATCAAAAGCTATCGGTTTTGTTCGAACAAATTCACCAGACATTTTTGTTAATATATTAAATACGTTAGACACAAAATACGAATAGATAATCACTGAACGACTGCATAGAAACAAATAATGCAATATTTAAGGCATTATGAATAAAATGTCCACAAGTACTAGGAAGACTGTAAAGCATGATTTCTGAAGATGATTTAGGATCTCCAGATTTACTGTATGCTAATTTAAGTACAAATCTTACAAAATACTCATTTATTTTTATTGAGTAGTGTTATTATTCACTATTAATCTTGATTACCCTTAGTTCAATGATATCTAACTTATGAATAAATGATCATTGAACAACTGCACAGTAACGACTAAGAGATTAAGAATAAATTATTGTATTATCTGCTACTATCTGCATGTAATTAATGCAATGCCTTTCTGCTTATTACCCTTAGTTCACTAATATTTAAGTTATTTTACCGTGACGTGTTTTGCATGAACATTAATCGCCGCTTACACCTTCACTCTCCTTGATTCGCAAACTCAACTTCATTCTAATAATTCATGAGCCAATCTTATTAATAATTTAATTATTTATCCGCCTACATACAATCAATTATTAAATAACACAAAGCTCAAAATATAGTTTTTAATAAACCTCGAGAAAGACTATAAAAATTTTAAATTAAGAGAGAACTTCTACTTCCAATATGAATCTTGATTTTATTATTTCCAAATCATTGATGTAAAGCGTGCCGGGGCGTCGTAACACAATTACAAAGACTACAGGAGAACCAAGTAAATATAAATTACCTAATATTTGCTTATTTAATACTTAAAATAGAAGAGATGTGAATACTTTTATGCGACACAACTTGTTTTGTTTAAAAAACTTATCATTTCCTCTTGGATTTTTCTGTAAGCAATACATTCATTATGAAGAAACACATTAACAAATATATATAAACGCAATTCACACAAAGTTAAAGAAATAAAAACATGTACGCGCACGCAGCGCATATACGAGGGAGCGTTTTTATATTCGCGGAATGAGCGGGTTGTAGAGGGGTGAGTAGGCGCATTGGGGGCGTGGCCTATGCAGCGACTCATGATTAGTATAAATACGAAGTTTCATTGTTATTAGACAGTTAGTCTTTGAGCTATCGTCAACCAAGTAACATAATCAGGAGTGAAAAGTGAAATACGGAAAAAATCGAATATCGTGCCATTGTAAAGTTCCTTACCAGGCAAGGAAAATCAGTCGCGACCATAATGAATGAAATGTCATTGGTTTACGGCGACTCTTGTCCAGGAAAAACCATGGTGTACAAGTGGCATAGTTTATTTAAACAAGGAAGGGAATCCCTTGAAGACGACCCGAGGCCGGGCAGGAGCATTGAGGTGACCACGCCAGCACTTATCCAAAAAGTTGAACAAATTGTACTCGAAGATGCTCGACTAAAGAAGAAACAACTCGCAGAAATGGTTGGAGTATCCGATACAACAATGTTTAAAATCCTACACGATCATCTCGGCATGTCTAAGGTCAGCGCAAGATGGGTGCCGAGAATGCTCACGCCGCCGCAAAAACAACAGCGCGTAGAGTGTTCGCGTGCATTTTTGGACCTCTGTAATGAAGACAAGGATGGTGTATTGAGTGGAATTGTTACTGGAGACGAAAGTTGGGTTCATCATTATGAGTCCAAACAAGACTCCATGCAGTGGCATAAAAAGGACACAGCACCTCCCAAGAAATTTAAAGTGTCACAATCAGCTGGGAAACTCATGGCAACGGTATTTTGGGACTCGGAAGGAATATTGTTGATTGATTATAAAGATAAAGGTGTTTCTATAACCGGAGAATATTACGCTTCAATATTAGAGCGACTAAAAGAAGCTATTAAAGAGAAAAGACGGGGAAAATTGACAAAAGGCGTTCTGCTTTTGCACGACAACGCGCCCGTCCACAAGAGCCGCGTTGCGTTAGCTGCCCTGCATAAGGTGGGCTTCGAAATTGTGAATCACTCACCCTACAGCCCACACCTGGCCCCGAGTGATTACCTGTTTCCGAAAATGAAAAAAGAGATGCGGGGTAAAAAATTTACTGCCGATGATGAAGTCAAGGAGGCAGTTTCGGCGTATTTTGCAGATAAAGAGAAATAATTTTTTTATGAGGGTATAAATAAATTAATTGAAAGATGTGAAAAATGCATCCATCTTGCAGGTGAATATATTGAAAAAGAAAAATAATTTGTTTTTTTTATTTCCACCCCTTGTCCCCCATTCCGCGAATATAAAAACGCTCCCTCGTATGTATAGAAAGAGACAGAGAGAATATGGTGTGCAATATATATATATATATATATATATATATATATATATATATATATATATATATATATATATATATATATATATATATATATATATATATATATATATATATATATATATATATATATATATATATATATATATACACACATATTGCGCATAACATTCTCGCTGTACATATACACGTACACAGAACCACGCACGTACGCACTTCTTAAAGAGAAGACATATATTATTCGATTTATACAAAAATCATTTAATTTAAAACTTACGGATGCAATTCTGTCATCTGTTGACTTATCGTCAACTTTAGTAATTGTTGTTTGCTCTTTTTCGGCAGCTTCTTTTTCTTCTTCTGCTTGTATAAATGGTCTAACGAGTTTATATCGCTCATATGGTCCCAAGAATTTTAAATTATCTGTTTTCATAGAATATTTATCCTCCTAAAAGATATAAACAAATTTATTATGAAAATATTTTCAAAATATAAGAAATATTGAAATTTTATTTATTTCTTAATTAAACTCACGTCGTCCGAATTTTCTGGCGTATTGAAAACACTATACTTAGATTTATTATTTTCCAATATATCAGTGGTTTTATCTTCAAAACTTATTCTCCAGTCATCGAGACTCTTGGGATTTTGAGAAAATAACACAGTAAGGTCGTCCCTGAATTCTGATTGTTTAGTTAAATCATGCGGGCAATGTAAAGCACTTTCTATATTAATTTTTGAAAATTGTTGTGTGCTTCCTTTGCTTCTATTATCTTCCTTCATTATTGGCTGTAAGTAAAAAATTACATCTAATGCTAATCATTTTTAACTGTTTTATTTTCTAATATATAGTCTAAGATATTATAACCCTGCGAATTATATATCTATCTTAAAATAACCTGAGCACCAAGAGAAATTTTGTTCGAAATAATGCTCATTCTCCATATAAATTAAATATTAGTTACACTTATTTACCATTATATCATTTAAGGTAATTTTGATGGAGCCTGTGGTTAATTAACTTGATCACTGAAGGTTGATATATAACCCCTTGCCACATTAATTTTCGTATTCTGTATACGTATTTCGGTAACTAAATTGTCATCATCAGCAGATAATTAAACAGTGTCGCACCTGTCGAGATACGCATACAGAATACGAAAATTAATGTGGCAAGGAGTTATATCCCAAATTTCAGTGATCAAATTATATCATTTAGTTGATATAGACTTATTATAAATATAAATTTCTTGCAAATATGAAAAAATTGAAAATATAAAAAACTTTATATTTTTAAATTGCATTCATATTATTATAGTAATAAACTTTATGAACCAAATAAAATATGCATAATTCTATTTTCTTATACATTGTAGGTAATACACAGATTTTCTAGAATAGTCTGTGAACAAATGTTTTAATATATATGTTATGTTTTCATTATTAAAAAATTGAAGTCACACCAAAATTGTTTTTATACATTACGAAATTTTTTATTAATATTAATAAGGCAAAAATTATTCAATCTAATCCTCCACCCACCTCTTCTCTACTCACTGTCTAAATTATATGTTTCTTAACGTTCGAATTTATATTTCACTTATTACTGTCAGTATTTTTTCTTTTAAAGTTTCTAAAGTTTAGTTTTGTGCAAAAGTAATGATTTTTATATACGTTTTGTTTTACATATTATTATAATTCAAGTAATAGTCATCCATCCTGTTGAAAATAAATGTTGTCTAAATTCACATTCACGAGTGATGGTAAAATTAAATTTTATAACAATTTCAAATAGTTATAACTGATTCAAATTTTCTTCGGAAAAATAGGGACTAATAATTTTGTCTACCAAAATCCCATACCTCACTTATTTTTTTAGATCTTTAATTTTTTATATTAATTCTAGGATTTGGTTTTTCTTTTGACCAATACCTTTATTCAAGAAAAAAAATTTGTGACAGAAAATTTGGTAACATTTTCTTCAATTCATAAGAAAATTCTAATCTACATGATAATCTTCAGGATTCAAAGTATAAATAAATTTATGTTTGTAGGAACGTGTCATATTCTTCTTGTAAATTTTTTTCAGGTAACTTTTACTAACCCCAAGTTATGCAAATCTTTTACGCAGACAGTTTTGGAATTTCATTTACTGATCTCATAGGCAAAATAGTTATCATTCCATCTTCATTGTATTGTTTTCATCCTTATAGCTGCAGAACTAGTTTCGTTAAATTGTTGGATTATATCTTTTTTATTAAATATATTAATTTTTGGTACGTAATTTCTCCAATTTTATAGCATTTTACGGAAAAACCGGCTGCTGCAATATGGGCATAGATTTAATGATGTTACTGACAAGCACTTAAGTAATAAATTTAATTAATCACTTTTAACGGTTCTGGGTAATATGAAAACGCTAAATATAATTTGAATTGGGACAAATTTTTGATAGTAAGCAAACATACGTTCTTAATTTAAAACCATAAATAAGGCAATTTGTAATTTTTTGACATTTTTGTAAGTTTGAACGCTAGCAAACTAAACAAACAAAATACACATTCTTTTCCCTAAAATGTAAAATAGAAAAGTTTTTCATATTTTATAGAAAATTTGTGGACACAAAGTAAATCTTTAAATGTTTTTAAAGAAACATTATGTGCAGGCAGGTTCATAGTAAGCTTAGGTCAGTGCAATAAGTGATGCTTAAATTCTGTTTAGCATAATTTTGACACTTACTCAATGTATTCAACAAGTAACAAGACATTATCTTTCAACATTGTTCATCTCTCTAGTTTAATTACATGTTATTATTTTTCAAAGTTTATTTTGATTTTGCATTTTTATTATTGTAATTTCCACTATTAACTGGAATTATTAGTCAGATGTATAACGCATTGTAAAAGGTTTTGAGGACACCGGGAAATATGAGAGGTAAGACCGAGGACCCAAAGATACACAAACCGGATTGGTATTTTTAAATTCGAACTTTACAAAGTCACTTTTCAACAGCTTCATGATTAAGAAATAACCTTCTGAACACAAAGTTAACGTAAATGAGAAACAGTCCGAAGAAGATTGAAGGAAACCAATTTGATTCCTAAACAACTAACTGTAGTGTTCCGTGTTCTCTCAAAGAGAACTCAAAGATTACGATTTGCAAACATTCATTGAAAATCGAATAGACGAGCAATAGGGCAATATTTTCTTCACAGATAAAATACGAATTAAATTATTTAAAAGTGATAGACGTCACTTATCATACAGAGGAGATGGAAAACGATATTCAACTTGTAAACTAGTCCAAAATGTAAGGTGGAGGGTTGATTGCTTTAGGATTAATCAGTTAGAGTGGACATGCGGAACTTACAGAAATCGATATACGAATTAATGTCGATTATTACATTTAGAATATCTTAGAAGAGCATATTTTACTATGTATTTGCTTTATTGAATTTGGCAGACCCGTGCTAACGATGATAATGTTTGCACACAAGTAGCCTATTTGTTAGACAGTACCTTAAGAGGTAGAAATTTATTAATTAGAATGGCTACCAATGAGTCGCTGAATTCGATAGAGCATACATAGGATTTACTAATACGCCCTATACGAGAAAGAAATTCTGTTTCGCATACATTAGCGAAAATTATAAAAAAGAAACGTTTTGCCAAACTTATCATTACTGTAGTTCATCTGGTTTATACGTGCCTTCCCAAAATTTTTATCGCTTTGAAAAATGTCTCGCGTGAGCTTTGAACTCGGTTCCAAAATTCCGAATTTTTATTTCTCACACACTTAACCACTAAGTTATCGGTGGTTAACTGTCTGGAAAGTATGTAGTGTTGACACAAATGGATAGAAGTTCTAGGACTTCTGCATTCAGAGTTGTTCCTTCATACAATGTGGTGTCTTAAGTCTGTTTTTGACTATTGCTAATGTTTGTTGGTTTAGTACATTGGTAAATAGGCTGGTGACATCAAAGCTAACCAATCTATCATTCTCATCAATTTTTGATTTTGTTGATGAAGTCTTCTGCGTTAGAAATGGCTGATTATGTTTTACCTGACATCAGTGATTATTTCCAGTAAAAATTTGGTAAGCAGATGGCAGAGCAAATTCCTCAAACTAACAATTGGTCACAAAAGGATGTCCAATTTATGAATCTTGGATTATGCATATAGATGAGCGGCCTTTCTCTAGTGTGGTTTATGTCTATTATTGATTAGAAAATTCAGACTTGTATTTGTACAGTATTCTACATATTTTGGATTCCACTGATGATATGGGATCTCCTCATAGTTGTTTATATTTGACTGACAATAGAACATCCTGAATTTTGTTGTTATATGTTTGCATATTAATTATAATCGTTGCATTATCTTCACCTGCAAGAAGTATTTTAATTGATCTATCCACCATTAGTTCTCTGAGACGAAGTTGTTCTGCTTTTGTGATATTGGTTCTAATCTGTCTAGGTTTTGCCCATTCTATTTTTGTTCTGGTTTTCCAACGATCTTCTGCTGCCTTTGGTGATTCTATTTTGTATGCGGCCGTTTCTATTGTCAGTATCATGTTTAATATTAGTATCTTCTTGAAGCTACATTGAATTTCACATCTTTATTGAGCACTTTAATGGCCCCATCACTTAATTGTTTACTAGACAGGTTCATCGTTCGTCAGTCACCGTTTTCGCCGGATCTATTGCTTAGGTTTTTATTGTTTGGTTCATTAGTAATTCCACCTTCTTCAATGTTTTTCTTGCATATGGTTGTTCGATACATGACAAAATATGTTTTCTTAATATAAAATAAAGATTGATGCGTGTCGAAATTTTAACGATATTTAATTTTAAACAGAAACTTCTTTTTATAACATTTTTGGGATGTACATTATAGTGTCTGTATTACATACTCTGCTTACCTGAGTAATTCATATCTAGAAGTTACAAATTTTAAACATGGTAGATTTATGAGTAAATGTTAGAATAGGAGGAAAATATCTACTAAGAATAGTATAGGTATATAGCTCAATTTGAGATTGCAAGAAATGTGTATTTACTTTCAAATATATTAAAATTCATTTGCTAAATACATTTGTTATATTATCCACAAATTCCTAGTTAGTAAAAAGGACATGATCAAAGTGGTTTTTAATTGCTGGAATATGGTAAACTATTCCACAAAACATTAAATCAACAATTACTGTACGAAAGCTCCATATTTGAAATCTGCTATCATTTTCACACTTACTAACTAAACAGCGCCCTAAAGTTCAAAAGGCAATGGAACATTCCTTAGAACGAAACGAAATTGTATCTCTATTTATATATATATATATATATATATATATATATATATACACACATAATATAGATATACACACATAGTCCGTCGCAGAAAAACCCGAACTTTTTCAAATTGTAATTCTTAGTGGCCCCATCTATTAAAAAAAATATGCGTCAGAAAGGTTGATCTTTCACCAATGTTATTTCAAAATATCATGACATTTGCATCATTAGAAGCAGAGAAATTGCGCATTAAGTGTGTATTTACCTTTGGTCGAAAGATGAATTTCGAACAAAGAGCAAATATCAAGTTCTGTTTTAAACTCGGTAAATCGTTTGCTGAAACGTTTAATTTGACGGAACAATTGTATGGTGATGCGTGTTTATCACATATGTGTGTGTATGAGTGGTATAAACGATTTATAGACGGTCGTACGGACATAAATGACGACGAACATCCTGGTGCAAAAAATCTGTACATTGTACAGACTTAATTAAAGACTCAAAAAAGGACGAAAACTTCAGGTATATTATTGTCACTGGCGATGAGACGTGGTGTTTTCAATATGATCCAGAGACCAAGCGTCAAAGCTCTGAACGGAAGCATCCAGGCGAAGAAAGACCGAAAAAAGGAGATTGGAAAAGTCAAAAGTGAAGACAATGTTCATTTGTTGTTATGATTCGAAAGGCATAGTGGGCAAAGAGTTTATGCCAACTAATCGGTCAATGCTGCATATTATCTTGGTGTTATGGAGCGTCTTTTGGGGCGTATTTGTCGCGTGCGCCCTCAATATCGTGAAAATGGTAGCTGGCGTTTGTAGCATGATAAGGCACCATCTCATCGCTCGACGCTTATGACTGATTTTCTAACTACAAATGGCATTTTAACCATCAACCATTCACCGGATTTGGCCTCCTGTGATTTCTATCCAAACTACATTTGCCTATAAAAGGACAGTGTTATGCCGACGTCGGAGCCATTAAAAAGGCGTCGACAGCGATCTTGAAGGACATCTCTAATGATGAACTTAAAAATTCATTTGACATGTTAATTTACCGTACAAAACGTTGTATTGAAGCCGAAGGCGATTACTTTGTTTAAAATAAATAAATTTTACCAAAATAGTAAGCTTTTGTTTTTATTTTAAAAAAGTCCGGTTTTGTCTGCGACATAAATCAATCGACTCTGTTTTTTGAAAGTTAATTGTGGTCAACCTATCATATCTATAAATACCTTTATAACAGATTGTTCTCTTGCTTTCAACACAATCTGATGCAATTCTAAAAGGTTGGATCTAATTAAAGGTGGAATTGGGTTACAGCAAGCTAAAATTCCTTGCATTTCCCTTGGCAAGACTTCCGCTATTTGAAGTAACATATGATTTGGTAAAACATACCTGCATTAAATAAATATAATTATTGTAAATAATACTCAAACGTTTTGGAAATTTACCCTGTACTTTCATCTTCTTGCCTTGCAATTTTGTCTCTCCATTGATATAATTCTTTTAAGGCATACATTTGTTTGTTATCAAATAATCTTTTACATTTTCGATAAAAATCTAAATGACTATCATTGGTTAAAATTGGTTTGAAATATCTCTAAAAATTTGGCAAACTTATAGTTTCACTGTGAATATCACCGTATATATACTGCTTCTTACCTTTTTGCAAATTTCTGTACTTCTTTTTATGACTGATATTAAAATATTGTTATTTCCATGAGCTCGTTTGAGAAGCTCATTTTTTAATACTTCATAAAGATAAATTAAGTAATGTGTATCTTCTCTTGCGTAATTTATTAACTCTTGTGGTAAAGGCCTGTAATAAATTAATTGTGTCTACAAAACACTTGTGATAATGGTTCGCCTTTTGCAATTGGAACAAGTGACATATACAGAAGGTTGTGATGAGTGATGTGCGTTGGTTTACGAGACATGATCACATAGTAACGAACGCTGATTTAAAATTAACTAATATATCCAAATATATGCACTTTAGGGAATTAATGTGATGTAAATTAACAAAAATTTGATGATATAAAAATCTGTTAAATAAAATAATAACTTGATCAAATATAAAAAGAAAATTATTAAATAAATAAGTCATTTTAATTACTACAAACATTTTTCTACAAGTATTCCTTTACTTTTGACAATTATTTGAATTACAAAATTCAATTGTAATTTTAATATTTTACATTTAATATATGTAATAACTCTAGAAACTGGATTATTCTAAAACGCAAAATTATAACTTCATCCCTACACTAACACATTTTTTATAGTTCCTGAATGTACTTTTATATTATTATTTACATTTATTTATAATAAATTGACACTATTTTTTATAGAAACAAAACACTTTAAGTAATAATTTTGTAAAACTCACCTAATTCTCCAATCAGCCAGTTGAAAATGTTTGTTAGGAATAAATTTGCAAAAGCGATGAAGCAAATATGCTAAAGATAAGCCTGAATAGCCGAGTTGCTTGGCTGCTTGATGTGTGTCAAACATATTTATTACGTACAAAGACAAATCTCTCTGTAGCCAAGGGATATCAAAATCAGCCCCATGGAATACCTAAATATTACATTACATTATACAATATTAAAATGATATACCTAAGTTATTTTATGACATAATATTATATTAATGGTTGTTAAATATCCCTAAGACTTTGCTATATTTCAAAAATGCATACATATTTTGAAATATGATAGTGATCAAATTAATTAATAACTTAATTACCTTAACTATTGAAGGTCTGGTAAATATTTCATTCAATACATATAATTTATCCCTTAATATCAATGTATCTATTAAATAATCTGCATCAACAGTTGAAACTTGCATAAGGCAAGTTATTCCCATAAATGTTCTATATGAGTGATGTTCTAAATCTATTCCTATAATTCTATGATTTCTTAATTCCTCAACAAGCTCATGCAATTTATCAGCACACTCTATTATATAAAGAGGTGTCTCTGCTATGGGTTTTGGCTTAGTTGGAGTTGCAATCTGTAGTTGCTCAACAGGTGGTTCAAACAGATCTAATTCAATTTCATATGGGTGGCAAAACCTAAAATAGAAAAGTACAAGTTTATATAGATAAAATAACACGTAATGCATAGAAAAAAAATCAGCAATAATATAACTCAAAATAAATTATTGTTAGCAGATTGAATGAATATTGTACAATAACATTACTAAACTTACGCTTCGCCAAATTCAGTTTCTTCTGTATACAATGCTAGGGGCTTAATCGAATTAGGTTTCTCAGTAATACGTGGTTGCCAAGGATAATTATTGCTATTGTCAATTTTATCTTTGAAAAATGTTTGTGGCCTGATAATATTTTTACCAGTTAGTAAATGTATTGACTGAGATGACGTAGTATTTTGTTTCTGAAAAAAATTGTGGTGTGTATAAACAAAAACAGCACAACAAAATTATTGGAATGAATATTCAACATACAGGTGAGTTCACTGATGAATTAACTGAAAAAGTTGCTTTATTAATACGATTCCATGAGCCACTGATAGGTAGTTCAGCAGTAACAGTTTGAAATTCGACAGGATCTACATTTCTTTTCTTGATCCCATTTAACTCATCCAAATTATCCCCTACTTTTTCTAATATAGTATCATTAGTTTCAACAATTAATTCAATTTTATCCTCTACACTTTTTCTTGTATAAATATTATCTTCGATATCATATTTTCTCATTAAAGAATTTATCAAGTGCAATAGTCGATCTCCTTCATTACTTACTATTTTGCAAAAGGAGTTGTTCAATTTATAAAAGTTCCAATCCGAATTAGTGGGAAGGGCGTTTGAATTACGTATACCGCCAGTAAGTGATTTAAAACCATCCTAAAAGTTTTCTTTACTTTATCACATTTTTTCAAGTTAACCTCACCTGTTATTACTTTCGTAAAAATGTCAATATTTAAATTTTTCTCATCCATATCATCTACCCCGTTCTCACTTTTAATAATATATATTTTCAATTGATATACACGCTAAATATATATATATATATATATATATATATTTTAATATGAATTTATTTTTTATTCCCGAAAATTATAGGTTATCAAAGAAAATTCATATGTTTCATGAATCATACAGAAAATTAGTTGAAAATTTAGGGTTTTTTTTATAAGAACCGTGTCATCCTAAAATTCTTACAAAATTTGAAACGTAAACTTATTTTACAACAAAAAAGAATATAAAGAAAATATGCCTACTCTACTCTACTATATAATTGTTTATTAACGAGTTTAATACTGAAGTATTATATTTCATACTGCCCATTATTTCGTGTACAGTCTATAGAAAAAGTAATGTTACCTTCTAGTGATGACAAATAACCATACCACTCTCTAAGGTAGACACTATATTAAAGCTTCTTCTCTACACATCAATAGCGTTACATGTTGGAAAGAGGAAATATTAAAATTGCTTTAAAAGATAATAATAATATTTAACCGTATCAGAGGGTAACATTACTTTTTCCATAGATTGTACATATGGGAAACATATTTTTGGTACCTACTGTTTAGTTTAAAAATTAATAACATATTACCTTCAATTTGCACAAAATCTACTATTAATTAATGGGTGATTTTACAGGCAATCATTTAAAATGTCACCTGAATACACAGAAATGATAGCTGCTATTGCTATTGGAATTTTAACAGCAATATTTATAAGTGCTTTTATTATTTTGGTTATTATATGTCGACGACAAAAACTTTATTATAAAGCAACTATTTGCGATAATCATGAAGATATTTCTCGGTAAAATTGTTGACTATTGTATTGTAATAAATTCAGTAGTTAATTTTATAGACCAGAAGTAATGTTAATTGAGCCGGAAAGTTCTGAAATGGAACTAGGAGAAGTGCAGCTATGTCCCAATTTTGAACAAATTCTTGCTGATGAACAGTGGATTGACGATGCTACTGGATTAGTACCACACTGTCTTTCTATTTTAAAAACATGTAGATTTTTAACTGAACGGTTAACAGCATTAGCTATGGGAGCCATGCAATCAGGTGGTTGTAGTCTCACACAAATTGTTGAGGTAATTCACAATTAAATTAACAATCCATCACGTGAATATTATTACATTTAATATTTAGAGTGCCAGAAGAATATCAAGTAGAGTTGATGATATGGTAAGAAGTATGTATCCACCTTTGGATCCAAGACTGTTAGAAGCTAGGGCAGCTGCTTTAACATTAGCTGTTTCCCATTTGGCTCTCATTGCTCGTTATGAATGCGAACAGAAAGACATACCACTTTCATGGATTGATAAGTCTTTAGCTGAAATGGATGGGCACTTATCTGTAGGTTTTGATAATCTATTAAAAATCAAATAAACAGCTTAAATTCATAGGTCCTACGAGAATCAGCTGTGTGTCAAGAAGCAAATAGCCGTATACAAGCAATTATTGGAAATACTAATACTAGCATTTAATACTGTATCAGTTTTTGTCTCAATTAAATTTAATATTTTGTGATACTTTTGAATTTTATATAAAAACCAGTACTTATATATATTCAATTTAAGTGTATATATAACATATGTGTAATATATCTTAAATTGTTTAAAAAATAAAGTATTTTATTATATAAATACCATAATTTCTTAGTAGCCATACTTTAGGTGTTCTTAAGTTGTTTTCAATTTTCCTTTTGTTCATTTACTTTATTCAGATATTAAAAAGAAAGCTATTTTAATGCAAATCTTATAATCTATAAAATTATTTAATGCATGTAATTTGCCTATAAAGCAATGTTGATGCATTACAGGATATACAAGTATCTTCTAAGGTGCCTAACATTGCATGATTAGACTATGAACTTTGTAAATAAAATAGTAAAACTAATTTATTAATATATATATATATATATATAGACATAGGTTTATTCAAAAGTAAGTTCCCAGTTTGAAATTGCCATAATATTAGAAATAAAAATACCAAATTATTGCTAAAGATTTTATTTTTGAAAGGAGAAACAAAAAATACTTAAATATGATTGTAAATTATGAACAGCATTGGAAAAAGTATTCCCTAGAATGCTCTCAATTGATAAACGATAGTGATTGCTTTGGATCATCACATAGTGGGTGCATTTAGAAATACTCTTTCTTCGAGGTAACTTCAGAATCTACCGCTGCCCATATATGGGTCTCCCACAGTGACCTCCCATTAAAATATTTCCGATTACTTGGATTTAAATTATGAAAATTTGAGCAATAGTACTTTCGGGTATGCCCTCTTCAAATAAGGTAATGGCGCTCATCTAACAGTTCTGTTATACAAAAAGTTGGCGTCGTCTTCCTTCGCTTACATAAAACGTCATATATTATTGCAATTTTGGGTTCTATGTAGAATTTTAGGTGGACTTTTATAAAGTTTCCATATTACTAAAATTAACTGTTTTCAAAACATTTAATTTTTCAAAAAAATTCAAAAGAAATGGTAACCAGCTTAGGAGCATGTGTACTTTACAGTAAGAAATACAGAGCGACAATATTAACAGATCGGATTGCTAAATCTTTAACTATTACACCTATACTTTCGTTGTGGCTTAATCGCATAAAGGGTGGTAAAAATTTAATGTCAAGTTTAATCAACTTCAAATCATCTTAAGTTGATTTTTTCAAATAGAGGAAATTGTGTATTTTTCCATATTCTGATACACAATTTTATTTTCTTTTGAATCGTATTTATAGTTCCCTATACTTTTCTCTTCCAGTTTTTAAATTATATACTGCTTTTGTGCAATTGATTAAAATCATTTCATCTTCTGAAATTCTTAGAAAAACTACAAAGCAAACAACTAATTTGTCCGCCACCAGTATTTGCTGCTAGTTTAACACCTATAATGACGGACATTACCATGTTCGAGAATGGCATTCCCGAAAACACAGTCCAAATTTTAAAAATTCATATCGAAGTAGGCTCTGAAATATTCTAGTGGTGGCCACCGTGAGACATCCTTACTACTGTACCTGTATATAGTTACTTTTTCCTTGTTCCATTTCAACTGATTTTGTTCATATTTATATAGCATAATGCAAAATATTTAGGATAAACGAAATTGAACATTTAAATAGAAATTTTGATAATTGGTTACGTATTTTCATTTTCTGATGAAATAATTAACTATACATTGTGTTCAAGTTATATTCAACAATTCCAAAGATATATACTCTTCTTTTAAAATTTCAGAAACATGCTCAAGTGTTCCAGAATTAAAATTTTCAATTTGTTTTGAGTTTTATATAGTCCTCTGCTCGTCAATTTATGTGACGATTCCTACATGCCACTGAAACACTGACACAACTGTTTTTTAATCTTATTACATAGTTGTTTGAAATGTTTTTATTTTTCATAAACACACTAAGACTAATAATAATTACAGATGGTTAACTCGTTAAACAATTTTTAAATTTCGCGATTGTTTTAAATTTGCCTAATGAAAAAAATAATAGAAAATTATATTTTATTTTGCTACAGCACAAATTTTATTAAGGGGGTACATATTTCGCTAAGAAACAAAGTCACAATTACAAACAAAATATGTTATTTGCTAATTTCTTGAAAGACATTCATATTGAATCGTTATCTTTATTACTACAATCTCAAAACAAATTTTTAAAGTTGGGACAATGATAACAGTAACATTCTTTATATATAATTGTAATTTGTAAAACAAAGGAAAACTATAAAATAAATTAAATACTACTTTTTTACTCAATTCCATTATATTTTTTTGCTATTTTCAAGAATGCATCGTATATTTGTTTGTTTATTATTTTCAGGTTATTTATTTGTGACTGAGGATTATTCAAAATTGAGCTGTCTGTGACTTCACTTCCTTCTTCCTCTTCTTCTTTATCTTGAAAACTTAACTTCTCTGGTTTACCATATGCTACAAAGCTTTGCATATTTGTATCTATATTTCTTTGTAACGACTGCAATACTATATTAGATTTTAATGTTTGTATTTGGAAGTTAGAATGATTGCTTACGAATTTCAAATTTGTTATAATGCCACTACGTTCTATTTTTCTTAATATATTCTTACTTACAGTTTCCCAAATAATAATGTTAAAATCTTCCGATCCTGATGCTAATATGGCATTATTAAAATTCAAGTTTAAACATGTAATTTTCTTTTGGTGACCAGTGAAATTATCATTAGATGATTTTTCGACATGGTACTCCAAAGTACGAGGTGGATTTTTTAAATGAATTCTTTTTATTGATCCTTTAATATCACCTATATACATATTCCAACATACTGAATCGAACAAAACAGATGTGGGGATTTCATTGAGCACAAAAATTAATAATAGCTTTCCTGTTTGTAAAGTGTATATTCTACAAGTTAAGTCTTTAGAAATTGTAGCGATTCTTGCTTTTGATCCAAAATTGCTAATACATAAATCAGAAATTGCAGAACTATGATCCATTTTTATATATATTGGTTCACATTCACCTATAACTTTTTGTAACATATTACTATTTGCAGAACAAGCTACATCATCAAACTTATATACTACTAATATGCCATCTTTGCCACATACAACTAAATAAGCACTATCACTTGAAAATTTTACACAAGTAACAGGTTGATAATGTTTTTGTAAAATGTTAATTAGTCTTCCAGACTGAATATGCCAAACATACACTTTTAAGCCAATTCCTGCCACTAAATAATTATTTGAATGGTTTATGTCAAGACAATTAACTATATCAGGTACTACAAAAAGAACATTCTTCAACTGTTCTTGACTATTGAATGGCCATATATGTATTAAAGGTTTGTCTACTTCTGCAGTTAAAATATAATCATTAGCTAGTGTATGTAATGATTTTGTCAAAGATATTCCTCCACTTTTATACACATGTTCAATGTTTCCAGTATTATAATTCCAAGCATACACAGATGTATTTTGATTTGAATGATGGGTACCCAGAAGTAATTCTTCATTTTCAAACATTTTAAAATATAAATGATTTTTTTTGTATTATATAAAGCAATAAAGGGGAACTTTAGAACCTCCTTTATATCATTCCAAACGTAGAGGAACAAAATTTATTCTACTTATTTTAATGCCAACATTAGAAATATGAACAAACAGGTTAACCTATTTAATTATTTTAATAATTTTTATGTTAAAGAATTTCTTTTAGTTATAAAAGAATATTGATTACAAAATTAGAAAACATACTATGTCTATTGTTAAAAAAATAAATTCTATTTTGATATAAAAGCAACTAAACGTCATTAAAGCTTGGGAGATTTGTCTATGATTAAAGCCTCAACTAACTGTCAAATAATAAATTCCTCTATCTTAATTCAAAATTCATTTGACAGATAGCAGCAAAAACGAGTTTGAAATATCCAGAATGGTGTGGTGTACAATGACATGTTTTTAATTTACAAAATTGTAATTGTAGTTCTTATCTTAAGTGTACTGTTTTATTATTTTAGTATACCTTTTGTATATATATATATTATCATAGTAGTTGTTGTACATAACGAAGAGAATTTTCATTGCTTTCTTTGGAATTGTATATACAATTTTTATTTGAAGGTTAGAGTTCAAAAATCTCAAGTTAAATTATTTTTTCATAGTACAGATTACAGTAAAATTCAACATTCCACACCAGCTATGCAAATTTCGCATATAAATACAACTAAATCAATGTATTCTCCAACTTCTAACTCTGAACCTAGAACGAGATTATTTAATGGTGTTACATCTACGCCGCTATCATCACCTACATCTCATATAAAAAATTCTTTGTTTCTACCTAACAAACTGTCGCCATTAAGGAGTCCTCCTATGTAAGTTTTATTTTCTTGATTAGTTGTAATTTTAATTATAATTATGTTTTAGGTACTCACTATCTGAAATTTGCAGTTCAAATACTAAATCACCTAAACCTATCCAAAATATTTCCGGACCCTTATTAGCTTCAACAAAATTTAATGTTAGTTTGGGGTATGTTTCTTAGTATGATATTAATGTATAAAGAAATATATTAAAAAGAATAATGAAGTTATGAATATCATTTAAACTATGAATATATGTATTTTAGAACTTATGCTGATACAAAAAGTCCGGGATTAACAAATAGAATTGTCCAATATTCAAATGAAGCAAAACAAAAGCAAATTCCCACACATCAACTAAAATATGGTAGTCCAGGTCTTTTTCCAGTCGTCCATTTTTTTAAGAAGAATATTCCCACTGTAAGCCCAAAACAAAGAAAAGTTACAGTCAAAATTGCATCGCCAGGTGTGTATAAAGAAGTAGTAACAAATACCAATTATATCTATAATTAATAATTTATGTCTAGAATGTCCTTTTCTCTGATTTGACGAATTTAAAAGGAAATCACGATTCAGTTGCAGTAATATAGCAAAATAATTTATAATTATAATAATACTTCCTTGTAAGAGACCTCGAAGGCTATAGGGTTTGACAGACTACGGTTTGGTCGTGGTAGAATACCTTTTCTGTACATTTGAACTGTAAAGTAGCAAGTGCTACAAACCAATTGTGTATTATCTTCCCAAAGTTTGACCTACAGGTAGTCATTTTTAACAGCCTGAATTGAGGTGGGCCCGAAAAAACACTATCGGTATTATTTGCCGCAACAAAGATCTAACTTGGTACGTTGAGATTAGTAAACTAGTTACTGACTTCCTAGATCACAATAGCCTCTACAGTTGTACACAAGTAAATTATACATATTTCATAAACTTTAATCTAAAACTGATAATTTGATTTTAAATGTTACATTGTTATAAAGAAATTTTGTTTGTACTACTTATACGATTTCAATGTATGATAATTTCGTGCACCCCGTTAAATAGAATATTGCTCTAAGCAGAAGCGAGGCGAAAAATCTGAGTGCTTTGTCTTTAAGGCATAATTTAGCTTTTGCTTTTCAAGATATCTGACTTTTTGATTTAAAAATAATTCCTATTCTAATTTTTATTTTATGGATTATTTGTGTTTTGTTGTTATATACGTATAGTTTTACCAGGTTTCATAGTACTGAATTGAAATCAAATCAATCACTATGTTTGCTCCTAAATTTGGTAATAATTTTCTTCGAGACATTCTTATTTGTTCCTCACTATCTCTGAATGTTGATTTAAGTCTATCATTCTTACTAATTCTGTAATTTAAAAATCGATAGAAATATCAAAATTCCGTCTTTTTCAATTTTTGCTTCTAAAATCTTATAGACTATAATAAATAGGTACCAAGAAAAAGACTTTAACCTTCTTAAAATTTATGTAATGTTTAATCTTACTAGTTTATAACGTATCACTTCTACCCTGCATTCCTGTGAAGGGTAATTTTAACTGTCAATTCAGATAAAATAACGTTGACTAAGTTTTAATAATTCATTGACTTCTGTTTTATTAAGATTATCGTTGGCATTAATATTTATTTAGAATAAATTGCATATGATTTCTCTTTTGTAAACACTATATATCAAGTAATTAAAAAAAAATTAACAAAAATTGCACTCTAGGCCTATATTACATTAAATATACTAACAACTTAGTTTTATTTGTATATATATCATCGACGTATGACTGCACATCGTACATACTACTGCTGTTCTTATTTTGCTATTTTATTCGAATATTTTGTGATATAATTTGTGTAAATTATATCAGTGTGTAGAGTATTTGATTTGCTTTCGTGTGGTGACCTTGTAGTGAATATATTTTGTTGCACCTGATCGTTATTACGTTGAAATGATCTTTATGTTTGTACCTGTTGTAAGTTTTCCGTAATATATCTTTTCAGTTTGGTTTGTCATTCTTTGATTTTTTCATACACCTCCTTTTTGCTTACTCTTTTTTTTCCTGTTTTTGTATTAATTCTACCGTTGCCTTATTTGCCTTGTCTGTGCCACCTATATAAAGCCCCTACCAATTTCATTTACCTTTATAATTTCTTCTTTTTTGTATGTGCATCGAACATATATATTTTTGCTCTGTAATTGGGATCAACTGTTGGGCAATAAAGTATATTATTATTATCATAATGCAATTTATTTGTTTTTTAAATTTATATTCATTTATATTCAAAGTGGTATCAACATACAAACTGATAGCTCAGTGGTAAATCACTGGCTTATCACACCGGGAGTCTCGGGTTTGAGTTCGATGGCCCGCTGTCCGAGAAGGTTTTTCGTGATTTTCCTTTCTCGTTTAAAGGAATGCCGATTGAGAAATACCTTAAGTCGCACCACGAGCACGACCATAAAAGCTTATAGTCTGCCGAAGCCCCCCGCAATTAGCGTTAAGTCGATGGGGGATGCGAAGGCATGTATTATTATTTTTATTATAATTATTATTATTCTTTTTCTTACCAAGTTTCTCTAGATTAAATTACGTGTACTTTATATTTTCCTTGTTCGTTTTAATAATATATTTTTCTGTTAAGATACTTCATGGTATAATAGCCCTGGTTTTGCTTCAAAGAAAATAGGAACTAAAAGTTCCAATCTTCAAAATGGCCATGACTTGTCGCAATTGAGCACGGACACAGAAACAAGAAGTGTACTCGATGCACTTAAGGAAATTTCTAGGAAACGCATAAATACATCAACGGTAAAAATCTCTTCTTATATTCTTCCTGACAGTGTACTAATTTTTATTTATTAGAAATAAATTTCTTAAATATAAATGGTCTATCTTTCTATTTAACAGGATTTTGAATCGGAGGAAGACGCATGTAAACGCCAAAGGAGAAGCGAAAAAAATCTAAATGTTCCTGAAAGCAATAAGCGAACCCGAGAAGAGTCGCCAGTTCCTGAGTCACCAAATAAAAATTCTATCCAGCCTTCAGCTAAAAAGGTTTGCGTAGTCGATTTATTAGCGGCGTCTTATACATCGTCTCAACTATTTCAAGAACAATTATTGAAAGGTTTGAAGAAAAAAGTTGAAGGTATGTAATTTCAGCTGGTTTTTTAAAGTAAATTTTTATTGATATATAATGATCTTTTAGTGGAAAATATAGAAAATGTGGCCAGAAAACAACCTCATTTACTTACCGTGAGCACACAGACAACTGAAGCCATCAAGACAGCAGCAATTAAGGACGCTGCAGAACAAACAGATATAAAAGAAGCTGATTTTCAAGTATTACAAAAAAGCAAACCGCTAAAAATTCATTCGCCAGAAGAAGAATATAGATATGCCAATATTTTTGATGCAAATAAATTAGAAATAAATAGAAAGAATAAATTAGCTATATTGTTAAGTGCCGTTACCGGAGAACAACCGACATTAATACCGTATGAAAAACCTAAAATTGCTCCTTCATTAGAAGAATCACAAAAGAACATATCTATACCGACTTCAGTACCAAAATTAGTTTCTATTTTATCACCTCAGAATAAGCCTAAACATGATAAACATGTTACATTTAATTTACCCTCAGAAGAAAGCGAATCTATAGAAATCGTTTCAGTTACTACTCAAGAGGTGATAGCAAGTGAGTCGTCTAACGCAAATTCTCTGCCAACATTTGTCACTACCCCAACTAAAAGCAATTCGTCTTCAATTAACATTATAAATAATACCGAAACACCGAAAAGTGTATTGCCCGCTCCGGCCGTAGCTAAACTAGATTTTGGAGAACATATTACTGGTACAGTTAGTAAAAAAGAAGATAAACAGATGATTATTTCTAGCGAAACAGAGGAAACAATAACAAAAGCACAAGAAACAGGATTTGCTTTCAAACCTTTAATTCAGACAAATTCTATTACTTCAGCGCCAACATTTTCGTTTGGCCCGCAAGCTATAACCACAAATACTAGCACTTCTTCAAATATAATTTCATTTGCTTCACCACCTCAAATGTCTACTTCTACAAAAGATATTTCAACTTCCCCAAAATCTGGGGGTTTCAAATTTAATTTAACTGAATCATCTAACGTTAGAAATAATTCTTTAAACAATACTTTTACAAGTACTAGTTCTGATACGACTAAGCTTGCATTTGGGACAAATCAGCAAATAACATCTACAAATTCTACAACTGAATTAAAAACTGCTAACGTAAATATCATTAAAACACCACAAACTTCGACTACAGTTAAGCCCACGTTTTCATTTGGAACCGATAAATCGATGACAACTACAGAAAGTAATATTGACAGTGTTCCTGTGCTTACTTCGACAATATTTAGTACTGCCAATATAAATAATACAAAACCTATAATATCATCTCCAACACTACCACTTTTTGGGACTGCTTCACAAGATTTCAACATCGATAATAGTAAGCAAATGGGTGCAACTCCTATAACTACTTCAGAACTTAAAGCTGCTACCACATTTACCGGTTCCAATAAATTAACTTTTGGCGCTTCCTCTTCAGAACAGACTTCCACTTCTAGCACGTTTTCCACACCGCAAGTCTCTAGTACTGCATTTGGTGTTCAGTCTTCTACAGTCTCCCCTTTTGGTATTCAATCCTCTAACTTAGTGAGTTCAACCTTTGGCTCTACTCCTACTACTCAAACCTTAAACTCAGCATTTAATAGTGTTCCTTCTTCCAATAATTCAACATTCGGCTTTACAAATACCAATTTGACTTTACCGATAACAACTGTTACTCCTACATTTAGTAATACACAAGGATTTGGTAATATAGTTACTACAAGTTTAACTACGACAGGTTTTGGGGTTCCCAAAACTACACCATCTTTTGGTGCATCTACTGCTCCTATATTTGGAAATTCCGCAACTTTGCCGTTTACATCGACATCGACATCTGGATTTGGTAGTAATACAACTAGTATTCCAACGTTTGGTTCAGTTGCACCGGCAGAAAAGAACTTTAATACCACTACTACAAACTCCTCATTATTCGTAACTAATCCGGCTAACCAAACCTTTAATACAATTACTACATCATCTAGTGGATTTGGTACGAATCTAGGAAACAAACCATTTGCTTTTGGACCAAACAATAATGCTAGTGGCACTTTTAATACTACTAATACTACTCCAACTTTTAATTTTACCACTACTACGCCTAGTAATACAACATATACGAGCAAGAATGCACCATCTTTTGGAACTACATTTACATCTAACGTTTTTGGTTCAACTATCCAATCTCCCACTACCGCGTCTGCCACATCTAACATATTCAAGTCTCCGTCAACTTTTGGAAACCCTCAATTCGGATCTAAATCAGAAAATACGTTTGGAACAAAAACAGAAAGTAATACATTTGGCAAGAAACCAGAGAACAATGCATTTGGAACAAAATCAGAAAATAATACGTTTGGAAATTTTAACAATTCATTTGGATCGTCTAATAACACTTCTGGTTTTGGTACAAATCCCAGCACTACTAATGCTTTCGGGACAAATGCGAATCCTAATGCTTTCGGCACAACTAGCAACTCTAATACATTTGGAACAGCTCCTAAATCTAATAATTTTGGAGCAACTCCTAGTTCTACTACTTTTGGAGCAAATGCCGGTAATTCTAGTACTTTTGGTACAAGTACTAATAATGTCAACACCTTCGGCGTAACGCCTAATGTTAGCGGCACTTTTACAGCAAACCCAAGTAATAATACTACTATTTTTGGAACATCTTCGAACCCTACCAATAACACTTTTGCTTCAAATACTGGCAATAATACATTTGGAACTGGAAATACTTTTGGAAGTGCAAACACAACTGCTCCAGCTTTTGGATTTAATGGTGGGGACAATTCTTCAGCTTTTTCTAAACCTCAATCTTCAACGGGGGTTTTTGGTAACGTTGGTTCTGGAGATACAACTTTCCAATTTGGAAGTAACACTAATCAAACTTTCGGAGCAGGTAGCACCACCGTTCCGACATCTGCACCATCAAGCGTATTTGCTTTTGGAGGAACAAATTCCACGTCAACACCAACAACAGGCGTTTTTACCTTTGGTTCAGCAGATGCTAAACCTTCATTTAACTTTAGTGCAGGAACCAATCCTCCATCTGCTTTTGGTACTGGTGTACCTACATTTAATACTGGATCATCACCAGCATTCAATGCTGCAACACCACAATTTGGCGGTACGATGGCGGGTGTCTTCAATATCGGTAGTGGTTCAAGTTCGGGAAATAGATCCAGAACGCAACAGAAAACTAAAAGAAGACAATAACAATTGTTATGCGGCGGAATGATGAAGAAATAGTATGACAAAAGTCGGCCTTTAAAAATATAAATTGTTATAATTTGCTATATTTTAAGCTAACAATAGGTGTGTATTTACAGACATGTCTTAATGGAAGATAACTTTAAATTCCAAAAAAAGAATACACGAGTGTGACAAATTGATGTGAATTTATGCCATAACTATTTTGACACATGATAAATATTGAAAACGAACGTGTCAAATTTATGTTTTACTATTTTAATATTTGTATAGAAATTTGTGTTGAATTTTAAGTAGTAGAATGAAATAAAAAATTTACAATTATTTTCTTTATGAAGTAGTTATTTGTATATTTCTCAACTAATATGAGCATGTAAATAAAATATCATTTAATGTTATTGCTAAAAGTATTTACAAAAAATATATTCTAACAGGTTCTTTTACGTAATAAAAATTAAATGCATGTTTATTTTCCAATTATGCATTGAGGCATTGGAACACTTGGTTTGTGTTTTATTATTTATGACAATACGTCGTTTATGTAAAAGTTTATACTTAGTGCGTTACGTTAATTTATTCGTCTATATGTATTACAAATTAGGAAGAACTTCTACCTAGTCCAACTTATACATTTATTTATTAATAGTAATCCGAGTCTTCTGCGACAGTTAATTTAAATAATACACACTGCAATAAAGCCAGTAAAAATAACAGGAACTGTTGATACTACCTTCAATATTTATAGAATAATGAATTAATAAGAAATAGCATGTATATTTTATTTATTTTCAATTTAGGATTAATCTATGTAATAATTCTATATATTTTAAGTAAATCTGAAGGAACAAAGATTGAAATAAAATTGAAACATTGAAATGGTGCAATAAATGATTATTAAATTGTTTCTGATAAATATAAAATATATCAAAATTTATATTTTTAGTGAAATTGAATAAGAATGCAATGAGGAAAATGTAATTTAAATTATTTTCAACAGAATTACTCGCATATATAAAATTCTAAATTATAAAACTGTTAAGTATTTAATAAATAGGAAAGTGACATTTTCGTAAAAGTTGTTTAGGTGTATAACTTACAGTTACTTTCATAATTAACAATACAATTACTAAGATGCAAACGTATAGTTACTTTTGTATATTAAATTAGTTATTGCACTTATTTCAATAGTAAAAAGTTAGTGATTAATTGAAAGTGGCTGCGTACATTTTATGGATTAAAATATTTAGATGTCTTAGTACATTAGGAAAATGACTATATATTAAAATTATTACGTACTATGTGACGTTAGCATGATTGTTACTATGTAACTGTTGTTAATTATTTTCTGTGAAAGGGTCTTCTTAGGAGAATGTAGTGATTTTGTGAGTGTATGATCATGCTTACAGATACATCGGTACTCACTTTTACGTGAATATTAGATACTTGTGTATTAAATAAAGCTATTCAAAAGTACAAATAATTTTTTAATGTCACTTAAAAGAAATACATATTATCAGTATTTTCCAATAAATCGTTGTAGGTTCAATATTTAAATAAAACAAATAACAGTAGTAATTTTATCCCACATAAACATTCTTTAATAATAGTGTTTAATGCAAATTTGATGATCTTTATTTCATTATCCCTACTTACCAAAATTTTGATGTACAAAGTAAAAAATGTAGTGTATTTAAATCGAATTTATATGAATACATGTACATTTTTTTGTTATAATATAAATTTGTTTTATGTATCCTTATAATGCGAATAGTGCATATATACATTAGTTTAATGTGGGTTAGAATATAAATTCTATTTAAGGTCACAAGTTATAAAATAATGGCTTAGATAAAAATATTAAGCCACAGATAGTAATTTTTTGAGTTAGTATCTACGAAAATATATAAATATGGTGTTTCAGTTACTGTTGGAGAACAAAATCCATGTTATCGCAAGGAATTGAAAGAATATTTATAGAACACTGCATATTAAAATGCACTTTACAATGTCCTGTTGCTTTGTTTAAATAAAAATAATTTTGCATAAAATTATTTAATGGATTTTGGACATTAGACTTAAAAATAAATATAAAACTTAAAAACCTGTTTGTTATAATCAAGGTATTTAAATATGTTTAAATATTTAATCGGCAATAACTGGGAGATACGATATTAGAATATTTATTTAATTTAACATTAGTATATTCATTTAATTTTAAAAACAGGTAATATCATTCGTACAAGGCGTGTAAAGTAAAAATTCTTGTTTTTATTTAATTCATCCTCATATTTTATAAAAATGTTATACTTTTTAATATTAAAAAATATTATTTGGTCTCTACAGTTGTCATCAATAATAGAAATAATGTGTACAGTTAATTTTACAGCTTTCGAAAAAGTTTATTAAGTTTGTTTTAAAGAAATAATTGATGCATTGGTATAGCTTCAGAATGTCATGAAGTGTGAGAATAACTCCTATTTCACTTTTTAATTTAAAATCATTTATACCCGGAAAATTAATTTTAACTAATGTTAAAATTATTAGTTTATTCTGACGTTTTTGAAATAGAATTTGCTATAAATTTTTGCTAGTTTATATGTAGAACTTTGTATTGATAATACTATGGGTCTGAGTAGTATATTGGTTTTGTATAATTTGGGTAGCCCGTTTAAGCCCCAATAAAAAAGAATACAGTTATCAATATACAATATAAATATAAAAGTTATTTACAAAAAATAGTATCCTTATCTATATATTATCCATATTGATAATTGCAATTCAATTAATGAACATTTTACCATTATTCTTTGATATTACTTCGTCAAAAAGTCCTGCTTATATAAATAAAATTTATTAATAAACGTTTTGTTCGTTGCAAAAAGGATATTGAAATCTTTTGCAAAAATACTTTCTGATATTAATAATTTATTAATTTAAAATAGTATTATTTAGTAATAAAATCCTACTCGTTACAAAAAATATTGAACAAATTACATACTCACACTAAGTGTGTAAAACATATTGCACTACGTTGTGGGTCAAATTAGTTATAATGTTATAATAATTTTAAAAAAAAACGTACTAAATTAATTCATAGTGATCATCAAAAATCTAAGACATGTGGAAAGCTGAAAGATAATATTTTTTAAAAAAGCATAACTAAATTAAATAAGGAAAAAATGTTAAAGCGAATATAAAAAAATACATGAAAGCAATACACATTCAAACAATATAGAGTTAATGCAAAAATTGTAATAAAATATATAATTAAGCTGAAGGAGTAAAAGATAGAAAGGAAAAAAATGTGTATCAGATGATGCGTAGATATATTTGCGGATGTATGTGAACTACTATACATCGCGAACGCGATTGCAGTAAAATGTCGACTGTCTATATTTTTAAAAGAACAATGAAGGACGACTGTATTAGTTAACTAGATATTAACCGATCACGGTGCAGAAAAGACACAAACATTAATGAATAATAAGAAGGCGGTATAATTAAAGGAATTGTGGCGGTATGACAAACAATATTAAAGGCTTAGTTTCGAAACGTATTTTAGAATATGTCGCAAGACGCTTTACGCAATCGTTACTATATAATACAATAATAGTAAACAATAGATAAAGTGAATCCCCGGCAAGAACTGCTTAACAGGTATATATTTGACAGGCAGTAAATGTTATTCTCTCTCAAAGAATGAGAGTTTAATATGTAGTCATAATTAGAAATTAGATAAAATAAACTAACTTAAATATAATATTTCAAAAAATGTATTATGTGAAAGTATGTTTTGTGGTAGACAAGATTGTCGTAGAAAAAGGGCCTTTGTTTATAATCGATTCATGTTAACTAACAGAGTTCTGGTTAGAAATTTTTGTAACATCGCGAAAATTGTCCTAAGTTAGAATTTTCTAAAATCAATTTGTATTAAAAAGAAAAATTTAAAATACAATAAAAAATTATTTGATATAAGGGACTTTCAAAAATAATGGAACAATCTAGAATAATTGAACATATTCTTAAACAATAATAGCGAAATAAAAAAATAATTTATACAACGTATGAGAGAGATATTTACAATAAGGGAAATCCGTACAAAATTATTTAAGAAAGCAAGCAGATTCTTATTCTTAGGCAATGGCGTTTATGAAAAAACTCAATTTGGAACTAAATCTAAATGCCGTAATTTGAAAATAGTAAGAATGTGTCTTGAAATCTTAACTAAATTGTAGAGTTATGAAAATGCTTTCGGTAAAGATAGTAAATTTGTAGGAAAATATCGATCTAAAGTTTAATTAATAGAAAGAAAATTTAATCAGAACAAAACCGCCTGTAAAGTATCCTACAGTTTAAAATCAATGATGATTATGACAATTATTTGTGAAAATTCTAAATTAAATACCACTTTATTGATATCGTAAATGAAGAACAGAAAATGCAAAATACTATGGTTCCACCTGAAAAATTCCCTCAATAGAATATAATTTGTGAAAAAATGTTTAAATCTAATGTTATTCTAATCAAAAAGACTGTGAAAAATTATTGAGCTTTCTACACGATAAAAGGATCTTTGTTAATTGGTAAAATGTGCTGGTGATAAGAAGTTTTGGAACTACACAAGTCTATGTAAATTTACTTTAATTAAATTGTAGGTTAATACACAACAAAAAGAGGTGAACACTTATTCAAGTTTTAAAAAGAAGAAACAAATATTTTTCGGTGGTGGAGTGTGCTGTAAAGTTATACGGTAGTCACATATTAAGTGAGAGATTTTACATTTATTGAAGACATATATTACTAAAATATTTTAAATTAATTCATATCATAGGAATTTAGAATTTCAGGGATAACTTCATTTAGTAAAAAAATGATAAAAAATATGCTCTTAAAATTGTTCCATAGTTTGTCTATTTGTGGCTATGTGTGTGTTTATTAAAAACAGACGCTAACTCGAGAAAAATTAGAGCAAATATTGTAATACCGTTTTATTCTAATGAAGTTTCATAGTTACGATAACTTTCTTATGTATATTAGTGTTTTCTAATAATTAACATATCGTTTATAAGTTTATAGAAAATGAAGTTTTTATTTTCTGCAATCTGCTAGTTATTTCTAATAAACGTCCCATTTGCACTTTCTATGTTTCAAGCAAATTAAAAGATAAATTATGTATATGTCAGTGCTTCTTGAGGAAATGTAGGCATTTTTAATTATTTATTGAATTGTGGTTTCTTTATTTTTGTCGTATTTATTGTCGAGCAAGCAATAAATTATTTGTGTTATGCCACATTTTGTTGATAAGTTCACAGAATTCTCTTAACCAATAAAATTTTAGCAATATGTTTGGTAGTAACGCGCAGATGTCAAATTCATTAGTACGCTGTAATCTCGCACAAAAGTATTTGAAAGAGGTATGTGAGATCGTGAAATGAAATAGAATGACGTACATCGCGACTTAAGTTTTATCAACAAATATTTATGTGGAACTAGTTGAACATCGGCAAGTCTGTAACAACTGTAAAAGCAGGACGGAAGTTAACATCTTGGAGTGGTAGCGGAGTGATAACATCTTCCCACCGGCCCTTAACACCATGGCTGAACCGGAACAGGCGCCAGAACAACCTAAAACGGCCAACCAAAAGAAAGTTATCGGTAAATATGCAAATTTAAACACAATTTTTTAATTTCATCATGTCCTCGCCGGCATCCATTTTTGATGCCAATGAGCACATGTTCTCAATTTTCCTTATACATACTCTAAATTTGTAATTATTCATTTAAATAGAGCATGTATAATTATATTATGTTTAATGTGCGTCAAATAAGTTTAAATTTTTATTTCAAAGCTCGCTTCGTAAATTATAGTGTTACTGGCCGCAAGCCGCCATTCTGACACTCGTGGTTTCAACGCATTTCCTTAATTTCGCTTTCTTCATGGTTCATTTGAAAAGTAAATTTAATTAATAGTTTATAGCTTCTAAAAGTTTTAAACATATTGAATTTTTACCAAGTTTACTAATTTTATTTAAAATTACTTCCGTCTTAAAACTTATTAATAGATGATGAACACGTGACGCGAGGGTAATAACACAGATATAAATAAATTTTTGTATAATAGGAAGCAGTAGAAGGTTTCCATTAAAAATATATAAGATTCGGGTATAATTACTGCTTTCCTAGAAATAAATTTATCATTGCGATTACTAATAATTTAATTTAATAATATTGACTATATTTTTTAAGTTTTATTAATTAAATACTGAAACGGAAAATTTTTATAATGCCTAAT
Organism: Dermolepida albohirtum; assembly: GCA_031893035.1. NCBI lineage: Eukaryota > Metazoa > Arthropoda > Insecta > Coleoptera > Scarabaeidae > Dermolepida > Dermolepida albohirtum. The sequence goes on along the minus strand of JAVIWB010003562.1, from coordinate 154,095 downwards.
TTTATGTTACGCATTTTATCTAATTTGGATTTTTGCAATGACCTAAGATTACATTTTTTTTTCTGTCTCTGTTATCCAACTCGTTGATTCCACACAAAAGATCGCATCATGGTCAGATTATTACCCGCTCCAAAAGAAAATGCCCAGCCACAACGAGAATTGAATGGTTCTTTCAAGAACCAAATTAAAACTACAACGCGGTTTACACCTTTTTTTTTACATTTTTTCTTTCCAGATTGTATGTGTATTTTTTATTTATTAAAAGTATATTTGTTTTTTTAGCCAGCAAGGTGACCGGCACCGTTAAATGGTTTAATGTTAAAAGTGGCTATGGCTTCATTAATAGGTAAAACTTGATAATTGACTAATAAATTACGTTCTATTTCCGAACATATTTTTTTTTTTCAGAAATGATACGAAGGAAGATGTTTTTGTTCATCAAGTAAGTATTATTTACTGTCTACTAGTTGATAATATAAATTCAATTTTTGTAATGTTGTATTTGATTTTGCCTGTTTAATTAACAAAAGCTATCTTTGTTCTTACATGTTGTATAAAATTAGTACTATTTAAATAACTCAAATGTTTTTGTTCTATTTTGCATATTAAATTATTTTCCTATTTTGCATTTATCCTAAATTAACATTTGAGTTATTTTTTTTTAATTATTTTAATTATTATTTATTTTTCACTTAAGCAAAGAGAATATGGAGAATGGGTGTTTACCCAATTATGATAAATATTGTATCCTATCTATGAAAAAATCATTGATTGTACTTGTCATCATTACATTAGAGACAAAGGAAGCTTATTTTAATAAAAATTAAATATCATCCACAGAATATGTAAAGTAAATTATTATTAAAAATTTATTTAAAAATGTTATTTGTAGCTATAATCATTCCTTTACATTTCGGTTTTTGATCAATTTTCGTCTTTAACGAATGTTCAAGTAAATATTCTAATTCTTTCGACGGGTTTCTTAAAGTCTTGGTTGGATATTTTGGAAATATTTTTTAAAGAAATTTTAATTGTATATCACTGTGTTTTTACGTTAGAACTATTTTTTATTTTTATATATTTATATTCAATTCAAATAACTTCTATAAGTGAAGAAATTTGATATTCTAGAAGTACAAAAAAATAAAGTATTTTAGTTTCTAAAAATTATTTTAAAATTTAAATGTTTATATTACGCTCATGGGGGTTTTTTTTATATAGTTTGCACTTTTTATGTCAATATGAAGTATGCACTTTTTTTTTCTTATCAGTTGGTACATTTCCAATGAGTAATATATATTTTACCAAAAGTTTAATTTTTCGACATTATTGTTCGGTTCCAATCTCTAACAATCTTTAACATTGCACAAAAATTGCATACTGCTAGACACTAAAATATTTTTATTTTATTGAAACCACGAAAATTGGTTTCTTTAAAACATATTTTGTAAAGAGGCTTAAATGCGCAGTATTCGTTTTTTAGGTCACAATTATTTTTAATTTAAAACATTTTTACAAATACAAAATAATATCAAAAATCTAAAGGATTTATCTAAACTGCGTATTTTATATATTAGTTTTGCTTCTTTTGTTTCTTAATCTGAATTTGTTTATAGATCTTGATAAGTACCATACCTTAGCACATACCTTAGATCCGCCAACTGTATTTTTATGTGGCGCTTGAGTCATGTGTGTGCGAAAATACTATACCTCCAAATATTGCAAGTTTAGTCTAAAATTGTTTTTAGACTTTGTAATGTTTGGGGAACATAGCCATTCCAAATATTACTTATTTCTGAGTGTTAAACAATCGCATATCTCACTTCAATTACAGTCAGCGATTATTAAAAACAATCCCAAGAAAGCGGTGCGCTCAGTGGGAGACGGTGAAGTAGTAGAATTTAGTGTAGTGGTAGGAGAGAAGGGGAATGAAGCTGCAAACGTAACTGGACCCAATGGAGGCCCAGTTCGTGGTTCTCCCTACGCTGCAGATAGAAGACCTGGCTACCGTAAATGGTTCTTCCCGCGTGGTGGACGCGGAGGACCGAGAGGTGGGCGAAGACCAAGATCAAATACCAGAAGTGGTAAGTTATTTTAAAATAGTTTTTATTTTGATATTTATAGGCTTTCAAAAATATGACCGGTTGTCACGTATTTTATTTTTAACAGAAGGTGATAAAGAGGGCAATGAAGATAATATTCAACCTTCACAGCCACCTCGTAGATACAGGCCAAGGCGCGGACGCGGAGGCGGCGGATATGGAGGTTACTATCGCGGACCATATCGTAGTGGCCCACAAGGAGGCGATAACGAGCAAGGTGACGGTGAGGGAATGCGCGGACGGGGTGGTCCACCAAGGCGCTTTTTCCACAGAAATTACCGTGGCAGAGGGGGCAGACGCCCTCGCTCACAAGAAGGCCAGGGCCCGGCAGAGCACAGCGGTGAAGAAGGTTCCCGTGGACCCCTACGTCCTAGATATCGTAGGCGTGGAGCCATGCGTCCACGAGGAAATAATTCACAATCGGAATCTCAAAATAAGGTAATTCTCATTCATATCGACAATTAGTTACCAGAATTATTCGTCCATTCTATAACATTATCAGGACCATAATACATATATCCCCTGTCTGGTTATGTTAAACAAGAGTGTATTTTGTAGATTTGAAATGATTGTTTGACGGCTACAATTTTAATATTTTCTTTTCGTTGAAAATAGCATTTTCTTTTTAGAATTTTGGAAACATAATTTTTATGTAATTATTTTTGCGAACTAAATTATAGTGTGCATGTTTACGGATCGTTTCACTAATCTTTAATTCTCATATTTGTAGAATTTCATTGCTTTTCTTTATTTAACGACAACGTTTGTTCTGTTTTAATCGTTTTTTTTTAATTACTACTTTCCTGTTTTCCACTAACTCTCAATTTTTACGTAAATTTCTCCTATGTCTAATTCAAAATAAAGAGAAGGATTATATTTGTTTTGTTACTTTAGAAGGCTTTATTTATAATTTTTTATAACATTCAAAATAGCAAATTTAAAGTTTTCAAATATACCCTTAATTATTAACATTTAATCTGGTACATAATTTAAACACACACGCTTAGAATTTGCCATAAGAAAGAAATATAAATTGTCTTAAATTGGAGAAAAAGTTTCCTTATATTATTATTTGGAAAGTATCTACTTTTATATAGCATTAACAATTATGTTAGTTTGGTTTTAATTATTTTTATTTTGTTGACATATTATAAATAAAAAGATTGTGTAAAAAAAAGTCAAACTATATTTTTTAAATAGGAAAAAAAGTTTATGAAATTTCCTATTTCAGAGTGCAATTCTTTTCTTAACTGAAATGATTACATGTTGAACAACCCAAGGTTTATTTCTAATTTTTTCAATATTGTTAGTGATCCACTGTAGATTATCTAGTTAAACAATGGGAGTAATAAAAATGTTTTTGCTATGTAAACCTATGAAAAAAACCACAAGATGTTGGCGAAATTGCTGGACATGGCGTCCATATTGCTTCTGTATTTTAAACTACTGATGTAGTTCATTGTGCAACATATTTACAAATGGTGCTGAAATTGTTCCTTCAAAAATATGTGTTTAATGATTCTTCTCTGATAACACCTGTCTAAACTCCTATTTTGTATATACCATTGTTTCTTTATAAAAAAAAGTGCGAATTATTTGTGCCCCACATTCTTACATTTTGAGAGTATCAACAGTAAGCTTAATTAGTATATTATTATTAAATACACATTTACGAGACTTGTAAAAGCTAGTTTTGCTGTCACAGAAATCTGTGAAATTTCTCACTTGCCTCTACTAAAGCAGTTACTACATTTCTATTTGTTAGTTTATTTTCTATTTCCCCAAAAACGTAATTCATGTTTCCTATTTCCCTAAATAACTGCTCATAACTAGGAATACTTCTACAAAAATGCTCATGTTGGTTAGCTGTATCCACAAATTAATTTAGAAAATCTTCATACGCGAATGTTATAGAATAAACCCATTCATTATAGAATTTTTTGCCATTTCTTAAATAAATTTAAATCACATGTAATTATTTACTGACACATTTCCTTAAGTTCTTGAAAAATGTTCTAAATTTGATTTAAAAATGATTCTCAGTCAATTTCTCTATATATCTTTTAATTAAATCGATATATGTTTTTCCCGTTTGTAGTCTATTTAGAACAAATTTATGCAGATCTTAAATAATACTGATAGACATTTTAAAGAATACATTAAATTTGTCAATAAAAAAATTGTTTTTTCTATTGTTTTTATAGTTTTAAAAAATTTATAATTGTATTTAATAATTAAAACAATATTGTTTTAATTTTGGTAATATCAAAACTTAAATGAATTTTGATAACTCTTATCTATCTATATAAACTATCTCGCTTATTTCTGGTCATACAAAGTAAATATTGATATAGTAACAATTATCTCAATAAATGCTTTTTAACTCTCACATATTTTCACATATTTCACTTTACAATGCTTATCTTAATACACTTTTTCCTGTCTGTGATAAGGTTTATATTTGTATAAGAATTTAACAAATTAAGATTTATTTATTTCATTTTTGTAAACTACTAACATTGTTGGTGTAAATATTTTTAAATTATTTCACATACAACTAAACCTATTTTAGTACAAATCGTCTTTTTATTAGTGTTTAAAAGCAGATGCGTTGTTCTTTCGTTGCATTATTGATCTCCTAAATTCATAATAAAAACGATGAAAAGAAAATGATCAAAATTGACACTTTCGTTAAGATGATTTATAATTTAGATAAAGTAAAACGTGCTTCGAACATATATATTTAATAAGTTTTACCGATTAATATACATATATTAAACAAATAATTAAAGACCAAGACTGATGAGACGTTAAATACAATGTAAATACATAAGTATTCGTGTTGGTACATAAGTAAAAATTTAAAAAATATCCAATTATATATACAAAATGTGTACAAATTAACCAAAATTTTATTTCTAAAAAGTTATGACAATTATGAACACAAAAATTTTTAAACATAGTAATGTGTTTATGTAGTGAAACGCTTGTATCTGCTCTATCCGCTTGCTTTCTTATTCTTTGGTGAAATAAGTATTTGGGTTGGCTACTTTTTTACTCTCAAATAATTTCATTTGAGTAGAACGTTTTCGCGGAACTATGTATCGAATACGTAACAAAGCCTTATTGAATTTTGTTTATTGTTCCAAATATTTTTTCGGCGGTATCAGAAGGATCATTATTTTCGTCAGAACAAGCATTGTCTCCTCTTCATCTTATTTTAATTGCCTGTTAACGTTTTGTAAAATTCTCGTACACTATTTAGTATTAATAGTATTATGTAATAAAATTTACTAAGAAAACTGTGAATCCCAGAAAAAAATATTGCTATAACCTAAGTAGGTAATAATTGTCTCGGGAATATATATTTTTTGGATGCTGTTAAATGCCTTGTTTGAACATTAACACTTTCGTTGTTCGTTTCATTGGCATAACCGGGTTAAATTCTATTGAATTTGTCCCTAACCACATTCCAGTTATTTGTTGACTGAACTGATTAAGGACATCTCGTATTTTCAGTTCAATCGAGAAATGAATTCATGTGCTAAACTTAATATTTTATACTTATTTTTTTTTCCGTATCTTGATACTAATCTGTCTACGAAATATTTGGCATAGTATTATCCATAACAGTGTTGTAGTTTTGTTTTGATTAATGATCATAAGTTTGTCTTAATTAGCGATTTTTGTGAATGTAAATGTCTCCATAGATGAAGTTAATTTTTATAAACATTCTCTCATCTTTAAAAGATTTTAAATACTCGAACATTCGACTTCTAAAAAAAATATTGTTTAGCTATATTGTGCTTAAATTCTTAAAAAAATACTGTGTTGTTTCCTATTGGAATACACAAAATGTTCCATCACGACTAACAGTTATAATAATTACACGGCGATACAGTTATCTTACATATCTTAACATGCATTATGGTTAAATCGTTTTAAAATCGGGACTCATTTTAAACTGTCTTGATTAAGTTGAATTTGATGGAGCCTGTGGTTGATTAACTTAATCACTAAGGTTGATATATAACCCCTTTCCACATTAACTTTTGTACTTCTGTATACGCATTTGTGAATGTAACAGTGAACATCTTGGTTCTTAGCGGTGCAGATCGCGTACGGAGTCTGTTTTCGTACAGGTGTTTTTCGCCGGTTTTACCAGGTGCGACACTTTGCAATTGTCTGCTGCTGATGACAACTTAGTTGTCGAAATGCGTATACAGAATTACAAAAGTTAATGTGGAAAGGGGTTATATATCAACCTTAGTGATTAAGTCTTGATTAAATTTGAACATCTCTTGTAGTGTAATTTCTATTTCTGTGAAGCGTTTTTTCTGCCTAAAAGACAAAAAAGGTGTCGCTTATTACCTTGTTTCGTTCCCCAATTCATAAAAGATCATTTTGCAGTACAAGTCGCTTGAACCATCTGAACATCTTCAACTACAAGATTAGTAATTTTCTTTAGATCAGTAGTGTAGTTGCTATACATCATTTCTACCTTTCTTAATTTCATTAAAAGGCACAAATTATGGCGAGTATAGTTAATATATAATAGATTTATTGCGCTTTTTGTTTTTGGTAAATTCTAGTGAAGGAAATTAAATTGAGCTTCAGTAGAAAATGCAAGAGTTTCTCCCTCTTTTCCCTTTCCTCTTAATAATTTCTCTTTATTTATTTCATACTATGCTTTTCTATCTCTAAAAGTTGTATTTGGATTTTTAGGCTGAAGATTCCACTACACCTACTAAACCTGATGTAAGTATACCTTTCTATACTCTCTGCTTTTCTGTTTGTTTATGCTTTTGTAATATTATATTTGCATTATATGTATTTGCTTTATATGTATTTGCTTTTCTTTTGATATAGAACATAATTTTCATTGAAAATAACAAAAAAGCATGGTCTAACAATTTCATTGTAAATATAAATATCATGACAGATAACTCCACATTTTAATATTTTATAAATAAATTTTATTAGAAACAAATTTTTTTACTTTTATTTGTAGCAAATAATTGAAATACTTATACCACTCACACATTAGCCCCCTTTATATGGCTTATTTCTATTGTCAAAATAGTATGTGTCCTCCAGGATAGAAAAAATTCTGCTCGCGAGCACAATTTTATTAAATTCGTTCGTTTTAAAATTTGTGCTCGCGAGTTTTATTATTAAATTCGCGAGCACAAACTCAAAAAAAGAAAAAATTCTGCTCGCGAGCACAATTTTATTTAATTCGTTCGTTATAAAATTTGTGCTCGCGAGCACAAGCTCAACTCGTGAGCAGAGTTGGAAAAAATTTTGCTCGCGAGCACAATTTTATTTAATTCGTTCGTTATAAAATTTGTGCTCGCGAGTTTTATTATTTAACTCGCGAGCACAAACACACTCGTAAGAATAGTTCTTTTTAATATAGAAAATATAACTCGCTTGAATTGAATTCGTTCGCGAGTGAGTTTAATTCGAGCACTCTCCGTACTTACCAGGTAGGAAAAAATTCTGCTCGCGAGCACAATTTTATTTAATTCATTCGTTTTAAAATTTGTGCTCACGAGTTTTATTATTAAACTCGCGAGCACAAACTCAACTCGTGAGCAGAGTAGGAAAAAATTCTGCTCGCGAGCACAATTTTATTTAATTCGTTCGATTTAAAATTTGTGCTCGCGAGTTTTATTATTAAACTCGCGAGCACAAACTCAACTCGTGAGCAGAGTAGGAAAAAATTCTGCTCGCGAGCACAATTTTATTTAATTCGTTCGTTTTAAAATTTATGCTCGCGAGTTCTATTATTTAACTCGCGAGCACAAACAACTCGTAAGAATAGTTCTTTTTAATATAGAAAATATAACTCGCTTGAATTGAATTCGTTCGCGAGTGAGTTTAATTCGAGCACTCTCCGTACTTACCAGGTAGGAAAAAATTCTGCTCGCGAGCACAATTTTATTAAATTCATTCGTTTTAAAATTTGTGCTCGCGAGTTTTATTATTAAACTCGCGAGCGCAAACTCAACTAGTGAGCAGAGTAGGAAAAAATTCTGCTCGCGAGCAGCAATTCGTTCGTTTTAAAATTTGTGCTCGCGAGTTTTATTATTTAACTTGTAAGAATAGTTCTTTTTAATATAGAAAATATAACTCGCTTAAATTGAATTCGTTCGCGAGTGAGTTTAATTCGAGCACTCTCCCTAATTACAGGGTAGGAAAAAATTCTGCTCGCGAGCACAATTTTATTTAATTCGTTCGTTTTAAAATTTGTGCTCGCGAGCACAAGCTTAACTCGTGAGCAGAGTAGGAAAAAATTCTGTTCGCGAGCACAATTTTATTTAATTCGTTCATTTTAAAATTTATACTCGCGAGTTTTATTATTTAACTCGCGAGCACAAACAACTCGTAAGAATAGTTCTTTTTAATATAGAAAATATAACTCGCTCGTACTCTGGTGTCCCCACGCCATAAAAGTTGCAATGTTAATTTTCTTTAATTATATTTTTTGTTTAGATTGACGAAATATTACTTTAATATAAAGAGGTATACATGGTTTCTAAGTCGTTTATTACAGTTTTAAAAATTTTTTGCCATACCATACTCCAATAACTAAATAATTGAATTGTAATATCTTACGTAACTACTCATATATTACTCAACATTAATGGAGTATTGCTAGCACTCTCAGTTGAAATATTTACCTAGTTTTTGATTGATTTGCTATTTTAAACTTTTACTATCATCAACAAACCAAATGTTTGCAATAAGTAATATGCTAAATACCGCTGTCCTTATTAATTACCCCTTAATGCCATAGATGAAGCAAGAATACTGTTTAGTGCTTTTGCATATAGAAGTATAAACTATGTTAATTTATATTTATTTTGTTTTAGGAGAGTCAACCTGTGCAGAACACAACAACCGAAAGTACTGCATAAGGTGCTTTCTTTGCTACAACCATAAAATAATCAGCCTATGTTTAAAATAACAAAACCAACTTATTAGTGCGTGAGTTCTCTAAAAAGCAGACAAAAGACATTTCATAGCAATAAATATCATCACATATTTGAAAAAAGTGAGAGTATGTATTTGTATATCAATTTTTCTATTTGTGTAAGTTTAGTACTTAATTAATGTGTTGAAGAGATTTTTTTTAGACACCTTTACAGATATTCTCTATTGAATATTTCATACCGAAGTACTAAACTTATATTTTGTTTATTTGTAACGTAATGTTTGTGAAATGTCTTTCAATCAATTGTCTTGCTGCATTGATTTCTTCTTATAACCATAAAAAAATACAAAATTCAACATTTGTCGACTGTCAACTCTTCGACATTTGTTGTAAAAAAAAAGATTGCAACACCTAACTTTTCTTTTCCTACAGTGGGAAAGCCAAAAAAAACACTAAAAAAAAAGAAGAAAAAAATTCGTAAAATCATCAAAAAAGGATAGATATTTTGATGCTCTCGGTCTCTCTTTTCAACAGTTCTTTTTTTCTGGTGTTTCTCCTTTTTTGATAAATATAATTATATATAATTGTAAATTTTATGTTTATTTTTGTATTAGAAATTGTGTAAAGTGAATGGGGTACATATATACGCAAATTCAGACTGAACTTTCCACTTGTTGGTCACATGTTTTAATGTATATTCTCAGTTTGATTTGTATAATTTGCTGATTAAGTTTAATTTGTACTGTAACTGTTGCAAGAGAGGAATAAATATCTGTTCCCTAAATATTCTTTTATTTCTCTCCATTTCTTGAATTATAATTCATGATATAATCGCGCATATCAATATTTTTAGATAATAGTTAAACGTATCTGTAATTAATTTGTTTTCAAGAGGGGATGTGGTGTTGAATATCAATTATATATGTTTAGTAAATACTTCATAATGTTAGGCAGAAATATGTTGGTTTTACTATTATTTGCAGATTTGCTACAAATATGTATGATATATTTTTTTTCCAAATCAAATATTTAATCCATAAATAGGGAATACTTCAGAGAATTTTAGTTGAAAGTAGTGATCAATGAATTCTTATTTATGTAGGTTTGTTGATGAAAATGGAACCTAAATGTATGGTATTAGCATATATTAAGCAAGAATATAAACTGCATTAATAAAAGTGATTACTTTTTATATTGTGATATTATTTAAATACTTTATTGAATTATATAAAGCATGTTTAGGTAAAATGTGTTAAAAAGGAAAATATTGTTTAATTAACTTTGCTAAAGTGCCGTGATTTACAAATAACGTGGATAAAAATTGACAATTTATGATGAGAAATGTATATTTTCACACAAACATGTAATATTTAGTATATGAAATAAAAATAAAGAAAAAATGTAAAGAAAGGCGAAAGAGGTAAATATAAGAAATCTGAAGGTGGGGTTTTACTAACAAGAAGCTATCCCCTGTTCTTACACCTAGATATGCATGGTAAGTATTATAAAGAGGATCAATAAATGCCTAATCTTTTAGTTAAAACTACCCTAATGCTTATTACAATAACAGATACCGGCACAGCAGTAAGGATGACTTGATACTGCCTATTCTATAATCTGTAAACATAGTTTGACAGTAGATGTAAAATTTCAGAATTATCAAAAAATTTAAACAATATATAAGATTAATTTCAAAAGAACTTCATTTTCAAGCTTTTATGTGTAGAAAAATAACACATCAGGGACGAGCAATAGTCAGACATATAAGGATAACGCTCCTTCACGACGCGTAAATTCTGATTTATACATTCTCAGTGCTCGTGTAGATCTAGATTTTCGAGAAACCTGTCAAGGTGACTCTAGAACGAGAGTTTCATATTAGTATTACAGCCCGTATTTTTTAATGTAAAAGTATATCTACTATAATCTGTAACACAAACAGATAGACAAATAAATATGCGTGATCGTTTTCGGACTGGTTGAACACAAACGAAGTTGAAGCCTTGTTTACACATAAGCGCTGCACGTGTTTCACCTGTTTGTTTTAAATAAATTTGTGGTTATAGTTTCTTGTCATTTCTTTATTTGATTACTGGTGTTTATATTTTGTAATTGTCTTTTTCAAGACGTTGCAAAGTATAGGAATGTGATGGTTAGAAGTAGAGTAAAATATCTAAATTTCACGGATAATTTCTTGTAGTTTTAGAGAACATGCATTTGTTACGTATAATTGTATGGATGGCGGAGTTACCATTAAGAAGAGAAGCCATTTTAACGTGACCGATAAGCAATCGATTGAATATATTCAAAATATATAAACTACAGTACCCAAATTGCATCAAAACACAAGCTGTTCAGTCAACTGCCGAAACAGCTGGTAACATTGTTATAGAATTAAATTAAATGTTTATTTTTATATCAAGAGCTAGCGTATATAATATTCTACAAGAGCACACTAAACAAGAATTTCAAGAGCCAATATCTTATAAAGGAAAGAGTTATATTAAATTGTGTAGATGATAACACGAAAGCATTGAAAGAGATAAATTTTTGGTGAGGTACTGAATACATTACTGTGCAATTTTGATCTACCTTTACTTTTAGTTCTAAGAAAACAACTACAAATAACTACTTAAAGAGAAAGATGAAATAATTGGAAAAGACGATATTTGTCTAAACTAAAGGAGTTTAGAACGGAAAGCAGAAAAATTTATTTACAACAAAAATTTGAATCGATGGAAACATTAAATGTGCATGGCAAGCTTTCAATGAGTCTATCAACAGATTTAATAAATCCTAGTGGAAAAGAAAAATGGTTGATATTATTACATATTGGTTGTGAGGATGGTTTTCTTGAGAATGGCCTACTCTTATTTTCATCAAATTAAGAAGGTGATTACTATGAAGAGATGAATGCAGTATTTGGAAATTGGTTTGAAAAAATTTTACCTCATTTGTAAATTAATTCTATCATTATTATAGACAATGCTTCGTACCGTTCTAGAAAATTTGATAAAATACCAAATTCATCAATGAAGAAATTTTATATTCAAAAATGACTTACTAAAAATAATATTGGATTTGAATCTAATATGCTAAAAGTAGAATTGTTGGATTAGTAATATAATGTAAATTAAAATGCGACAAGTACATAGCAAAGGAGCTTGCTAAATACAAAATCAAAACAATTTTGAGACTTCTTTCATATCACTATGAGCTCAATCCTATAGAGCTAATTTAGGCCCAAGTAAAAGGAGAAGTAGTTGTAAATAATATCACATTTAAATTGAACAATGTTCAAAATTTGCTTAAGTCTGCCATTCATAATGTATTTGTTTAATAACTTGTTTTATATATGATTTGAAAAAAAAATTAATGTTCGTTACAATTGCTGTCGTTCCCATTGGTGGAGTTTGCAGCGTTAACATTTTATATATATTCAAAACTGTTTGTTCACGCTTTCTGGGTGGTGATATTAACTGTTTGCTAGAACCTTGGTGATCACTCGTTTTATTTTTGTACTTAAAAGTACAGATTTTATTAAATAATACAGAAAAATATAATAAAACAATGCAAAAAATGTAAAAACGTTTACAAGTGATGGCGGATATCTGGCATTGATTTATCCTCATTAAACTTGCCTGTTCAGGAACTAATGAAATCTCTTAAAAATATGTTCTATTTTGGGGCAATATTTGGATCACTTCTTATTCTGAGATGAGGTATACTATACATATATACAATATATAAAATTCCTCATTAGCTCATAGCACTTAATTAAAAGGAGTACTCATTCTAATACTTTTGTATTACGAGGGTAGACTAAAAAGTGTGGAATGAAAATAAAGACAAACTGAGGTTTGAAATTGTGTTTGTTTCTCGACACATTTGAAAAAATGATCTAAATCTATGCCTTGATAAGGTCCAGAACTTTCAAGTTAGTTAATATAAGCATTCATAATGGCTTTAATATCGTCTGTTGTACATCTGATCTGCAAGTTATTTTTAGGCAAAGAAAAAGGTAGTGATTTGGAAGTGCTAAATTCGGCGAATAAAGCGGTTGTGGCAACAAATTAAAGGCTAATTCTGTCACAGGTACAACACTTCTATGAAGGCCAGTACTGTCTTGGTGGAAAATGATTTTTTCTTGGCTTAACCAGGACTTTTCACTAATTTTTTGCATTAATTTGACTCGCTTAATATGTACCTGTGGTAGTTTAGTCTTTTTGGGAGGCAGTCAACAGAAGAATATTTTTTACATCCCAAAAAATGGAAACCATTATTTTTCCTGCAGATGAAATAGCCATTGACTGGGGGAGGAAACCAACTATGCCGCCGCTGTTTAGACTGTTCTTGTGTTTTAGGCATATAATAAATGTAAATTTTATATGGTAATAAATGGGCGTGTAAAATCTACATTTTTCCGAAAACGTTCCGAACATAAGAAATTTGTATTCGCACAAATCTTTGATCAACACTGAGCAGACGCGGTGTCCACTTCGCAGATCCTTTATAGCTGGCTTTTTATTTACAATGTATGTTGCGCCTTCTTTAGAGATGTTTATAGTCTCCACGGACGACCGCATTTGAACTCACGAACCCATTTATCGATAATGGATAATGGTCATGCTTTATCTCATTATGAATATTGGTTGCTGAGATGCTTTTCAAAAAGAAGTAGGTACTTAATGCAAACACTATCTTGTTAAAAAGTTCTAACGCGTCTCAACGGAATTAACAAACGACGATATAAAATTTAATAGTTGACGTTAGACAACTTGTCGGTCAACCACAAAACTAGTCTAAAACAGCTTCTATCCGTCATTCTATAAACTTTCCAGCTTACCTTCGTATATTGGTTCTTGTCTTATTGCGTAATTTTTATGTTTTACAGTGCTTGCTGTCGGAAGTCATTTTTCCGTAGATATTTTTATTGATGCATGAATATTAAATAATTCATTAACTTCAATGGTACAATAAATAATCTCGGATGAAAGACTAAACAGGCGAGAACAATTTTGTAATTACGCTGAAACCTGATTTAATACACTAAATATTTAATTAAAATATCTAAGCGAAAACTAAAAACTCAATTCTTTATTTAACATTTTCTTATATATATATATATATTAATAAAAATTGGTAGGAATTGTTATTGTTTAAAGCGACAAAATTTTTTACAATCTAAATTTGGCGGCACGAATAATTGGATATTTATCGCCTGAACAAAGGCCTCTAAAATCATCTAATGTGATATCGTATAAAGCTACGCCTCCTAAACCTTTTGCCTTTGCAAATGCAGCTTTATTTCCTGCGGTGTCGGGATCTTCATATCCTACCCAGATACCACCTTCTTCATTATCATCGGGCAATCTAAAGGCGTATGTTCCTGTAATTAAAAATGTAATTAAATTCTTTCTAAATATCATTTATTCGGAGTTTGCAGCATGCGTGTTAACTTATACCCATTTATAATTATGTATTTATTAGTATTTTTTAAAAAATAATCTGACCAATATTTTATTATTAATGTTAGGTACAAAATACTGTTTAACCCATTAACGCCCAATTTTTTTTTGGAAAATTTTTTCTGAAAAGGATTATGTTTCATTTTGAAAATATTTTATATTTTTCAAAGAAAAAGAAGAACTAATAAGAAAAATACTTTTATTTTATGAATTATCTACATCCCCAAATGGGGATTATGGTCGCTAATGGGATAAACAGAATAACGTATTTTAAACTTCGATCCTATACATTAACGTATTCTATTAGTATTTAAAAACACAAATACAAGGATAGATGGGAAAATCTCTAGAATGATACAGAGAAGACACATTAGTCCAACGCTTTTCAAAACCTTTTTTAATTAACTGGAATTGTAATTTGTGCAGCATCGCTATAGCGATTGCCGAGTTGTGGGACGGGGCACTTTTCTGGTAGTACAAGTTTTTTCTCTACCAAGTTAGGCCTATCAACTTTGATTTTTTCCTTTAATCTATTGCATAATATTTGTCCGTTACTATCTTTCAGTGTTATAGAAATAATTTCTCGGACGTTTCAAAAGACCGAATCGTCTTGACCTTCTGAGTTGGTTCACTACATTTCGTCCACTGCTTTGACTTTCCTTTGGTATCCGGAGTTTAGTGATGTACTCACACTTTATTCGACATTTATAAAAGGTCGCCAAAAATCGTTTTCGTTAAGTTTGAACATGTTTAGACATTGTTGTGGAATGGCAATTCTCACTAACTTTTGATGGATTGTCAACAGGTGCGGTACCATCTCATGTCCAAATGTTTATATAAGATGCAATATACGTGGTCGTATGCAATGCTTACTTTTCCCATTCTCTTGCAACTTTTCTTGGCGATAATTCGTCACGATTTCATGGACTTTTTCAAGTGTGTCTTCATCGGTAGCTGTTTTTGGTTTGACAGAACGTGGTGTATCCTCTACGCTTATTTTACAGTGTTTAAATTCGTAAATTCAATTTGTAGTTTGCATACGAAAGAAAAAACTAACTATGAATTTCGTCTGACTCCGTTTTCATTTATGATTGCTAGGTAATCACAAATGCTACTATGCTGGTATTTAAGCCTTTCGAAAATAAATGCTTTATCACTGGATGGAATGAACTTGTTTTTATTCATGATTGGGAAAATACAAGAATTGTTTACTTCGATCGACAGTAACGGCGTGTGCCATCTTTTAGTTCGTTCTAGAAACATTCCGATTTATTGTGCATATATTATATTTCTGAATTTAAATAACGAATTATATACATGGTCTTCGTAGAACTTGATACGGCATTTGATTAAGGTGCAGGACATGTAATATGGAATGTATTGGAACACAGAGAGTATTATATGCGACACATCAACCCTCTAAACTGGACGTTGCATATTTTATATTAACGTAATCTTTAATAATAACATTGATGGTCTGTCTTAATTAAATAAACGTGAGGTGTGATCAATAACAAGTATATAGAAGTAATCACAGAAAACTATAGTAGAACCTTGTTAATACGGGAACGGTTAAATTTAGCCTCATTACCATAAAAAAACTGAACAAAGACAATGCAGAGGTAGTGCAATGCAAGTCATATGGAAAATGAGAACAGTGGAAGCAATATGGAAGATTGAGATCGGCAAAACGCACAAACGATATAAGCCAGCCAGAACCTAGCATATTAAAGAGCAAAGATTATGGACAATAGAGAGAGATATTCACTGTAGAATAAGTCCTATGGCAAGATAAAAAAAGTCTGGAAAAATTTCTTTTTCAATCCTCGACATAGACAAAATACAACAGGAAATATTGTGTAGGTTTCTTGAATACTGCGTGATAGTAATAAAGTGTATGTTTTCTGTTTAATTCTGTAGTTAAGATGAAAATTCTTTCTGGATTTATTTTAAATTTATTCGTTTTTTCTTTGTTATTAACCTTGTCACTTTTTAATTATTTGATATCAATATTTCATTAGAAATTTTAGCTCTAAATTTACTAAAATTTAAAACTTAAATTTTATCCATTAGGGGTGTGTTACAACAAATTCGCATACTGAGAGTTCATGATAAAAAAAGGTATGTGTTATGTAAATATATTAAATGGTTAAAAATCGTAGATTATAAATGCAAATATAACAAAAAATTGCTAGACGATACGTTAGAAGAAACTTTGTAAATTAAATTAATACATAATAAGGAGGAATTGTTGAATATTACATACATTTTTAAAAACATGAAATATTCTAGCATTTGCTTAAACCCTATTAGACAACATTTTGTACTACAAGACCAAAATGAAATGGCAATTTCTATTGAAGCAAGATTTTCTCCAATTTGATATAACCCTATAGGAAGTAATCTAAATATTTGTATGTCTAATAATCAAGATGGCCAAATACAAGGACGTTATCTAGTAATCGTATTGTTCCAATAGACTCTTACATCACGAGAAGAATGTACTAGTTTACTGTCATGCATATATTCCATATGCTGATGTTTTGTACTTCAAAAATCTGCCACAAGTTATTTTTAAGGAATTCTCAAGATATCATGGTGGATAGCTTTGCCAGTAAAAATATGTGGTCTAAATAAGGAATGTCTAATCATACCACACAAAATATTTAAAGAAACTTCGTGCAAGTGTGTATGTTTTTCAATTAACCAACGACACCAGTTTATACGTTTAGGATGATCTTGTGGGAGTAAATCTTGTACACGTGTACAGTAATATAGGAAAAGTTGTTGCTTTTTAACACTCCATGTACTTGAGGAAAAAATATGAATACATCTTCATCATTTCACATTGTTTATAATTTGCTCTTCAATTCTTATAATACATTTAAAATTCTACCTAGCAGTATTAACTCGCTGTTGTTTCAACTTACCATTTCTCTAAACCATCTCTCCACATTATAAATGTTTTCCCGTTTATCAATCGCTGATTCCGGAATTTTTCGGTGTATTTTGATAATGTATTCATAAATTTGTATATCTTTTTTGTTTTTTTTTGCTGTAGAATAGTTTCTTTATGTTCATTTTGTGAAGTTTTGAAATACTGTAACGAGTTTTTACAAGAAAAAAACGGATGTAATGAAATGCATTATTTTTGAATTTAGAGGCTTTTAGAAAGAACTGTGTTCAATAGTGTTAGCGAGAACGATTAAGTTAAATTGATATTGTAGACAAGACTAGTTAACTGAGATGGTTCTGAACACATAACCCGAATGAACGAAGAGAGTAAAGTGAAAGTCATGGATAACTGGCATAATGAGAAAGTAATCAAAATTTTACACGCAGGGTAAACCGAATTGGGAGTCAATGGTTGCCGTTCGTCATGACTGGAGAACTTTCTGCCATGATATCCCTACAGTGTGAGGTAGTAGAGGACCAATTGCGTACGTAGTTTGGTATAAATAGCAATTCATTTTACAAAGTTTGTCCGCAGTATTAAGCAAATTATACAGAAATTTTGGAAAAGTAGAAAGTTCTAACACTAAATAAGCAGTTTTAATTATTTTTTTAATTAACAGTTTTAATTATTTTTTCGTATAAATGTAATTTAAGAAATAAATATTTCTTTTGTTTGGTGAAAGTATAAATTTGAACCTTTAATTTAATTTTTTTTAAATTTGAAGAACCAAAAATGGTAAGAGCCGTTCATTTGTTCTACGATATTAGATTGCTTCTTGATTTGGCAGCTCGCTAGAGTATGTATCTGAAAAACTGGATGCGAATTTTGATAAAACCCAAAACTTTGTTGGTGTTTTTTCATGCAAACTCGCCTTGGCTGTAACTCTAGAGTAATAATAGACAGTTTGTGAGTAGCGCGAGTCGCTTACAACTCTAATGTACGGTTACGCTCAATTCATCTACCTTCTTAATTCAAGACCTTTCATAGATCATATTTTCTACAAGACTAATTTACATTTTGACTAATTAATAATATTTTAAACTGTTTTTTAAAGTTCGATTGTTGTATTTAATATGTATAGTATATACGCATAATATAGTATGCGTATAATTTTACCGTTACATTTTGAAACATTGATCTGAAATATAGAGATTAAGTAATGTGCATTTATTAGGAGAAAATATTTCTTGTAATAAATGCATAAGTTGTTTCAATTTAAGAAAACGTTTTATTATTTAACCGAAAAGAAAAAGTATACCAAAAGAAATATACTTGATATAAATCAAAAATATGGGGCGTAATCTACAACACAAAGCATTAATTAAATAAAAAATTAAGAAGTTGCACATGTGCTGGTGTGTTAGTGGGAGTAAATTGTAGCGAAATTTAAAAATTCGTAGAATTAAATTAGTTAAGCAGCTGTGTGACATAATTCAATGTTGTTACTAAAGGCTTAACATACCAAATCTTTTATCAACATCATTAACTTTCCAATCTGCAAGAAAAACCAAAATAACCATTCTAGCCCAAAGTCGAATGAGGATATTTTAAAACCACTTACCGTATCTCTTCGTTGGGTCTCCTACTTTTCTTAAATGAGTACCAGCACCCTTCAGGTTGTTAGGATTGGCAATTTTCGCACACACTTCTGGATAACTTAACAGTCCAACTTTTTTTGTGTACGGCCCTTCTTCGCCAGCACCATCTGCTTCGAATGGTGGTACACCAGTAATACCAGAATCTTCATCCATTTTCCATGATCTACCATAGGTAGGAATACCGAAAATAATCTTATTAGCTGCCGCGCCATTATCGAGCCTATAATTATGAAAATGTTAATGTTAATATATAATTATTTTAAATTATATAAATATTTACCAGTATCTCACTTGCCAATCTCCGTTTTCATCTGCTTTTCTGTCGTAAAGACTGTAGAGGGGAGAAGGATAGTCTGCTTCTTTCGGGTTACGAAGAGGATTGTAAAAATCGAATGCCAAAAGGTTGACCATGTCTAGATGCTGAATGATATTTCTGACATCATAGTATACTGTAAAATATGGAAAAGAAATGTTGGAGTACAATAATTCCAATGATTATTTTCATATTTATATTTTCATCGAATGTATAATTGTTATAAACCATATGTGGACAACCACCGGCCCGCTAGACATTGTCGTATTATTTCATGTCTGATATCTATCGCTAAAAATTATGAACATTTATTTTTAAACCCGCGAACGTATTAGCACATTAAAGTTTGGCCCACATGTTTAAGGTTGCCCATACCTGTTATAAACGTTAGAAATGTTTATTTTAAGAACTATTTAGGGTTGGTGCATTAGCGCCTATTGTCCGGTGGACCCCACCAGCTCGCCCAGCTCGTAGAATTTCCCTATAATATATTTCG
Organism: Dermolepida albohirtum; assembly: GCA_031893035.1. Classification (NCBI taxonomy): domain Eukaryota; kingdom Metazoa; phylum Arthropoda; class Insecta; order Coleoptera; family Scarabaeidae; genus Dermolepida; species Dermolepida albohirtum. The sequence goes on along the minus strand of JAVIWB010003562.1, from coordinate 134,222 downwards.
AAATAATGTTTTCAAATATGGCTTTTCCTTATTTTTCTGTAAATTTTGCCCGGTGACGGCCGATTCATAAAAAAAGACTGAATTTAATATCCTTAAATGTTCTACTTTTATTAACAGTAACAATAAAAATGATTAAACAATTAGTACTCCGTTGCATATCCTACGAAATATTGTTTATCTTATCAGACGAAAATATATAAACTTTTTAATTCTTTAGGCAAAAGAATTTTTAAATCTTTTCTACCAATTAAATTAAAAACTCAGATGGATTTAACTTTTGGTGACACCTTGTTATCTTCACATAAAAAAATGTGCATCAGAATTTGAACATAGTTGTACTGCAATATGTTTAAATCGGCTACAAGGCATGATATCCGTGATATCAGTATTAAATGATTGTCATATCAAGGGCTCGAGAGTTAGTGAACATTGTAAAAAGCTTAGGTGAACAGGTAAGATACATTTTATATGTGTATTGCCACATGAAAAATCTAACAATAAAGGGTGTGTCGCAATTGCTAGTAATCTATCAAAAATGTCAAATATCGAACATTTCAAAGAAATGTTTGAAGCTTCTCTAAAAATCTCTGAATTTGTATGATCTTTGTCCATCACCAGATGTCCGAGATAAAACAACAGACTAGACAATAGGTAGAAGCTAGTTCGAAATACTCAAGTCAGCAGGAGGCAAAAACAGCTCTTTCGGTTGGAACCGTAATAGCTGCTTTTTTCTTGGGATGCACGTGGTGTACTCGTCGTTTATCTTGAAGACTATTACAAAGGAATGCTATACAGTGTTACTGGTCAAATTTGACACTTAATCGCATTTAGTAAAGAAAAAAATTATGTTTCATCAGCGTATTTATAAGATTGTAAATCCAAAACGTGTCTGATCTGCGTTACGAATTGCTTCCACACGCATTTGCCTCCCGGACATAGCCCTAATGACATTTTTGGATTGTAGTTTGAAAAATAATTGACTGGAAAAAGATTTGGCTTGAGAGACGAGGTAATGTCTGAAGCGGATTTATACTTCGGGAGTCTTCGAAATTTTTCCTATACAAAAGGCATAAAGAAGCTTGAGTACTTTTGGACTAAGTATGTGGAGTTGGAAGGGGAAAAATAGATATGTATTTGCTTTGGAATTATGTAAAACTATTTGTTTTGTCAAACTGAGAACAGTTCCCACCATTTTCTTACTTACTTTAGCTGCCATAAACCAGTTCAGAAAGAAGTATTTTACCGTTTTAAAGTGGGAAATCTTACGGTTAACAGTAGTCATTTAATAGTACAATGTATCGTAGATCACTAGGGAAATGAGAAGAGAATATGAAATAAAGTTAAGAGTATGAAGAACGACGGATTTTCGAAAAAAGGAAACGCAAAAATTTCTTTTAAAATTTGAAAAAATGGTGGACAGCGTGACTATTTTGCTAAAGTACTGCTTACACAGTAAAGTAGGTCAGAAAGAAAATCATAAATTAGTAAGATTAATAAAATAAACGATATGCTGCAGAATGTTGAGAAAAAAATTTTAAAATTGAGAAAGAGGTGATTTTTACGGATGAAAGCAAACATTTGTGGTTCAGATAGATAGCAACGAGTATATAGGAGAATTGCTGAAAAAAACTTTTATTAGGAATGACAGAATCACAACCCACCGTGCAACGCAGAGAAAGTTTTCTTATGATTTGGAAGAATATATTTACTGAAAATTCAGGTAATCTATATTTTATTGAAGATATTATGAAAATTTAAAGGTTTTAAAACGAAAGGGTAGGAAATTTAATATAGAGTTCATTTTAATTTAATCAAGACAACAATTTTGAAAATAAAGCACAAAAAGTTAAGCTATGATTATTTTATAATTATTAACACGTGACTAAAACAGCTCCGTAGAGTCCAAATTTATGGAGTTTAATAAAAATTACAAGATAATAGAACATTTCCAATAAAGAACAACTTAAAATTATACTAAGGTAAAAATTCTCATAAATTTCAGCAAAAAAAGATGCGCTAAAAATGAAAGACAACAAGAATTAAGCATATTGCAAAGACAAAATTTCTAATGTGTACAAGTTTCATTTCAAGTTTTTTTTTCAATAAGATTTGATCAATATTAATGTAAAATTTTGATTTGAATTACACTTTTTATGTATTTTGTATTTGTTATAAACGGAATAAAAATACATGTATGAGTTTGTTTGGCTGTATATCGTTTGAAAACGCCATTTGATGCGTGTGACAGTGTACGTATCCACAAAATACTTTCTTTGATTTATTTTATCGCTTAAAATGTCAAAGAAAAACATTTATTTTGGAGTTTATTGCTGTATTACTTATACACAATGATTTCTAATCTTTTGCAACAAACTATTTTGTTTTATTTCACAATTGGATAATATGTAATATGTTTATATGTTCAATTTACTCAGAAATATTAAAATTATTTTATGCTATTTACATTTTTTATGGATATTAAACAATTTAAGCTATACTATCAAGGTGTATATTTTTAAAACTGTTTTATATAAAAAAGATAATCAAAACTTTCGATTACGATTATGTAAAATTTGACGTGTTGTGTACATCTTCGATGTATCATATTATTCCATTATTATTCGATTCTTCGATATAGTTATTAATATTATTACATTTACAAATATTTTGTCCACAAAATTTAAATAATATTTAAACTATGTTCACCTTTAAATTATTGGTGTAACAAAAAAAAATAGAATCACATGTCTACCAATTGCCTTTACAATTACTATTTTATATAATTTGAATATGAACATTAGTCATTCATTTGCTAAACTAATTTAACATACGATTTACATGTACTAACAATTCAGTGTCAACTATTTTTTCTATTAAGAAAATTTACATAATAATGTCAAAGTGAATGTAGGTTCATTCAATTGGTTCTGCTACAGGAAATGTTAAATAAGCTTATAACGTAGTTACGCAAACAATTGCGTGTTATTTTCGCAATCTGTAAAATAGTATATTGTAAACACATGAAGTAAACCTATATACAATACTGTGCAAAAGCAAGAAGCACCTTCTTGAGTTTTACAAGGAACTATTATAAAACGATAAATAATAATCTTACACAAGTTAATTTTTTTAATGTATAACAAGTACTCATATCGATATTTAAATATAAACAACTTAAATTGCCTTTAGAGTTATAGAACGGTCAATTCCGAATGGTACACAACTATTTGTTTGACAAAAGTTTTTGAAGAGTAAGGAAAACAAACCGTAAACGACAGATCATTCTCCACCATGACAATGCAAGCTCTCACAGGTCGGTTCAAACAATTGAATGTTTGACCGGTCAAAACATTGAATTGATGAGCCATCCACCTTACAGCCCTGAGCCAGCATCCTGTGATTTCTTTTTGCTCCCACACGTGAAGAATAAACTTCGTAATCAACGGTTTTCTACGCCGGAAGAGGTAATTGAGGCATACAAAACTGATATTTTGGAGATGCCGCCTTCACAGTGACAGCCATGCTTTTCGGATTGGTTTAAATGAATGCAAAAGTGCACTGATTTTCAAGAAGAATATTTTTAAAAGCAATAAAACTATTTTTGATAATAAAAAATTTTCTACCTTCGTACATATACAAAAAGAAAGAAAATCTTTTTATATATACTTCGATCACTTTTTATATACATATACTTCCTTCATTCGATTAGTTTGATTTCTATGGATGGAAGTATGTATAGTTTCTGTTAACTACCTTGATGTGTCGTTTCGAAATTAAATATTGCTTGAAAACAACAATTCTTAGCCGAGTTAAAGATTGACCGATTAGACATTGGATAGATGAAACGCGTCTCCCGTCGAAAATGGAGTTATTCTTTATTCAACTATTGAGCATTCTTTATTCAACTATTGAGCAACTGCCGTGTTTATAGAACTTGTCCTTTTACGTCGTAAGAGCATAGCTATTCCTTTGACAGGATAAATTCATCCACCGTATTTTCCTTCGTAATATACATATGTATATTACCTAACTCAATTATTTAATTAAAAATACTTTCACTACTTACCTGAGCTATTTACGTTTGGTAGAACAGAAAGAGTTAGTAGTAATCCATCATGTCTGAAAGCGTTTTTAATTTCCCTTAGCAAAGCGGTAAATTGCTCTTTATGCTCCTCCTCTTTCTCATCTCTCTTCGACTCGCCAACTATTTTTTTCTTTAGAGAATGGAAGAAGGAACCTAAAATTAAAATTAAAAATTAGAAACGTCATTATACTTCTTAGACATTGATTTTTCTAGCTGTATTCCTGTTATTCAATTTCATTGACATTATACAGAGCAAAAGAAAAAAAAAGATTATTTATTTTTATAGTCATCTACTACTAAGTATCATATATGATTCATGTAAAGGTAGCTTTGACTGTTATTTTAATGTGAAATGAAATTGTTTAGTATAAAGTCAGATTTGAAATTATTTTTATTTGTAATTGCCTACTGTCAGATGTTTTGGAAATAATATTTTTAATATCCAACGAGCTAAAGGTTGGGTAGCAGCAATAATTGTTATAAAATAGATACACTCAAATGTTCATTTTAAAGATAGAACATTTGCTAAATGAGTGTATTGTCTAATAGTTCCTTGGCCATTCTGAATGTTCTGGTTCAATTGCCTAACGATTGTTGTTGTAAATTGACATATGGAATTATATAAGAAGGGATCTATGTTCGAGTAAGAATAGCAGCTAATACTATCAGTGATAAAATTGTTAAACAACGTAGCATCATCAAACTTCAAATGTGAGCTTTATAAGGTTGGAACTTTTTACCATAGTCATTCTTTTCAAATAACAGCCGCCATCTATACATCAAATCGGGTACTTCTGAGACTATCCTTGTAAGAATAGACCCGGTAGAAAAGAATAAGATATAATAAAACACTGGCAGGAATGAATCCACTACAATTTAGAATTTTACGATTTGAAAAAAGAGATCCTCAGTTCAATACAGGCAAGAGGACATAAGGATATTCAATTATGACTGTATATGTAGTAGCTATCAATTACTGTATTTGGGCTAGTGGCCAAAGACAAAATACTTCTAAGCTTTCTAATTTTTCTAAAACCTTCATGAAGACTACAGCGAATATTAGAAAAATAATTGAAGACAGTTGCATATATGTACAACGAAAGTAATTGCGATTCTTTCAAACACTTTTTAGTTCTATAACACATACAGTCTAGCTAATAATAAAAGAAATCTAAGCAAACATAGGAATCCCAACAGTCAGTAAAAATAAATGCTTTAGTTACAATATAGGTAAATTGGATTGTCTGATATATCCTTTTAAGGCTTTAAAAATGTAACAGAAATATTATTTCACTATAGATTAAATCTAAATTTGAAAGATAGAAATTGAAAAACTTTATTATTTCGATGTTCAAAGTAATTAAATTTAAAATTTATTATAGCTGGAGTTTAAAATGCAGCTTTGCACATATAACCAGTATACGTATTCAGGAATTATTCAGTGTCGCAAAACGGAGTGACAGAATCACGAAGGAGATCATAACAAAAGATTGGAAAAAGTTTAAAATATTATGGTTCCTACCATCTACACTCCGCGCAACATGAATAGGACCAACTGCATATATGACATTTGTAGTTGGTATAAACATGGTAGCGCGCTGGAATTGTTATTTTCGAAAATAAGATGGTTGATAAAAAGATGTATGTAGGTACCAAATATAATTTTTGTAAAAGTCAGTGCAAATGTACGTTACTAATGACAATAAGTAGAGTAATTAAACGCCACTTGAATACGACCAATCTACAAAATAAAAGATTCGTTTGCAATAACAAAATACTTTATTGTTCAATAATGAGTACTTTTGCCATTATTTCTTATAACCTCAAATAGTCGGGATGGAATGGAATTATACAGGGTTCTCAAGTAGTCAACGGGAAGTTCCGCCCAACTTCGTTTCAGCGCCTGCTCTAGTTCGTCAGCGCAACTGAATTGGGTAGCATTGGAGTACAATTTACGCGACAACCATCCCCAAACATTTTCTATGATGTTCAGGTCGGGGGAGAGCGATGGCCAATCGAGAACCTCCATGCCTTGTTCTTGAAACCAGCGTAGAACAATGCGCGCGGTGTGAATACTGGCATTATCCTGTTGGAAAATAAATGGCCCACCTGCCATAACGTTGGAAAATTTGTCTTTCACCTGTTGCAGCAGCTGGACGTACTTTTCCGAATTCTGTCTGCCCTTCACTATTACTAAATCAACAGGTCCGTTATAGGAAACAGCTCCCCATACCATGACTGAACCAACACCGGCTCGCCTTCGTGACTGAATCACTTCATCTTTACGTAAATCGAGGAAATAATAAGAAAACCCATCCGGGCCATCTAAATTAAACTTCTTCTCGTCACTGAAAATAACAGTTTGCCATTCTCTTGTCCACCCCATTTTTGCTTGAGCAAACTGAAGACGTGCAGTGCGCTGAAATTCCCTTAAAGGAGGCCGTCGTTTAATTTTCAAACGTTTTAAATGCGGACAGGTCTTCAGTAACTTTTGTACAGTTCTTACCGATGCATTCGTTCCAACGTTATTCGCGATTTGTCTTGCCGTTAATGCCGAATTCGATGCTTCGCGTAATATGGCTCGACGTTCTCTCTTAGTTGTAACGGATGTTGTTCGCCCTTTAAAACGTTTTCCATAATTCTCGGGATCCCTAATAAAATTGTTCACAACCTGGTGTGATCGACTTATTTTCTTTGCAGTAGCCCTTGAGGAATACCCTTCTTGATGGAACGCTTTAATTTTTCCAATTTCTTCCATACTTAAATACTTCTGTCGTCCCATCGTTGCACAATACCCTTAATTACAGATGTTTGTTTATCCGGATACACGTTGTAACTCGACACTCATCCGGTAGCTTACTATTAAATACTGGTCGTATCCAACCGGCGCGGTGCATTTTATATGTATGTGGTACTTACGTCACCCAATGCATAACGTTAGGCACTATTGCGCAATAATGCGTATTATTTGCCATATCATACCATTACAAACTTGCATTGTATTTTTAGTAAATGAATTGTTTTTCAAACAATTATTCATGTTGCGCGGAGTGTATGTACATATCTTTAAGTAATATACTACCATATTGCCATATAATAAAATTATATGATGATAATTCTGATCCTACATATACATATCTAACGTTATTTGCAATTGCAAACGTAGATAGTAAACCAGACCATAAAAATTTCAGTTAATAGGCATCAGTCTTTTGTACTGAAACTGATTTTATTTTAAATTGCGATCCATTGATCTACGTTTATACATAAAATACTTTTTTATAAAATTCATAGATAAATGCACCTACACTTATGTATATGGGAAAATTAACAAAACTCAACGAAACTTTATATTCAAAATCAACTTCAATGATTTGAAGGTATTTAATGTTTTTTAATATTTTGTTACATTGCTTCAAAGTTTATTAACTCTTTTTTACGTTTGTTTATATTTGAAGTGTGTTGGAAAAAATTTGTGAAAATAAAATTTAGTTTTGGATAGAAAGGCTTTCTTCTACTCATGAATATAATTCTTTTGACTCTGTATTACACAAACGCGAGCTAATTATGGAAAATAACATTATTGTTCTATTTCCCATTTCTACTCAAATCAGAGCATATACAAAGTTTTTCTTCTTTAATTAGGGAGTCATAAAAACGAATATAATTCGTGTAATGTTTTACAGACTTCCATATTTGCAACAAATTTTATTTAGGTACATATATACATATATTTATATTATTTATAAATACTTCAAAAATCACAGCACTCTTGTCATTCTGTTAAATTAGAATAGGAAACATATACTTAATAAAAATTACCGGTAACATTATTACATAATAGTTTACTTATTAAACAAAGATAATTACTTTTACGCAATCTTAAATTTATTCAGTCTAAATAACTTACTGACTGCTGAGCGAATCTTCTTTGGTTTAGTTGTCGGGAATTCCCAGCCTAAATCGAGGCCATCGAAACCATATGATTTTACTAGCATGTGTGCAGAATTAACAAAGGCCAGCCTATGGTCAACAGATTCCACCTAAAAAAATATAAGTGACTAAATTAATGTATTATTCATAATGCAGTGTCCCAAGGTTACAATTTAAGCGAATGTTATTGTCATAATGGATTGTGTTACATACATGCGTGTATAATACATATACATACATATGTATATTAACTTACTGGAAAATCTTATTCTTGTAATTGTTTTTTCAATTGATAATACAAGGAAAAGTTTATAATTGTAAAACAAATGGGGACAATGGAAAGTAGAAATAATAATATAGTATAATTACGAATGCTTGTAATATACCTTCATAACTGCCATAAATATTGTTATAAGAAATAACGAGTTTACAAAAGAGAAGTTTTAACGATTTTTGAGTTACCTTGTACTGATGTAATAAGGGTATAATGTGCGTGATATGATAATAGCTTTACGTAAACCTAAAATGTCCAAGTTATTCAAACCTCTAATAATTCTAAGATTCGTTTAAAACTATAAAGCGTAATCAAGGAGACAATACAATTGCTCACTGGCAAACAAAAGTGCCACAGTCTACTAAAGACAATTTTTAGTAGTAGATCATGCATTTGGATGAAGATGAAAACGTTTATACCAGTTTCCAGCCTATTCTTTTGACAGTTTTCAAATATTGCTCTGAATAATAATAGTTAGAATTCGTAAATTGTATAAATAAGGTTCTCTAAGTTAAGATTATTTCTTGCACTTTACCAAGAGATATTGCAGAATATTTTGCATTATTTTTTTTATTGAAATGAGGTGATTATCATGTTGCAAATTTTTACAACGTACTTACGAATTAAGATATAAAATCGCAATATTCTTGGAAGAGGAGAACAACATGTTAAAGTATTACGTGCATTATAACCGACGAAAACGTAATAGTAAAATACGAGGGTATCAGAGAACCATTTCAGAATACTCATGAAGAGTATTAAATTATATCACAAGAAATATTTATGGTTACATGACAAGTAGCGAAATTAAAGCCTATTTCAATAATAACTGTTAAAATTTTGAGCCGGACTAAATGATTAGTTTTCTATTATGAAAGAAGGAGCGTTTCGTATATCTTTACCTTTTCCTATCTTTAATCTTAAAGTAATTGCTTTGAACATAGAATATAGATTTCGCATAAACAAACAAAAATTCACAGTGTCAATCTAAAATAGAACACTTTCTTGTACTTTCCTATGCTCTGCAAGAAACATTAGTAGTTTCCTTAAACCTACTCAAGGAAACTAGTAATTTTTGGAATTTCGAATAACTAATATCAAAATACATTTTGTCTTACTTGTTAGTTATAGTAAGGAAACTATATCCGCGTACTAAGCTATGGACCTACTGACTAGGAATAGAAAATTTGTTAAGATGACAAAAATGATGACAGTGAATCTGGTACATAGACTTTCGCTGTCGTGGTCCATACTATCTTCTTCTGGGCTTCCGGGCTGGAACCGCGTTACTGGTGTAACTGCCGACGTTTCGTATCCACTCGTATAGGACATCTTCAGGGCTCAACTACTGCTACTGTCTGTCTCACCGAAACTGGCAGTAGTTGAGCTCTGAAGATGTTCCATACGAGTGGGTAAGAAACGTCGGCAGTTATACCAGTGACGCGGTTCCAGCCCGGAAACCCAGAAGAAGATACGATGACAGTGAATTTACTAACAGCACATTGTAAATTCAACGACCATATAATATGAATAATATATGTATCACCGTACTATGCCAATGTGATGGCTTGAAAAGGGCACAGTTTTTGCAAATGAATAGCTTGGTAGAATAAGTTCCATGACAAGTAATCTAACTCCACTTATGTATTTACCCATTTTTGTTAATAAAATGTATCTTTATTATTTCGATTTGAATAACTAATTTTGTCCAATTTTTGTCATTTCTTCATGTCTTCACTCCCTCTAAGGGGGTATGCTCCACAAATTGAGGATCAGTATGGGTAATATGTAGAAATTAGTTTCAAAACATTTTTTTCATTTTTAGAAATATTTACAATATATTTTAATATTTATCTTTTTATAATAAAAAATACAAAAAAAATACAAAGTGTTTTAAAACAAAAAGTGGGTGTTTGAAGTTAGAAAATCTGAGTGTCATCAAATTTTTGATAAAGGAACAGATTTTTCCTAAAATTATTCATGAACGAATGGTTGTAAAGGGTTGGTCAAGCATTAAAGATGGTCTGCCCTTTTCTGGGATTAAACAGGAGTTATGTTATTCTTGGTGAATACGTGCCAAAAGGGACTAGATAACAGCAGTTACCTATGGTAATACGTTAACAAAATTACGTATGACAATTGATTATAAACATTCAGGTTTTTGTCAAAAAGAAGTTCTTCTTCTTTGTGACAATGTGTGAGTTCACAAGGTAGAGATAGTCGAATCCATCCTTCGTGAGTTTTTTGAACTGGACCATTCCATGTAGTTTGGATTTAGCTATGTCTCACTTTTGTTCTGTTTAGAAATTTAAAGGAGTGTCTCAGACGATGTCGTTTTGCAAATTTTGTGTAATCAATTGAAAGAGGGAACGGATACCTATTGTTAACATGTTTGATGGAATAAAATTGGGGCGGGTGGCGCAAATGCTTTGAAGTTAAGGGACATTGCGTTGAAAAATTAATTTATTAAAAAAAATCTTGTGTTTCTTTGTAAGGTAGTAAACTTTTCTAATTACTCTATGTATGTACAGTCTTGAAGCATACGTTATTGGTACTATCCTCCCAGTTATTTAGTTTTAATGCAGTTATTTGAATTAATAGCTAAATAAAATTCACAAAATATTTACCTTATTTAATAATAAAAAATTAACTTAATATTAAATCTACTCACTAGTGATAAATATTTGGATTGTGTTTCTGGATCATCGTCGTTATGACCAACGGCAAGGATAACCCTAAGACCAGGAAAACGACGTTTAAGGTCTGTGACTGACCTGTAATTATCTTGTGTGATGTCGTATTTCTCATTTTGTGCAACTAATTTGTAGTTATCACCGTTAATTCGAGCGGATTTGTAGACTAAGTGTGAGCAAAATTGGAGGGCAGGTTCTATGAATTGCAGATCGAATTTTCCTTGACCTGAAACAAATATAACAGGTCTGTAGATGCGTTCTTGTAAAGCATGAATTCGAATAACAAATATGTATTTAAATGTATTTTTGATGTTTGTTATTTTATATAATATTAGTCATGTTTACAATATCATTAGATACGTTGAATATATCAACTCTCTTGATAACCTTTGTAATCTCGGAATATTTCTGGAATATAGAAAGTGCTAATTATTTTTTATTTTGTTCAATGGACATAAAAATTAACATAAGCTACAAGAGACAAGGTTAAGCGTTTATATTACCCACCTTGAGACAATAAAAGTCTAGTGACTAATAATATATTTCGTTAATGTCTTGAAAGGTCCGTCACGGTTCTAGTCACTGATAACAATTTATTTATACAACCGATATAAATATTTATTAACACTCTTTTGAACTTTCGTATGAGATTAAATATATACAATATTACATGATAACAATATTAGTTTAAGTTATTATTATATTATTATATTATTATTATATTATTATTTATATGGAAACATATGGATTTTATAGGAATTTTATTACCAAATAGGTCATGGGACTTAATTATAAGACAACATAACTAAAAGAAAGCAATTATATTAACGTAGTAGTTAATTTTACTGACTAATAACCAAAAAAATCAAGACAGCAAAATTATTAATTAAATACAATGAATTACAAATTACGTTGATGGGAGTTTTCTATAAGCAGCTGGCCCTAGGTACAAGAATTCTAAAAGCACAATCACTTTAGGATTGTAGACGGGAATATTAAATTCGAAATCAAAGAAGATGCTAAGATCTCTAATTTCTGATTTCCTCAACGGAAGATTCATAAACACTATATGCATAGCTAATGGGAGAAGAAAGATGTGTTAGAAGATATACAATACATTCTTCAATGTTGAAATTCAGTGTAAAATCTCAACACCAAATAACCAACTTATCAAGGTACTCCCGAGGGTGAAAGCAGTCAACAATGGTATTCTTCTTGTTATAAATTTTAATATTATCAGCAAAGGCAAGAACTGACCAGTTACGAGACAGTAGTCAGTCATTAATAAACAAAATCAATAATAAAGGACCAAAATTCGAGTCATTGTAGAAATTAACATCTGCAATCGTATAAATAGGATTTTATTAAGACCAAAGATTGAGGAAGTAAACCAAAGTAACTCAACTTATGCAGCAGAATATTATATTCTATAGTGAGAAAAGCGCGTGAAAGGTCGATATATATATAACATCAACCTTCCTATCCGACTTATTGAGAAAAGGAAAAAAGCTAAATTTATTAGTGTTTTTATAAATAGTGGAATAAAGATATTTTTATACACTTTCGTGAAATTTGATAATATTGAAAAAGGTCGGTATTTATGTAATTAGTAGTAATAGAAACCATATAACATTCAAGTTTTTTTTTAATAATTTTTACGTGTGGAATCAATGTAATATGTATAAATAGATCAAGCTTCTTGTTTAAATTATTATGGAATAAAATAGATTACTCTGGTACATTCTGGTAGTTCGGTGCGATTCTCTCGACTTACCCTGTGTATATTACTACGATCAGGTGGATTTAAATTACTCTCTTTTATTAAATATTTTTAACATCACTATGTTTGAAGATATGAAGATACGATGAATTACGTAGTTTTTAAAAATAGTTCAAAAATTATTAATTCTGATGTTATGTTACAGTGTAGTGGATCAATTGTCATAATGTTTATCGCTAAATTAAATCAAAGTCGTAATTTTCTCTACTAAAGTTGATTTTTAAGTAAATTATTTTTTATTAGTTATTATTTTAGTAATCATTATTTATTATTTTATGTAAACTATTAATTTAGTAAAACCAACGTTTGTCGAGAAATTTTCATTTGGAACCCCTAAGAAAGGAAACTGCACAGGTTTCTGAATGCATAAAATAATATGTAAAAGGTGTTTTCTGGCATTTATTTTTAAATAAAATATTTTATTGCTTTTTGTTATATATCTATGTTCCTATCATTTAAAATATGGTTTCTTATTTTTGGCAGGTAACCGCAGGCATTGACACCACGAGAATATTGCCTTGGAAAAAATTCACGGATAGGTTGCTTATATCTCATTATGAAATTAGTACATTCACAGGAAATTAATAATTACGTTCAGTCATGCAAAAATGTAACTAATTTATTATGGCTTGAATTTAAAATTTCAATTTTGATATTGTTAATAAAAACTAAATGGAAAGATTTTTTTCAATGAATAATTTCAAATAAATATATTAATAAGTTGCCATTAGATTTTATAGGTACTGTGGTTATGTAGAAAATATTTGTATTATCTAAAAAAGATTTACGATCTTGAAAATGAGAAAATAAACATGACACCCCAAACTAATGCAATTTTACTTACAAAATTGGTTAATGCGGATCGTTTTAATTTATCCAGTTACATATACAACATATGCTAATTTGGTTGTTTTAATGATTTGTTTCAACCCACTCTAATATTCATTGGTATAGACACCTACCTATGTGAGAATATATGGCAATTCAATTATTTTAGCATCTAAGCAATCATGTAAATACACAAATATCTACATCTTCGTACCACACTTATGAAATACATACATAATTGAATTATCTAACAAATTTTTAGATTATATTTTATTAAAATACTCTTTAGAAGACAAATGAAATAAAAAGAAAATCAATTACACAACAATATTATTATTTAAGAAGTGTTATTTGGTATTTCAGTTACATATGACTATTAAAAAAAATATATAATAATATACATTTTACATATATCAATATTTCTCGTAGATATGTGAAAACTTTTCTTTAAATTTGGATAAAGAAAGAGTTATATTGGGTTGTCGAGAAAGCTATGACTCATTTTCGGAATAGAAAGGGCTATTTCATTTATGTAAGTGGTAGTCATTCGCATCTATCTTTATACTATGCCATATGACAGCTGACAGTTCATTTTGTTAAAAGATTGAGTGATTTGGTAGTGTGTTTAAACTTTTATAATAAACTAGAAAAGAAAGGCCAAAACGTGCATTTTCTTGAATATTCTACTTTTCGTAAAAAGGATAAACGCACGTCAAGTTCGCGAAAAATTTCATTTCCAATGACAGTGTTCTGCAAAAATGTTAATGCCAACTATATTTCACGAAAAATTGCAGAAATGTTAAAGCGTTTATTATTCAAGCGTTTATGAACCTGTATAAAATTAGTAGACACTTTTAATGAAGCAAGAATGTAACGTATGGATAATTTCCCGTGAAAGCAGATTTTTTGCCGCAATATTTTTTTATATAAAGTGACGCCACCATAACTAAAGTCATGAAAGCGTAGAGGTATAACTACGAAACCGGCTTCAGAATTAGATGCTTTTTAGTGTTAACGATCTATGCACCGCAGATTGCAATTTTTTTAAAACATAGCAGTGGTCTGCCAACTTAATAGCCAGAGGGTATTATACTGATACGAAGTTCGAAACTTTTGCGCAGAAAAATTAATATTACTAGACCTTTAGCCCTAGCTTTGCTGGGTCACATCACTTGCCGCTGTAAATGTACGTTGCAAAGGAGTGCAAAGAGTATTATACTGATGCGGGGCTGTTTTGAATAAAAATTTGATCATTGCACTCTAAAAAAGTGTTTGTTACTGCTTTTCTTCTTCATTATTTCCAAGAGTTTAATCTTGAACGATTGAGACTACTGTATTTTAAGTGTATTTTTTAAACTTATTATAATTCTTTTTGAAATGTTTACGTCGTTTACAGGCAAGTTGATATTAAGTTGTTAGCAGACCACTGCAAATTAAACACAAGAAAATAATTTGCAATCTGTGGGGCATAGATCGTTTATGGCAAAAATGGCAAATTTTGAATCTGGTTTCGTATACAATTTTTTGGTGTTTGTTATGGTGGGCTGCCTAGTTAATATCAAGTTAGTATGCCACTGTGAATTTAATATTTTTATTTTTGCGATCTGTGGGGCATAGATCGTTTAGGACAGAAAAATAAATTCTGAATTCAGTTTGGTATTTGTATCACTACTCTTTCATGGTTTTTTGATGTGGCTTTAATAGCAATAAATGTTGCAGCAAAAAAACCTCCTTCTACGTTCTTCATGAGCTCAAAAAAATTCTCTTGACGGCGTATATAAATATCTGCGATATACTCCTTAAACGTGAGGGAAATCATCCTTGTAAAACAACAGATAACTGATGAGAAATGGATTATTTACGACAATGTGACAAGCAGTCTTGGTCCTGAGCTAAAATTCATTTCAAATGTCATCGAAAGCAGACATTCATCAGAGGAAGGTTTTGGTTCCACTGTGGATTTTAAAGGTGTCATGTTTTCCAAAAGCTCCTACTAAGTAAAAAAAAACTAATAATTTCAAGTATATACTGTCGGAAATTGGACAATTTGAGCGAATCCATTATCTAGAAACGTTCAGAATTCGTTAAAAGAGTGGTATTTCTTCTCAACATCTGGATGGTTTGTTCTGCAACTCTGATTATGCATAGTCAGTTGCTTCGTCTCTTCTAAACTCGGCGCGGCCTAATGTTCAACTTAGATGCGGTTGTAATTCAGCACTTTGTAAAGTCTTTCGCCGATATAAATCTTTCTATGAACGAGGAATTATGAAGCTCGCCGAAAGAAGACAAAAAGTTATCAAGGAAAACGGGCAATACACAAATGATTCATCTTTCTTTTATATTAATAAATAACCTGGTAAATTTTAATGGAGACTATGGTTGATTAAATTAATCAAGGAAGGTTAAAGGAAATGGGTTATATTAACCTTAATTGATTAATATATAACCTATGAAAGACACACACAAATACGTCATAAATTTTCCAACAACCCAAGAAGATAATAGATACCACTTTTTTCAAATTTTAGTTACAGATGCTAAATGCAGTTCTAGTATGTAATATTTTAAATACATATGTTAAATTCAAGTGTTCAAGAATGATCGGTAGTTTTATACGAGCACATGAGATTACATATATAGTTACAAAATATTTATTTACATCACAGACATATAGAATTTTTTAGATTGTTATAATGCAATACATACAAAATATAAAGAGTGAGTGAGAAAATAAGTCGCTGAACATTCTAATTAAATATTCATAAGTGGTTATCTTGTTCGTATGTTGGTGTACGTGGCATTATTATCGATGCAAGGTTCATCGAATCAATGTAATATGTATAAATAGTTCAAGCTTCTTGTTTAAATTATTATGGAATAAAATATATTATTCACCTTCTTAAACAGCTCTTGTGTGTTTTAACATTTCGTTCGTAATTTGGGTTTTTTTCACTACTTATTGTAACCAGGGTTAGAATATCAAATCACTAGGACATTTTAATGGAAGGTTGTTTTGTTTTTAGAAGGTTCTATGTGTAATATTATTTTATTTTTCTTCATTTTTACTACAGTTTTATATTTACAGCTTGTGATATGTTACTAATTGAATTTGAATGTACTCAATAGACTGCTATAGAAGTTATTTGCTTAGAATTATATTTTATAATTCTCACCACTAATTTTGATAAAATTTGTTCTTGTTTTCAAATTTATTTAGGTTTTTTTCATTCATTCATTGAATAACAAGCTGCTCTTATAGTCTATTTAATTTTTTTGACAAATTATAATGCGCAATTTTGTATGAAGTTCAAATGAAGAAATAAGTTCTTTTCGCTGATTATGTATTTCCTTACCTATATATTGTTACCTTACCTAAATATTAATGTGAAACTAGAAGACCAACAATTGTGCAGTTAAAGTAACCAACAGAATGGAATATATGTATTTTAATATAAAATTTAAAGATTAAGTTAAAAGATCAAAAATTGAACAACAATAAAACATCATCTTTCTGTGTGAATAGAAATAAGTTAAGGAGTGGTTTGACATTTAACAGAATTGTTTAAAAACATTTGAAACGCGACATCCATTGCTCTTTTCTTTTGAGATTGACGAGGACTTTAATATGGCCATACTTTAGCCACATTTTACTGTCTCTTGGTTAGTCTTTCAAACAAATATTGTTAATTAGGAATTGGTAGTATAAGTTCTACTAGGAAGACTATACTGGGTTAACCAAATAGTTTATGAAAAATAGAAAAGAAATAATTTAATAAATCGGCTAAGATTTAAACATTGACCTTTCATACTCTTTTAGTCTTGCTAATTCTAAATAAACAAAATGTCATTATGTATAATTATTAAAGTTCTTTAAATATTTTATTACAGAATGTCTGTTTATACTGCTCAAAAACAAATCAAAATAATTACGACGTATATAAGTTCTTTAAGTATCAAAATTTGAGAGGAGTTTGCAGCTTCACATATTAATTCCTCATTCTAGTAATTTTGATGCCAAGGATGTATCTCGTTCTGGAAGGCCAGTTGAGCATGATAAAACAAAATAAAGGTACTAATTGAATCAAATCGCGGAATAACAGTAAGAGGAATTGCTACGATATTAAGCTTGTTCATTCCACACCAAGGCCGAGTATTTTGGTCCCATATGATTTCAAAGAAGACTTACTCCATCGCATTGACGTCTATGATTTGGTGCTAAAACCTGAAGAAAATAATCCATGTCTGAGGCGAATCATAACCGATGATGAAAAACAGTCTGTTTACAAACAATGTTGAATGCAAATGATCATGGAATAAAAAATAGAGCTAGGTTAAAGCATTTCGAAAGCCGATATTCATAAAGAAAAATTATGTTCTCGGTTTGGTGGAATTGTAAGGGAATTTTTTCTTAGTTTTTGCCAGATAATTCCACAATTAATTGTGTGCTTCGATGAAACAGTCGTGACTAAAATTGATTGACAGAAAAAAGGTAGTGCACGTCGGGTCCGACAAAATATTAAACACTTCTAATATAATTTAGAAGTTACTTTTGTCATTTGCTAAAACTTTTGTGACACTCGGTGCTGTAATAATTACTAAATTTTCTAGTAATTTTAAATAATGTGTTCCATATTTTTATTATAGTTTTTTGACGTTATGGAAATAAATACGCTCTGTCATAGTGGGATTACTCTGTCTGATGATTTCGACATTCGAAAACTTTCGTGACTAACTATTTATATAATAATAATAATATATATAATTAATATACACTCCCGCTCATGGAAGTATGGACACTTGATTAACTTTTATATAACGATCATAAAGCTTATATTAATGTCAATAAATAGCGATAGTATTAAGATATATTCTTCAACAAATATAATAGCTATTGCATCTCAATAGCATTGTACAATAATTCCAACTATATATAAACAAGATTAATGGTCCGGTCATTAAGAAGGGACTAAAGTCTAGAAATTTACCTGAAATGAGTAGGTTACCCTACTACTACCTCCTTGTGCCCATCAGTAGATCATTGAACGTGCTTGTGTGAAGTTGTCTATTTTGTAAGCGAATAGTGTAATTTCTGTTTAGAAAATGGCACGGGGAAAGCTTCTTGATAGTAGAACACGATCAGCGATACTTACTTTGCGTCATGAGGGGTATTCAGTTTGCGGCATTGGCGAAAAATTAAAAGTGAAAAAATCGACAGTGAATCTCACAATTCGTCGGTTTCAAGAAACTGGCAGTCTGGAAGACCGTAATCGGTCGGGACCATCGAGAGGTACTTCCAAAGCTGACGACGAAAGAATTAAATTAATTAGCAAAAGAAATAGAAAATTAACGACACCTGAAATAACAGCTGAATTAAATCAGGCCCGTGCTAAAATAATTTCTGTGAGTACAGTAAAACGATGATTAGTGGAAGCAAAATTGCAAGGTCGCGTTGCCTCACGGAAACCATTATTACGACGTGGAAATAAGCAGAAACGACTTCAATGCGCAAGGTTACACAATAATTTGACAATCAATGAGTGGAAGAACGTACTGTGGAGTGACGAATCGAATTTTAAGTGTCGGGCAAAAGAGAAGGATTTTCGTCAGACGATCGGCGCGAGAAAAAATGTTGCCAGATTGCATAGCTCCAACGGTGAAACATGGGGGGTGGTTCTGTTGTAGTCTGGGGCTGTTTTTCATTAGCCGGAATGCGAGATTTGATAAAAATAGGTGGTATTATGAGAAAAGAGAATTACCGAGAAATTCTGGAAAATCACATTTTACTGTCAGGCCTGCAATTAATCGGTAATAATTTTGAATTTATGCATGATAATAACCCCAAACACACGTTGTTGTTGTGTAAAAATTACCTTGAGGTGGAAAAAAAATGAAAATATTTTGAAAGTAATGACATGGCCGTCTCAGAGTCCAGATCTCAAGCCCATTGAATTATTATGGAGTGAACTCAATAGAAGAGTTAGAAAGGAATGTCCAACATCGAAAGAATAACTTTGAAATATTTTACAAAAAGGAGCAACACCATTACACCAGATGCAATAAGAAAATTACTAGAACGAATGTCCCGAATAACAAAAGCTGTAATCGCCGCGAACGGTGATTTCTTCGATGAACAGAAAGTATAATTAATATAATATATAAGTATATTAGGAATAAGTTTAATGAATTATAATTTTAATTTTTATTATATAAAGAATCAATAAATATTAATTTTTGTTCAATTTCGTTGATATTTTTTATTTTTTTTTCCTGTTGTTGCTTGATATAGTTGCTGTCCATACTTCCGTGAGCGGTAGTGTATACTACGAAAAACACGAAAGTATGTATATCCAATCATAATCAAAGTATATATTTTATCGGCACTCTTCAAAAAAATTAGTTTTTGTTTAAACATAATAGCAGAAAGTAAGTCACAATTAAGCAATTAATTATTTATACAAAACCGTGGACTATGCAATTTTCTTCAATCAAAGAATGACTCGACAAAATTCGCTCCGTCAAAAAAAGCACAATAAATTTCTTGATCTGCGTCAATGTACAAAGTTTCAAAGTATAGGAATTTAGAAATTGACAGAGTTAAGAATGTTTTTCTTTCAGGTATGTTTTTTAGATGTTTTAAAAACATTTTTACAAGAATCGTTTTTGTTACGTATGTATAAGTGAAAAACTGGAATTTTAGATGAACTAAGGTTTATAAGAGGCTACCAGTTTAGTTTTAGTATACAATAAAGTCATTTTTATTTTACCTCTTTTATTTAAAACGGGAAGTAGTATTTAAATAAAGAACTTTTTTTAAAGAAATTTGAGAAAAATACGAAAGTGAAATTACAGAAAAATTACAAAAAATATTTCTTTATATTAATTATATCTCTTTGGAGCAAAAATATATTAAAAACTCTTTCTTGTCCTTATAAAAAACTTTTTGTAATTTTGTGGTCAACGATAATAGTGAATATAGAATGACACCGAATAAACGCTCTTAATGATGTTTTAGAAAATGAGCTTATTTAAAAACAAAACTTTTTTGTGTTTGTAATCCCAGAAGTTAGTCACATGACTAATAAAATTTGTTTTTGATTCTAGAGTAGTTAATTTTCATGAATAGGTTTTCTCTTTTTAACAAAAAAAATCGGAACATTGATCTATTTTTTCGATAAGTATTTGTTGGAAGTGTTTCCTTTATTAATATATCGACATGCGTTTCTCAAATTTTCAGTGGGTATAACAAAGCTGATAAATATAGTCCAAATCTTTAAATTATATAATATGTTTTTTTACATAAATGGCATAATTAGGTCATCTTTATTTTAGGCATTCCGATTTGTTTTTTATTTTGTTTAAAGTCTCTTAATAGTCTATTATTTATTATTATTTCTATAGCTTATTTACTCATGAACATTTTTTGAAAATGTGTAACAATTATTACTAGAAGAGAATATCTAAATACTTGCTTTTTCGCGAAAGTGACCTTCAATACATCGAAAGATCATCTCATTCACACCTTCAATAGATGACTGTCCATCGAACTTTTACTTTTTTTTTATTTTAAAATCAAAAGTTATATTATTCATAAATTGCATAGATTTAAATCGTAAAGCAAAAATTCTTAAAAATGAATTTGTTATTTACCTTCTCTGAAATTGGCTTGACTGTCGTAGTAACATACAACTTTCGATTGGGCATTGATATGTGAAAAGGCTGCTAACAGCACTATTGCAAGCAGTAGTGACCGCATTATCTCAAATTTATTTAACAAACTGACCACCTAAACTAACTCTTGCAAGTTTACAGTGAAATAAATATGCTCGTAGGCAGACGTCATAATTATATATATTTAGTGGGGAGTATTAGTTCATCGTGTGTTAATAAATTTATGTCATATTGTTTAGTTTCATTAAATTATACGATAAAGATGGTTCTTGGAAATTATAAAAGTAACATATTTTTAAGTAAAGTCAAAACAGCAGTTTTATCAGTTTCTTTCTTTTACGTGTACTTTTGTAAATAACAGTACTTGGAAAGAAAGATAACGTAGTATGTGTTTAAAGTACATACAGACAAATATATATATGTATGTTTCTAAATATTCGTTTATAAATGCAATTGACTGACGCAAACAAGATCTCTTTGAAACCATTACATCAATCAGCGATGGCTTGAAGTAAAATAAATAGGTTTACCACCTATACTCGCAAAGGTTAACTGGGTTGATTATATTGTTTGCAATAATTTGGCCTATACTTAAATCGGACATAAATCTGGAAAGGCGTTGAATTTCCATCTGTTTATTTATCTATAAACGTATACAAAAAAGTTCCAATAATAAATTTTCGATGAAATTCTTTTTATGTAAACAATTAAACATACATCTACACAAAAGATAAACTGCACAGTTTGCAAACGATACATCGATATTTTCCAAATATTAATGTATCACTTCTAAACATTAGTATTATATGCATTAAAAATATTAATACTTCGGCGTTATTTAAGAACGATGTTTTTGCATTGTTCGTCATGATTATTAGTTATAGATTGATAATTGAGTAAAAATCGCAAAACACTTAAAATTTTTGTGGTTTGTGGTAAGGACAATAGTAACAATAAGTTTGTATATAGTTATGGAAATTTTGCAATTTTTATTTGTGACGGCACCGTTCTCAGCTGAGCGTTCATGTGAAAAGAAAAAAATACTAAAATGACTTGATCTTCACGGGCGGAAGATGCAGAATTTTCTTATTTACAGTCACGAAACTATTTTTTCAGATTATTTCTAATTTACTTCTGCTTCACCCACAATTGTAAATTCAATAAAGTTATTTAAATAAAATCTATTACTTCTACTGGAGCGATCAATTTTTATCGGCGTGGCAGGGTAGGAGCTGATATTTTAAGTGCCTAAGTACGTATTGTATATACCAACGAACATATAATAGTCTTGGTTTATTACATATTTTTTTAATCTTTCTTAACATCTGAAAAACATCGATATATTGCTCAAAAATATCGACTTTTTCAAATATAGATGTGTTTTACATTATACATTTCATTAACAACGATGTTTTTTAAAACGATTTTGCTTCTCTGGGGAATATGTCGAAAGAAAAATCAGAAATCATACACAGCAACATTTCTAAAAGGCAAGTAGCTGTAAGGGAAACTAATGGAGGCCTATCAAAATACTAAACAGATTTTATTTAATTTTATATATTATTTTTGTCAAGTATAATATAAATGTAACAAAATCATTTTATATTCAAAAAGGCAAAGAAACAAACTCTCCTAGCATATGTTCAACATTGTTTATTTTCTGCTGAAGATGATAACGTAGTTCTCAAAAGCGTATCTAGGATAGGTGTATTAATATGGTAAGAGTTTCTTTATCTTTCGTTTATTCACTTAGTCAACCTCCAACGTAATTTGCGAAAATTTTTGTCACATTCGATATTAGAATGTTTACCAAATTGTCTTGCTCTTTTAAATAATAATAGCTTTCATATTGTTGCGAAAAATTTTTAACGTTACTAAATGGAAATAAATATTGTTTATCAAAATCCGATGTTTGCATTTAATGATTTTCAACATTCGTGAGGTGT
This sequence comes from Dermolepida albohirtum, assembly GCA_031893035.1. Lineage (NCBI taxonomy): Eukaryota > Metazoa > Arthropoda > Insecta > Coleoptera > Scarabaeidae > Dermolepida > Dermolepida albohirtum. Next base: position 111,016 of record JAVIWB010003562.1, on the reverse strand, counting down.
ATAAAAACTTTTAAATTTTAATGAGTAAATTATGTCCTATATTACATACTCGTATATAACAGTTTGATAAACTCAGTTCAATGTATTTGTAACTAATAATTACGATAATATTTTTCATATAATTTTTTTTATCACATGTATAAGTAGTAAATTTCAAATTACTGTATCTTTTATATTATAAATAGAACTTCAACCGTATTCAAAGATAAACTGAAAAAAATCTTATTTATGTTTCATTGATAAATATACAACCGTTCCTTTATGTTGATATTTGTTTTTTTAATAACTCAGTATATCAGATTTATAACTTTCTTTATTTTCTAAAACTAGAAGTATTCTTTAAATCATATCTTAAATTTAAGAATGGTTTAACTTAAACTAACATAGGCAACCAAATTACCACGTGCTTATTCGAAAAGATTCTTAAAGGATCAATTTTATTATTTTCTAATTGCATATTCTATTTATTACCTTTGGTTTGTTACTTTAAAAAGATATGGTTTCCAATTATTAAATCTCAACATATATAAATGAAATATTTTCAGTCATTTTCACGCTAAACGTACAAAATTATATAGATATTTAAAGTACCTAATTTCATTCAACATATTGACAAATGTATTTTGACATTGCAGGTTTGAACAGGTTAAATAATTATTATGATTTTTGGATTACTTAAGATTATAAATTCGTAAATATGGCATATGTAAATGTAAAAGACTGGTCTGTTGACCAAGTAACAGAATGGATAAAAGGTATTTATACAAAAATTGTATCCTAACAGTCAGATTTATTGTTGTTCAATTCCTGTTTACATATTGTCTTTTATGATCATTACAGGTCTGGATAATGTCATATTACCATATACAAACTCTTTTTTAAATAATGGGGTAACAGGAAACCAATTATTACAGTTTCGTGCTGATGACTTGGAAAATTTAGGTGTTAAAATAATTGGGCACCAAGAAATAATTCTGGAAGCAGTAGAGCATTTAAGAAACTTTGTATGTTGAAATTTATGCCTATTTATTTATTTTTATATATTCCTTACAATGTATTTTTGTAGCATTATGAACTAGAAAAAGAAAATATTCAGTTATTTGCTTTAAGATTATCATGTGCTGCAAATTCTTTATTTAAGGAATTGCAGTATGCTGGAGATAGTTCTGAAACAGTTCAAACTGAAACCATGACTGGTGTACATAACATTATATTAACAGTAAAACCTTTAGTTTGTTGGCTAAAAAGGTGTTTACTTTAATTATTTTTATATTGTACATGTTTATCACATAAATTTTAGGTCACCTTTTGTAAATGACAGAGAATATTTGGATAGCCAAATACAATTATTGAGGTTATGTGTGGAAATGGCTTTTACAGCACACAGAGATAAATTTTCAGAATCCCCAGTAAGAACAATTCGCAATAATTGTGAAAAATTAGTTCGTTTAGCTGATTATATAATTCAAGTAAAATATTTAATATACTAAAAAAATAGAATCACATAGACAATTTACAGGATGTAAAAGACCCACTAATATTGCAACCAGCATCTTTGGAATTAACTACTTTAAGAAAAAAAGAACAAGAATTAGGTTTATATATATTTCCTAGTTATTTGTACGTACATCAGATTGCAGAAGTGAAACATGGGTCTCCAGCACATTTAAGTCGAAAAATTGAAAAAGGCGATGAAATTGTGCAAGTAAGTTTTTTGTTTATCAATATATATATATATATATATGTATATATATATATATATATATATATATATATATATGTATATATACATATATTTGAGTATGCTCTGCTTTTTTCCGTAGGTAAATTATCAAACAGTTGTTGGATGGCAAAGAGAAAAAGTTATGTTACTCCTTCAGGATTCTTCACCTGAAGTACTTTTAACTTTAAAGAAACGTCCCCAACACACGAAGGTGTATGGACCAATATATATGAAACCATATCGTCTTCCAAGTAAGAAACGAGGAACCCCGTATTCTAGATGGAATGAAAATTTGCCTTCTCCAAGACTGCTTACTATAAATGATTTGCCACAAATCCCTATTCCTAAGTAAGTTATTTAATTATGGTGTGGTTATTAGTATATAGTTATCTATATTTTTTAGACCAACTGTTAAATCTTCCTTACAAGAACTTGAAAGTGAATCTAGTAGTGATAATGATACTGATACCCCAGATAGTCCCCTAAATGAACCACCTACTTCACTTTTCCCTCTGAAATCTAGACCAGTACTACAGAGAAGAAACACAATAACTGGGGCCAGTCCAACTAGCACAAAGCCATATCCAGGAATAGAACAGGTAATTCATTGTCCTTAATTAGTCATAAATACTTTGCATTCTACATGTAAGTTCTTTTTGAACATACTATAATTAGATTTAGTGATTAATAAAAAGTATTTTTAATCTTATTTATTGTATAGGGATATATTTAATTGAGTAGAGAAATATATATTTTCTCATTCATTTCATTAAAAGAAATATGAAGTCAAAAATTGCCTAAAACAATTTAGTTCAAAAAATTAGTTTTCGCTAAACAAAATACAAAGGGTACTAGGAATGTTTTGCAATATGACGCAACAATGAATCGTAGGAAGCTACTTGCTGCTGCATGTTGAGACATGTTCATACGTGCATAGTAGCCGCCGCGCCATGTCGATGGGCTCAGTTATTCATTAGCAGTGAGAGAAGGGTAGTTTTGCGTTATAATTTCGTACGTGGTTTAAACATAGACCAGTGCTTCGAAGAAATGACTTGCACTAGGTGATGTTTGTCCACATCGCGCAACGATATTCAGGTGGTATAGAGAATTCCAAAGGGGAAATTTAACTGTGGAAGATGCTGAGAGGCCGGGCAGGCCACGAACGTCAGTTACGGAGGAAAACGTTACTACTGTAAGGAAGATGCTTGGTGAGGACAGGCGAGCGACCTACCAACAGATAGAGAGTACTTCAGGTCTAAATGCACACCAGCAGTTTGTTCGATTCTACATGATCATTTGCACGTGAAGAAACTTTGTTCTCTCTGGGTGCCGCATCGACTGGCTGAAGACGTATGACTTGGTGTCGGGAGATGCTAAAAAAGTTTAATAAGGAACAATCTCGGTATGTGAACAAAGTCGTGACAGGTGATGAGACTTGGCTGTACTATTACGATGTGCCTACCAAAGCTCAAAACAAAGTTTGGGTCTTTGATGATGAGGACACACCCGTAGTTGTCAGAAAATCCCGATCTGTGGAGAAGAAAATGATAGCTGTATTTTGCAAATCGAGTGGAATTGTGGAACGCGTCGTTTTAGACATACAGAAGACAGTCACAGCTAAGTGGTATACTAAACAGTGCCTGCCTAAAGTCATTGGATCTATGAAGAGCCTGCGGTCAAAGTCCAGAATGGACACCTGGTTCCTCTATCACGATAATGCTCCAGCTCACCGCGCCAAAGCCTGCACCGAATATTTGACCACGACAGGATTGAAATTTCTCGAGCAACCTTCCTACAGTCCAGATCTTGTTCCCTGCGACTTTGCACTGTTCCCGCAAGTGAAAATAAAGCTGGGGGGGGGGGGGTTCCAGCGACGAGGACCTTCTGCGGACTTGGGACAACGAGTGTGCTTCACTCCCTAGTGAAACTCGGCAGAACTGGTTTAAAGATTGGTTTCGCAGGATGGAGAGGTGTAGTGTGTGTAGAGGAAATTACTATAAAAAAATTAAATAAACAAAGCTGTATTGCAAAACTTTAGTATCCTTTGTAAGTTGTCAGAGGAAAAGGGTATTTTTTTTCTGATGCTGTTGTTATTTTATATCAATTTTACATAAACATTTTACTTAGTTCTTAAATATAATGTTGAATTTCATCTACCTACCACATTTGTTCCTCAAATGAATGTATAATACAATAATGATAACAAATACTTGTAAAGGAGACGATAAGTAGAGATATTGTATAATAGGCAAAACATAATAAAAAATAGGTCGCGATATTTCATAATCGGTCCTTTGTAGGCTAAAAGTTAAATAAAATAGCGTTTGAAGTAAAAATACAGTGTGTATATTGTTTGCGAAAAGTATATTGTTTATTATCGTAATGTCGCAAAATCATATGTTAAACTACTACTTTATATTGAAATATTTACTACACTGTTCCAAATTGTGCGCAATAGAATTAAACTACAGGAAAAGATGAACTAGAATGAAGTAAATGTAGAATACATCGAAAATGTTCATAAAAAGTCAAGTATTCTCTCTAGACGCTTGAAAAATTATATTCTCTGTACAAGAAAAGTGATCAAAGAATTGCTTAATCGCAATATGAGTTTCCTTTTAGATAAATTCGCCATTTCTGTTAAATGTGTTTTAGAAAGCGGACACTGAAGAATATAATGTTGATATTCATTACGTTCTCAATATTAATTTTTTTTATTAGAAAACCAAACAATCGAATTAAGGTGCAAATTCCAAAGAATAAAATTATTATTGCGTACTTAGACCGCGTGGTATGAACATGTTTAGTTGGAAAGACTTTGGGGAAAAAGTTGGTAGAGACTCGGAAATAATTTGCTTCCATAGATCTACAAAAAAATTAAAAATGTAAATTCAGGCTGAATGTAATCTCGGTGTATAAACAGAGTAAGTCAAATAAAATTATAAGGATAAGAATTTACCATATTGCTCTTCAAATTACATATAGATTTCAGTAATATAGTGTCACTAACGCAAATATTTAATAAAATGTAAGAATGAAGACACCAACATAAATTGTTAAGGGTAAATTTTGATGCAGGCTGTGGTTAATTAGCTTAATCAAATAAGGTTAAAATAACCCCTTTTTACAATAATTTTCATATTCTGTATACGTATTTCGACAACTAAGTTGTCATCATTGGCAGATAATTAATCACAGTGTCGAAATACGTATACAGAATATGAAAATTATTGTGGAAATGGGTTATATTAACCTTATTTGATTAAATAAATTATTAAGAGATTGAATTAATATGCGGAATGTTCTTTACCACTCTGTAGTATTTATCCTTTACTAGGATATGACAGTGCAGATCAAAGTGAACGTCTCGTGTAATTTTGTAAACAATGGAAAAAATGAGTTGATAAAATACTTTCATTTGAGAGGTTTAACACCCACTGAAAGTCAACGCAAAGTTGTATTCAACACTATTAGAATTTGCTCCTTTATTTTCTCAAATGTTACTGAAACAAAAATATGTAACTCTAGATTTTTCATAATCTGTAATTGATTAAAATTATGGTTAACGTTCTCATCGTCACCAGTAATGTTAAATGTTTGAGATGGTGTAAACATATATGATATTTTGTTTTAGGTTCTTTTAATTTTTGTAATAAACATAAGGTGTTTAGTGAAAACTGGATGTACTATATAAATAAAAGTAATCGGCATATTTTTTGATCGAAAACGATTGAGGAAATAGATACCCTTTTTCCATTTACTGAATTAATTACACATGTTTATTATTATTGTTTTTATAGTATTCGTTTTTTAAGACACCTTTGTAAATATTTCTTTATTATTAATTGAATTAAATTAGAATTCTTAAATTATATATGTAAGAAATATACTCGTAAATGTTTCGAAATTTCTATGGGAATGGTGTTTCTAGTAATCTTGAAAATTTGATTAAAATACATATGTTATGTACATTAAATAATACATAAATACATTTATTAAATTCACAATTTATAGTGATTTATTTTATTATAAAATTACATTTATTTTATTGTTACCAGGGAAAATAATTAGGGCCGCTTATTAACATGGCATTTTTATCGTGAATATATTTACTAGCTTCACCCAAACCAAGATCGATCGTCATAGTAATAATAACAGTAATCCATGCCTCCTTATTCCGGCTTAACCAGTTACAGGGGGCATTAACATGTCATGAGTTATTGTTACACCTCTTTGGTTGTCAGCATTCATTTAAACAGAATGAAACCATAAAAAACTTGATTGGGCATACCAGGTGTACCGGAAAGTTATTACCGGTTTTTTAATAAGAAAAATTACATAATTTTCAAGAAAATAGAAAAATTTATTTATTCAAAGTATTGGCAATTTAATTTTACACATCTTGCCCATCTTTCAAGCAATTTATGGATGCCATCCCAAAAAAACTGTTTGTCTTTTGAGTAAAACCATTCATCGAGCCATTGTCTAACTTCTTCGAAATTAGTGAAGTGCTGCTCTGCAAGCGCGTGTGCCATTGATGCAAAAAGATGATAGTCGGACGGGGCAAGGTCTGCGGGTGCGATAGTATGTCCCATCCAAGTGATTCCTTGACCGGTTTTGTTCTGGACGTTTTTCTATCAATGCATGGTTCAAGTTGATAATTTGTTGTCGGTAGTGACCAGCAGTATGTGTTTCGCCAGTTTCCAACAGTTCGAAATACACCACGCCACTCTGGTCCCACCAAACACAGAACATTGTCTTACGACCAAAACGATTTGGCCTTGGAGTCGATGGGCCGGCTTCACCAGGTGATAACCCTGATTTTTTGCGCTTAGGGTTTTCGAAATAAATCCATTTTTCATCACCCGTTACTATTCGATGCAGAAATGACTTCCGATCATACCTTTGCAACAGCATTTCACAGACGATTTTTCGATTTTCCATTTGCTTGGCATTCAATTAACCATCTTTTCAATTTTTCTCATTGCTCGTGATCGGTCGCTACTCGTTTCTTGGGACATATTTAACGCTTCTGCCAATTGTTTTTGAGTTTGGGTTGGATCTCCATCTAGTAACTCCTGCAGTTGCGCATCTTCAAACTACTCTACAAGAAGGTACTGTACAACGAAATTACCACTTTTGAATTGTCGGAACCACGCCTCACATGTTTTTATGGTTAGAGCATGCTCACCGTTAGTTTCTACCAGCAAACGATGACTTTCAGCGATTTTTTTTCTTTTGATTAAATAAGAAAAGTAACGCGTGCCACAAATGCGCTTTTTCAGGCACAATACTGGACATTTATAAGGAGGTATGAATGTTCGTGTTACTTTCGCAAAATATAATATGTATGGCTTTGAAGTTTGATGCGACACCTGGTAGAACAACCAGTAATGTCTTTCCAGTATACCTGGTAAGCTCGTAATGAGCCAGTAACTTATCACTGAGCTATCAGTGATTATTATTATATATATTATCATCATCTAAGTGCAGACGCACATTTCGTTTCGTTGAACATGTAGATTATTTCGGAATTCGGAAGAAGATATTTTCATTCTTTTTGTTATTGTTTATTACTTATTTTACGATTGATTTTCTTTGGAATACTTACTTCAAATTTTAAATACTCACTTTCCATATAATTTCATTTTTTGGTATCAGGTCTGTTGAGGTTTATTATTCCAGATTTATTTTTACATACAATTATTTAAAATGAGTTTTTTTTAGAAAAATGTAAACAGGAATTTTAAATGTATTAAAAATTTTCTAAGGTGATTCCGATTTTAATAAAAATATTTTACACGATATCGTAGGCATAAATAGCTTTCTTCGCGTTATATAATTTATTCAAAATCCAAAAAAATAATGGAGAGCAACCACTATATCTATGTGTATGTATAACGTTCCGGATACAATAGTGAATTAATTTTTTTATGTAAATACTTATGAAATATTAAAATTTTTCATAGTATGCTTATAGTATCTTCAATAGCTTGTAGTACATTCCATTTGCTTCGAGAATTTTCTTACGTTTTGGTACATATATTAGACCTTTAAGCTTTGTTTCTAACTAGTGGACTGAATTCTTAACTTTGGTTACTAGATGTCAGTGTTATACTATAAATTATTTTATGGAAAATTTTAAATTTTTGATAGTCATTTAACAATGAACAACTATTTAAATATTTTCTATCTATTTTTTTTAATTTGTACAATGACACTTTGACTATTTGAATCAAACATTAGGTAGACAAATGTTTTGACTTGTGTATCAATTGATCAGCGTCTTTTAAGTGGCATGTTTTTATTTAAATAGTATTGTTTAAAGTATTTTACACATCAATAATATATTATATAAGTGCAAATTCTTGCCAAAATAAAATATATATATATATATACGTGTGCACTTCTAATTTAATATTTTAAACTACAAAACGTCTTCAAAATGAATAAGTAAATTACTCTTTACTGTTACGAGTATTGCGAAGGTGAAAACTTTGATATAAGTAAGAATTTTTCTTAGCTGTAACGTAAATACTATAAGTGAATCACTGAAAATAATTATATTAACTAATTTTTCTCTTTTTTGTTATAATTTTGTTCATTTGTCTAAAAAAAAAATTTTTACCAATTTTTCTCATGTACACCCCAAAATTACATCAAGATCTTTAATTTTGAACATTGTACGACGAGCCGGGTGAACGCACATACTTTGTACAAAAGGTAAGAGCCTTGCAAAGATTTGCCACCTGGAGCTTCGCAACCGTTAAGTACGCCACTCCCTCGAGTAATATTTAAGTCATTAAATTATGAACTACTAAAATAGTTGTGAATCGTCAAAAAGTTGCTAATTTACTACTTTTTCTATAATTTGTTTTTAATTTTGAACATTGTTCTTATAAGTTTGTATAATTTTATTGAGTTCATTTTTTGATATCATTATTACTAGCTAAAATGAAAGGATGCAGTAGTAGAATATTGAATTATAATGTAGATGATCCATTTTGTTTGGAATTATGAATGATTAACGGCAAAATAGTGTAGATAGCGGTGAAACATCTCTACCTAATGTATCTAATAGAATTATTTGTAATCTGGTCAGTAAAGTCTGTAATTATTATTTTTATAGTGTACTTATGGTATTTACTATAAAACAATCTCTCTGAAAAAGTAAACTTAAACGTGAAAATAGAAGGTAATAATTCTAATAATATAACGTATAACAAAAAAAAAAATAAATGCGTATTAATAATTAAATTTCAATAAGCATTAATTATCTAGATGAATAACAAATTGTTTACTGTGCTAAAAATTATTTTGGATCAAAATGGTCAACAATATATTGGCTACACGCTGACATAGAATATTTGAAGGAAGTTAAATTGCTTAATAATGATCCAATAAAGTACATATATTAATACAATTCATTATCTAGACTCCCAATAAATAAAATACTATTATAACAAATTTTCTAACAAATTCATTGGTATTCGTAAAAAATATAAAATAAATTTGCAATATCCTGCTCCTTTTACATCTCTTGGTTTAAATTATTAAAAATGGTATCAAGTAATGAAATGAACAAATTTGTGCACAATTCTAAATACAATGTTCAAAATTAAGGATTTTGTGTAATTTGGAGGTATGTACAAGTAAAATTAGTAATAATTGTTTTTTAAAGTAAAATTTATAATAAAAAGAAGAAAATGAAAAAACCTAGTAAATATAGCAATTTTTTCTGGTTCTGAACTGGTATAATATAGACTGCTACTGTACATATTTTTGTATTTATGAAAAGCAACAGTATTATGAAATATTTAGTTTTAATCTTCGATTCAATCATCTCTGAATATTGAATTTAGCCAGTAATGTGTGATTTATTGATATAAATGTTGTTGGAAAATTTTGTATTCATATTTTGTTTCATAAGAAATGGTGAATTGAAAGAATATTGTGGTGTTTTGCTTCTAAACATTTGACTTGAACACCTCTATCACAATTCAGAGTTTAATAACTAGCACTTTTCCTACGTAATTTTCTATAATCTTCTACATGGATTATGTGGACGAGAACGTATTGATATACTGAAAGCGTTTAATAATAGTGAACTATCGTAAAATGAATTTCATTTTAGTCGTAAATATTTAATGTATATACCATAAGAAAGAAACATGATCATACTATTGCTCGCTTGATTCATCTAACCTCAGTTATTAGAGTAAAAGTGATACACGTTTGTTTAGGTGTAAATTCAATCTTGCATTCTTTATTCGCCAATGTTTTCTAAGATAGAAATATATGATATACCTCCACAAACACAGAAAATATTTTGAAAACTAGCTTTCTCAAACGTAAAAGTATTGGAATATTTCCAGAAAATGTATTGAAATCTCGTATTGCATTTTACTGTAATAAGTTTAACATTTGGAGAATATTGCAAATAATTACTTTGGAAATTTAGTGTAGTAAATTAAAATATAACTTTGCTGTGGTATTTTAGATAATCCATGTGTATAATTTGCTTAATATAAATCATTATAAATTACATTCTTTAATAATACACTATTTTCCTTTGAACATTTAAGTAAATTAAATAGATGGCCATGTATTATAATAAATAATATTAAAATAAGTAACAAAATTTATTACTAATAATACTAGGTTTAAACATTTAAATAAGACGAAATTGACTGTTTTGCAGTTAAACAAGCAAATGTTTCATATGAGTATTCTATAGATAATAATTTTGAATTCAGAGCTGTTGAAAATTTGGGAACATGCTGATTTGATTCTGAAGGATTTTTAATTAAATTATCTGTGTCCCATAACTTAACAGTTCCATCTAAAGCACCTGAACACAGCACAGTATCATCACGGTTCCAAGCAATTTGCACTATAGGTTCAGCACTCACTTTAATTTCAGACAATTGTTTACCACCGACTAAATCCCATATTCGTAATCTTTTATCATCACCAGCACTAGCTAAATATTTTCCATTTGAACTAAAAGCCAAGGAATAAATAATTCCTTTAGAACCAAGAAATAATCTCACAGGATTACCATCACTTATTGACCACATCCTAATGTTTTTATCAGCTGAACCTGTACATAAATAAAGATCATTCAAATGAAGATCAACACTTGTCACTTCTTGAGTATGTCCAACATATACACGCAATGTATTTCCACATTCAGTTGACCATAACCTTGCAGTATGATCATAAGATCCTGATAAAATATAGTTTCCATTTTTACTTGTTGAAACACAATAAATAGAATGGTCATGTCCTTTATACACAATTTTTTGGTTATACTCATTTAAATCAAATAATCGCAATGTTTTGTCTTGAGATGCTGATACCAAATAATTCAGGCAAGGAATATATGACAAATCATATATTCTATCTCTGTGTTCACGTAGCACTACATCACTTAGTTCATCAGTCCCATTTAATTGTTTTAATGTAATTAATGATTTTATAAAAATACTAGAATTATAACAGTAAAAAGCTAACCCAGATTCACGATTAATTAAACCACAAGTTACATCATCTTTTAGATTATTTAATCCAATAGTATGTAACAAACTACTTTCATTCTTAAGATTGGCCACAACTTGTTGTAATTTTTGTATGAGTGGTGTTGGATTATCATGTCCATTTGCCATTTCTTCTTTATCTTGTATTTCTAATTCAATTTCAGATTCATTATTCTCTCGAATTTGAAAACTGGTTTGAAAAACTTGTAGCATAACTGTATGACAAGAATCAGCAAGAAATTTCTTTAAAACTTCAACCGATTTGGTTTGTAATCCAACAATATATTTATTTGATCTAAACTTTTTCTTTATTCCATTTATATCAGGTATATCATTAGTAATTATGCTTATTAACTTTAATATATTATCATCATATTTATGTTTTTCTATAATGGGTAAATGCATTTTTAAAAAATTGGATGCTCTTTCAGTGTGTCCTCGTTGTATTAATTCCAAATATAAATGACAAAATAAAGGTGGTATAATGTATAATAAATCTTCATACTCTTTAGATCTATTAATTTCTTTTACCCAAGAAATGAATTTTAAATAACTATGATCAATTAGTGCGGGATCACTGTTATAACAGCTATACATAATTGAATTGGGTCTACTGATTTCATTATCCACCAACATTTCTAATTGTATCTCATTAGACTGTATTTCAGATGGTGTTGTTACGGGGTAGTTGCGTTTTTGTAGGTAGGTTATCACAGCTTGCGTTACCTGATCGTGTTTGGAGCGTTTAATTCTATTAGTATTATCCTTTTTTAGTTCATCCATAGTTCGTTGACGGTACTCGCCCATAATATTTATATATAAACGTTTAAGAAACTTTTGTAAACATAATTGTTATTTTTAGTTGTGATTTTAGGTTATACAGAAGATGAAACAGAATTAAACTAAATAAAAGGTGTCGATAATGCAGTTATCTATATATATTATCTATTTATGAATGGATATACGAAGTGATTCAGAATAAAGTAACATTTATAATACAAACGTAATTGTTTATTCTAACTAGTCACTATGTTTTGTTTATATAAATTTATAGAAAATCTACATAATAATATAAACGTGTTAATGATTAAAATCCGAGAATAATAGATTTTAAATCATTGATCACTGAAGGTTGATATATATATAACCCCTTGCTACATTAATTTTCGTATTCTGTATATGTAATTCGACAACTAAGTTGTCATCATCAGCAGATAATTAAATACTGTCGCATCTGGAAAACTACGGTAAAAATACTCGTACGAAAACAAATTCCGCAAATTCGTGTGCGGAATTTGTTTTCGTACGGATATTTTTACCGTAGTTTTCCAAGTACGACATTGTTTAATTATCTACTGATGATGACAACTTAGTTGTCGAAATACGTATACAGAATGCGAAAATTAATGTGGCAAGGGGTTATATATCAACCTTCAGTGATCAAGTTAATCAACCACAGGCTCCATCAAAATTACCTTTAAACCATTGATACGTTTATATTATTAGGTGGAGTAAAAATAAATTTTTGAGATGATTCGAAGAGTAAACTATAATAGGTTTAGATAATTAGTTGAATTTGATGGAAGGGGTTTATTGACTTGATCAACCTTTCCACAATGAAATCAAGTTACAACCAAGTCAACCACAGGCTCCATCAAAATTACCTTTAAACCATTGATACGTTTATATTATTAGGTGGAAAAAGTAAAAAAATGTGTGTGATTTTGTGTGTTTTATGATTCGAAGAGTAAACTATAATAGGTTTAGATAATTAGTTCTAAAGATTGTTTTACAACGTGAGCAATCTGATCTGACGATAGTTGGCAACACAAAAATCTTTAGATTGGAGCATTTTTATCATCGTTGTTGAGACCTTTCGTCAAATGAATACTTTAAGAAATTTGATTATGGTTATCAATAACAAATTTGAAAAGTAGGTAATAGAGCCAATCTTACATTGATGCCAATCTAAGTATGTTGTTGCTTACTGCGAAGAGATGTCATATATCATCTCGTAAACAAAAAATCGTATATGGTAATTTCACTTATGTGCGATTGATCGTCTTAATTTTAATAATATCTAAATACTAAAATATTTTGTAATAGAATTTAATATATAGGATGAACAAAATTAAATTGAATAATTACAGAAACTATTTTATATACATTTATACATTTCCAGAGACTAATTCAAGAACAAATGATTGACAGTAATTGGTTGCTTTTATGATTATTTTCTATATGGTTTGTATGACAGAATGCCAAATTTAGCAACAAATTTGCATGCAATTTTTTAGAATTTAATTTTAAAATTAAACCGTGTCATACAGAATACACATGTCAAATTGAAGTAAAATTCAACAGCTGAACTATTTAAATTTTATTTTAAATTTGTGCAAAACCCTGAAATTGATTTCAATGATATATAATAATATCAAACAACGTAAACTGAACAACTGTAACAAAGCAAGCATGTTTATATTTAGTAAGTGTAGAATTCGCCAAAGTATGAAAGTCTTACCAAAGAGTAATATGGTGAAGACTGACTAAATGAATACGTATTATATTTGTTATATATGTCAGAGTATAGGGCTATAGAATATTCATTCTTTAGAAATGTTTAAGTATATTTTATAATTAGATTCCTGTTCCTAGAAATGTTACTGTCGGTCATATCTTTGTATTATTTAGACAAATTTGTAATACACACAAACCATTCTTGAAAATATAAATTCGTAAGCAGCTGTACACATTTCTAACGAAGTTGTGTAGAAAGGTGTTCACTTTCTTAAATTATTTGCCATAAAAAATATTCATAAATCGATGTACCACAATACTACTAAAATCATATTTGAGTTAGCTGCATCTTCTCTTCGCGTACAAATTTATTGGTTAAGTATACGCCCCTTACCATTCTTAACCTTTAAGCAGACTTCCGCACTACAGTGCGCATAGTATGTATGACATATGCATTAATTTCCACATATATGTATGACTTGATAGACTGTTTATAGTTAAAATACTGTCAGCAACTACTGTACCAGTAGTTATTGAAATCAGTTAAAATATAACCGATTTTTAAACGATAATAGCAGTAAGTTTTCATTTATTATTCATGTTTACTGGTAAAATTGTATATGAATTAATATTAGCGTCATACCTGAATAATGTAAAACTTGCAGATAATATTAAGGACCTAAATGCAATTTATATATACTGTGAGCGTCAAAATAAAGTGTACAAAAGCATTTTTTACAATATAATGTTCATTTCAGTCTTTTAAATACTATTAAGATTAACATATTAGTTTTTTTGAGATCAATATTTATCTCTTTACTTAATTCAAAAAAAACATTTCCTTATAACAACAAAAGTTATGAAACAAAAACAAAATATCTTTAATAGATTAACTTAATTCATTTTATGCGAAATTACAATTTAAAGTAGAAAATAAAACAATAACAACACAAGCTTCCTTGATATATTGTGTTAGAAAAAAATCAAACAATTATAACCGACTGGTATTTCAAACCAGTACACAATATTTAAACTTTAACATAAACGCACTGTTAAAATATAAAACAACTTATTTTTATGTTATTGTTTAATTGTTTATAAATTTTTATATTACTGTTTATTTTTTCTACTAAAAAGGACAGCTTATTTTTAAAATCCATATTTAGGATACAAATATTTGATTTTCTATTTTTATAATTATTCTCGTAGTTAGTCTCCAACGTTATTTGCATCAAAAACTTAGTAGATAGATGCTGTGTATTTTCAAACAGGCTATACTTATAGTCAGTCACAAAAGTGTTCGTACACCTGTGAATGTTGAATATCAAATGTGAAATCAAATGTGAATATCCGGCTATGATAAAGCATATATACTTCCATTTAACAACGATAAAAAACTCTAATAACAATATGAAAACTGTTATTATTTACAACTACAGAACACTGACAAATATTCCAACATCGAATGTTACAAAAGTTTTCGTACATTTCATTTTTATAAGATATTTCTCTATTGTAAACTATAAATTTAGACAAATTCGGCAAATCCTCTTGATACCATCATGTATTCGTGAAAAATAAGTATTCGATGCTTTTATAAAATTGAGTTGTAAGTGTAAACACATGTCTGGTAATGTGCGCAAGCTAACAACACTGCACAAAGAAAAAAAGCCTTAAGCCAAACAAGCAAATCTATCGAAAACGCGTGTTCTGCAGTGCAGATTGAAAAAAAAATTCAATATGTAAACTGTAGAAGTTATCGTCAAAAGACGCTTCATAACATCAAGATAATATACAGCATTGACTGTTTGACTAGTTGGTACAAAGTCTTTGTGCAGTATGCCTTTCGAATCATAAAAACAAATCAACATTGTCTTCGCTTTTCACTTCTCCAAACGGCTTTTTTTCAATCTTTCTTGGCTTGGACGCTTCCAATTAGAGCTTTGACGCTTGATCTGTGGATCATATTGAAAATACCACGTCTCATCGCCAGTTACAATAGAAAACCTGAAGTTTTCGTCCTTTTTTGAGTTTTTAATCAATGTTGAATTCAGTTAGCTTGTGTGGTACAAACCTTGCAAAATCTTTCTCAGCCCCAAATGTTGTGCCAAAATGCGATGGATTGAGTCTTTGGAAGTATTTAATTCCATTTCCACGTATCGCAATAAGGATTTCGGCTCATTTCTGATAAATTCACGCACAAGTTTGATGTTACTTTCCGTAACCACAGATTTTTTTGTACCAGGATGTTCGTCGTCATTTATGTCCATACGACCGTCTTTAAATCGTTTATATCACTCATACACACTCGTATATGATAAACACGCATCCTCATATACTTGTTTCATCAAATTAAACGTTTCAGTAAACGATTTACCGAGTTTGAAATAGAACTTGATATTTGCTTTTTGTTTAAAATTCATTTTTCGACCAATGCCAAATACACACTGTTACTTTATGCGCAATTTCTCTTAATGATGCAAATGTCATGATATTTTGACATAACATTGGTGAAAGATCTACCTTACCGATGCATATTTTTGTAAATAGATGGCACCACTAAGAATTACTATTTTAAAAAAGTTATCAAAAAAAAAACAGTTTTAAGGAAAAGTAACCTTTATTACGTAATAATTATAGTTATTATAACTTTAAAAAAATTGTAGCACTTGAGAATGAAGTAAACATTCTCTTGAATCGTTGTGAAAAACAGTGTGTTTATTTATTTAATTATTAATGAAAAAAGAATTAAGAAGTAAGACCGAAACGTAGGGATAGCCTACGTGATAAGAGCGCTGGACTTTAGATATAGAAGTCCATGTGCAATTTTTAAAACTTTTCTCGTCCTGGAGGTTGCCGTTACCCTCTCCCGGTATCCTTCAGTATTTAGAAAGAATAATCGCATTGCTTCCCCTCTTACGACGAGGAGAGGTTAATAATAAAGCCATGTAACTACTTTATGCACATAAAGACGCATCGTCGCTCTTGTGGTCGTGACAAGTCGAAAAGGCTCACGGCTCAGTTGAATACTCACCACAAAAACAAAATAAATACTCAGAAATAGTAAACCAAAAACTAATAATTCATTAAATGGTCAAAAAAGAGATAAAAAGGCTACACATTTTTTATTACAGATTTAGTATAGGTGAAAAGTTTACCCTGTTTATTCATTTATTAAGTTATTTGTTTTTAAGTTTACTAATTTCTAAAAATTCTAATAAATTTAGTTTACGTCCTTTGCTTTCATATGTTTTATTTTATATCCATAATTTGACATATGGTTATTATTAGTTTAATAACTAATGAAAGAAGAATGCTTTTTTATTTATGTATAAGTTGCTATGTTCTAATATATGTTTCATAAGATCTTCGTATTTATCCAATAGCATGTGAGTTTGTACTATATATTAACTTATAGACTTCTGATTTTTAGCTATTACTAAGTTCGCCCTAGTTATGGTTAATACATTTCGAAAGAATATTATTAATTTTGAAGAAATTTTGACATTTTAATACTCGGAGATCTAATACTCTGTTTTTAAATCCTAATTTTTTTTTTAGTTTGAGTAAACATTTGAAATGACTCTCTAATACAGTTTTTTGACTAACATCTTATTTACTTTTATAATATTTATTTTTTTTCAAAATATACTTTGGATGTATGTATGTTGATTGTGATGATAAGTGATGTTATTGTATGCTATGTTATGTTGTATGAGTTTAGGAGGTACTTGGTTTCGATATGCACAGTATATATATCAAATTGTAAAAAATATAAATTTTATGTTTAATAGTATAAAATTCATCCTAATAAATATATTAAACTTTTGTAAGAAATATTTAAATATATATTCAAGAAAATATATTTATGTTTCGATTTAATAAACAAATGTAAACAATAACTTAAGTTTTGCTATTTTTCTATTTGTTTTTGAAAATAATATTGGCGATTGTTTTTGGTATTTTTTGAAAATTATTTTTGCGATACTTTTTGTACTTTGCGAATCTTAATATTCCCGTATTAATATATGTATATTCTTGTTAACAGTTCCTTAAAATGTATAAGCCAGAGGCATTGCACTCAAGTTCATATCACATACAGACCAACAAATTTGAAGATGAATCTAGTTTGCTGCGTGATAAAAGTGCTTCCTGTAGTCATGGCCTTGAGTTAACGCCAAGACCCACTACTGTTATTGGCATATCACAGAATAGAAACATAAACAGACAAAACTCCATCAAAAATACTATACAAGAAAAGAGTAACAATAAAAAGGTGATGTTCGAGGAAAATAATATAGTGTTGAAAAATTGCTATAATTCGAATTTAACTAAAGATACTAAATATACTCTTTCTGATAGTTTAAAATTGAATGAAGAAAAAAGCGTGAGTGTTAATTCTTTAAACAGTTTATCGGGAGCAAAAGAAACGATTGATTTTATCGATGAAGCGGAAGATTTAACCGACAGAAGTAATATGTTAACTAAAGAAAATGAGGACGATAGCAAGAAAAACGACGATAAGGTAGGTGAATCGAAAGAAAAATTTTTTTGCTCTGAATTTAAGGATGTTCATGTTCATAACATAATCAAGAAATTCGATGAAAAAATTACATTACAAGAAAGTAATATAGTTATAAATAGTGCAGTAAGAACCAAAATACAAAATAGATTGATAACAGGAGCTGGTGAGAATATATTTTCAAAAACGGATAACTTATTAAATTCGAGCAGTGCAATTAACGAAGAAAAAATTGCAGAACCGAGGATTGCAATTATAAATAAATTAAACTGCGATGAAACCAAAACAAATGATATACAATTTAGTGAACCAGAAGATAATGTTAAGTATGAGTTGGGTATTCCTATTATAGAAACCAAAAATACTTACATTATCATGCCATCAAAAGAGACTATGGAAAATTCGGTCGTTGATGTGGTTGTCGATGTTCCTCCAAAACCACCACCAAGAACGAGTGTTACAGATTCTTATAAACCTAAATATCCTTCTGATTCACCTAAGCCTTTCATAGATACCTCGAAAAGACAACAACTGTATCTCAAAGAAAATATATCACCTCAACCTAAATCGGAAAATATTGTTCAAAACCCATCTACAAGTATACCAGCTAATGAATCTGTGTTATCTACTAATTACCAAAAAAATGCAGATATCATTGAACATGTGTCTGATGCTCAAACGCCGCCTAGAAAAAGCGATATTAAGTCGATATCAAGTCTAAATAGCAAGCATATGAAAACGGAACTGGAATGTGACTCACCAAAAAGTAATAATTCAACATCTAAAAGTTTGACCATGTCCAAAGTGTCACCTACAAATTCCATTGTGCGAGCCATGATGTATTCAAACAAAGCAAAAAATGGAAAAAAGAAAAATACTTTAACAGCTAGTAAGTATGACTTTTTTTTATTTTCCTAGGTTATATTTGAATGAGTTAAGAGTTTTTTTGCGAAATTAATTTAATTTGTCATTAAAAAAAAGTAGTAGTAATTTACCAACGTATACATACCTGTATATTTATATTTTATTTTTCTGGTAAATGATAAAATATTGTAAATCCAAAAAACCTAAAATAGAATGTGGGTTTTTATATTCAATTGTTTCATTTGATTAAAAAACAGGAATATATTTTTATTATAAAAATCTAGATATTGATCCAGTCAAGAAAATCATTATAAATTATGATTAATCTTCAATTGGAAACAACTAGAATAATCTGCACAAGCTAAATAAATCAAAAGCTCATAAGTATTAACAATTAAATAACTTAGTATACCAGGTGTACCGGAAAGTCATCACCGATTTTTTTTAACTACATAATATATTTATTCCAAGTATTGGCCATTTGATTCTCCACATCTTGCCCATTTTTCAGGCAATTTATGGGGGGCATCCCAAAAAAACTATTTGTCCTTTGAGCAAAACCATTTATCGAACCATTTTCTAACTTCTTAGAAATTGGCGATGTGCTGCTCTATAAGCGCGTGTCTCATTGGTACGAAAAGGTGATAGTCGGACGGGGTAAGGTCTGGAGAGTACGGCGGGCGCGATTTTATGTCCCATCCAAGTGCTTTCAACGCTTCCTTGACCGGTTTTGCTATATGAGACGGTGTATTATCGTGCTGTAAAATCATTTTACTGGAACATTTATAAAGTCGTCACAGGTGATGAATCTTGGATCTATACGTACGAGCCCTATAGTAAACAGCAGTCGACTGTGTGGGTATTCCAAGATGAGCCAAAATCAATAAAAGCTGTTCGCGCTCGAAGCACATCAAAACAATTGGTCGCCTATTTTTTCGAAAAAAACCGGTCACTTTGCAACCGTGCCTTTAGAGAGTTGTAGAACGCTCAATTCCGAATAGTACGCAACTAGTTGTTTGCCAAAAGTTTTTTGAAGAAACAAGGAAAATAAACCGAGGTTGGTTAAATCAATTGAATATTTGACCGGGCAAAATATTGAATTGATGAGCCATCCGCCGTATAGCCCTGATCTAGCATCCTGTGATTTCTTTTTGTTCCCACACGTGAAGAATAAACTTCATGGTCAACGGTTTTCTACGCCGGAAGAGGCAGTTGAGGCATTCAAAACTCATGTTTTGAAGATACCGCCTTCACAGTAGCAGCAATGTTTTTCGGATTAGTTTAAACGAATGCAAAAGTGCATTGATTTTCAAGGACAACATTTTGAAAAGCAATAAAACTATTTTCAATAATAAATTTTTTTTTTGCTCGCTACTCCCGAAATATTAACTCTTACCCTCGTATAACATTCTAACGTATGCGTAGAGAAAAACTAATAATGCAATCTACAAGAATGACGTTGTATACGAGATAACACCGAAGAATATTGATAAAACTATTTTTTTCTTTTTGTTAAATATGTACAGAATTAAATATATTAAAATTCTTAGTTTGTAATTATTCTTTCTTAATCAGAGCAAAATTACAGTAAGAGTAATAAATTCGTTACAAAAATTATATTATATATTACAGTCCCTGGCCAAATTATTAGACGCACTGCAAGATTTCATGTAAAATATGAATTACCGAGTGATATTGTACCGTTTTATTATTTTATATTGATTTGCTTTTTAGTTTTATATTACTCAATCAATTACCTATTTATTTGACATAAATAAAACAGCATTAATTTAGAAAAGCATAACTTTATTAGGTTTTAAAGAAAACTAAAATTAATGTTAGTAAAATTCAATATTCAGTTGAACCACCTTTAGCCGCTATCAAAGCTTTAATTCTACGCGGCATGCTGTCAATGCAAGACTGTACTGTCTCCTGCAATTGAGGATGATGATTCCATATGTAAATAATCTTTTCTAGGAGCTGCGTTTTGTTAGTTATCACATCCTTAGCCACTTCTCTCTTCATCAGCTCCCACACATTTTCAATCGGGTTCATGTCCGGGCTATTACCCGGCCAATCCAATAGGGGGATATTTTTTTCCGCCAAGAAAGCTTTAACAGACCGAGCAGTGTGACAGGGAGCTCCATCTTGCATGAAAATGAATGGTTCCCCATTTGGAAACCATTCTCTGAGCTGCGGAAGCAACCGATTTTGTAAGACTTCTTTGTACTGGTCTTGCCTCATTATTCCTTTGACGACGTACAGCCGTCCAGTGCCCTTGCCGCTGATGACTGACCAAATCATTACTTTGGTGGGATGTTTAACCGTCGGGATGACACAATCAGGATGATACTTTTCTCCATGACGACGACGCACATACTGAGCTTTGTTCTGCAAAATTTCGAATGTGCTTTCGTCACTGAAGCAGACCTGTAAAAAATAGGAAAAATATATAAACTTCCATGTTTATTTGCTTTATATAACTCAAAATGATAATAATGCATCAATCTTTGATTAAATTGCTGTATCTTACCGTTCTCCAGAAGTCCACATCTTTGTCTTGCCATTGCTTGGCCCACTGCAGGCGCTTTGCTCTCATTGCAGCTGTTAACTTGGGCTTCCTGGCGGGGCGACAGGCCTTGAAGTCTAATTCTTTCAATTTTCTTCGAACAGTGCGTTCAGAAACATAAACGCTAGCACCCTCGAGTTGTGATTTTATGGCCTTTGTGGTAGCAAATCTGTTTTCTAGACAAATTTTCTGCAAGCATCTCTCTGACCTTGCAGTGAAAATTGGTTTCCTACCGCATCTTTGCTTTCTTTTCGGGCTTAATTCCTCCCCTGACTCAATTTTCGTTTTTATGCGTCGTACACTAGCTTCAGAAACGTCCAATCTTCGCGATATTTCTCTGTTTGTAAATGTTTTC
Source organism: Dermolepida albohirtum (assembly GCA_031893035.1). NCBI lineage: Eukaryota > Metazoa > Arthropoda > Insecta > Coleoptera > Scarabaeidae > Dermolepida > Dermolepida albohirtum. The sequence goes on along the minus strand of JAVIWB010003562.1, from coordinate 88,927 downwards.
GCAATTACAAGGGCCTTTACTTCAGCTCTTTTACCTGGTGAAAGATCGCCTTTTCGACCCATAATTAAAATTGTCAAATTAATTTTTTAAAGCACTGAATACAAAATGAACCAATTACAGAGTAGTATAAAACTGCTAAACAAACAACCACAGTTCACACAGCCACAAAAACACGTCCGTACCTGACTCGATTCCTTTCGCGACTAATACAGATTTGTACTTGTTTACGGTCAGGTACCACTTTGTCAGCACAGTGTTGCCATATGTTAAAAATAAATACAAATATGTAGTCCACACCAATTCTCGTAAATAAAAATCAATGATATTGTAGTTGAAATATACCATTGTTGCATAAAAACACCCCATAAACATAAAATTATTAAAAAAATACAGTGCGTTTAATAATTTGGCCAGGGACTGTAGGTCTGTCAGAAAGTTATCTTTTTTAAATAAAGCAAATGTAATGAGTGATATATTTATGAATATATTACTGTGAAAACGCTCCCTTACATCAGTGGTTTTTCTTTGATTGCTGCTTGCAAACTTGTTAGTCGTTGACATCAGAATTAATGGTCTCTCCAAGTTGTAAAAATTAATATTAAACATTATAATGTTTATGCCACGAAATAAACGACCTTATTTTATTTTAATGCAAATTCGGTTTTGCATTTTTGGAATGAATTGCCCGCACTGTACATAAGCGTTTTTTTAAGTTGATAATTAAACGACCCAAGTATTGATAATTTTTATTCCGTATCGGAAGCGATGAACAAACTTTACCTTTAAAAAAAATCCCAGACTGATTTTGCCCCACAAATGACAACTGCAACCCATCAACATTTCTTCCGATATCGAATACTGATATTGTTCCAATTGTCTTCGTAAAACATTATTATTAATTTCTGAATGTCAATTGGAACGAAGTTAACCATCTAAACTGAATTCATTTTCTTCAAATTTTGCGAGACATCTTCGAAAGACACGTACGTTTATAATTTTGATTCCGAAATATTATGTATTTATAAATTTTAGAGAAAAGAAAAGTCACTGTAAACGACGTTAGTCCAGGTGATATGGAAGGTTTCCTATATCAAAGATTTAGAACTAGAGATGGACAGAAAGCTTATTGGGATAAATTATGGTTCGTATTAATCGGAAATCGATTATATGGTTTCAGTTCAAAAGAAGCTCTTAAAGCCGATGTTCTCATATACTTAACAGGATTCACTGTATGCCACGCAACTGAAGTAAGTAACATTCAAGGTAGAGCAAAACAAGCACAGTTAAATTGGTATAATTTTAGGTGAAGTCTAAGTCGAATGCTTTTAAAGTATATCATACTGGAACTGTGTTTTATTTCTCAGCGGAAACCCATGAAACAACTTTAGCATGGATAGAATACATAACGGCTGCAACCTTACATTCCGATGCTAAACCTAGTGAGAATGTACTATATTCGGAGACTGATGATTCCGATACAGAAAAACCAAAAACTCCCACGGAAAAAACAAGTGAAAGTATTAAAAAATTTGGTTCTCTTAAGAAATTTACTTCTAAGAAAAATAATGATCCTTCTTCACATAGCGGTAGCACCAGCTTAGATAGGAAATGGTTTTTTAACAAGTCTACAAGTTCAAAAAATTCAGTTCCTATTCCCACGGCGCAATTTAGATCCTACAGAAAAATTCCGTCAGCACCGATGGAGAGTGTGTCTACAGGAAATTTTACTTCGCATATTCCCAATTTCGCGACTAAATTTGATATACAAACTTTCTCTTCATCTCAAAATATCAGCGTACCAAACTTAAGTATAGATTTGCCTAAACAAGAAAAAACTATGCCGAATACCTTAACACCAAAGAACAAAACTAACAATTTCAGTCATTCCAGTAACCCTAGCTTGTACAATGTAAGTGATTTTCATCCCTTCTTTCACAAACCCCAACACCAGACACGGGAAAATTTAGCGGGATTTGTAACACTTGAGGAATTAATGAATCGCCAAAGCGAAGAACAGAAATTGAATCCTTTGCACAACATTGAAGTTATAAACGTCGATTTAATAAAACCGGACGTAGTTTATGGTGAAATTCCAATTCGTCCAAAAGGAAAACCAGTCGAAAAAAAACGTTCTTTCAAGTCTTCTACTAGTTTTTCCGAATCGAAAAAGAATGAATCTGAATCAAGTAGTTTTTGTTTCGGACGGAAATCCTCTAAGAAAGGAAACGATGAAAATCACGAAATCAACGTAGCAACATATCCCAAGAGTAAACAGCAAGACCTGAAAAATAATCGATCGTTGCCACGAACGCATAAATTACTCGAAAATTATGATACTTATTCTATAAATAGTTCAAATCAGTATTCAGATTCTTGCAAATCTTTGGCGAAATTGGAAGACAACATTGTAGAAAAAAATTTCAGTTATGGCCAAGATGAATTTGGTGAAACTAGGATAAGAAGAGAATCGATGGAGAAATTAAACAGAATAGAAGTAGTGAATCCAAATGTGAAGCTGAAATCAGCTATGCAATATACACCTTTAGCTCTGCCTTTGGTGGATGATAAAGCTAAAATGAATCCTACATTGGCATTCGAACTTAATTTGGACGAAAAAAGTCACAAAGGCGGTAAACTGATGAGCTTTTTTCACAAACAAACTGATTCCAAAAAGGAAAAACATTTAATGGGATCTCCAAGTTTGCACCGGACCATTTTTCGAAAGCCGAGTTCTGCTGAAGATGATTGGAAACATCAGTCACAATTACAGGTAACATAATTACTTATGCCTAACATATTTTCTTATGATCAAAAGAGAGCAATTCAATGTTGTAAAAATCATTTAAATACAACATTTAATGAATTATTTTTATAATAGCAATTTTAGGTATTCGGAATTCGAACTATAATGAATATATATTTTCTTTACCTTTTAAAAGTGGGCATTTGTTTTTGTCATAAAATACGTACATCAAATTTAGAAGCTTTAATTTATGAATTGTTATTTACTAATAGGATACTTAAAAATATAAAAAAAGAAGTACAATTGTTTAGTACAGTTTTATGGAGTACTTAATTTAAAAATACAGTATTATGTGCTAGAATGCATTATATTTCTAATATACAGTTTGTCGTTGAGGTAGTCTTCTTGCATGTGTTTAAATACTATATATAGTTGAAATCAGGAATGTTTTCCTATCACGTGACCACTGTTGTATGAAATAAGATGTCGACAGGAAGTGAGGATATCAAATTAAATACTATATTTATATTACTGCCAGATGCGATAATGTTAAGGGTTATGATTAATATAACCTGAGAAGTTTGTAAATATAGGTCACGTTAAATGTGATCAATTTTGCTAAAATAAGCACATGTTTTTATTAACATTTAGGAAGCACCTATATATTGGAAAAGAGAGTTTATTAATGAATCGTTTATTTTCAAGCAATGTGCATATGAGATATCTTCATAATACTTATCTGAAAAACCTTAGAAAGTACAAAAACCACATTAGAAAAAAGAAATAAAAATGTTTGGAGAAATTTATGTCTTATGAAATATTATTGAAATGATATTAAATACCTCGCAAGAAGAAGTAGTTCGTTTATTAAATGAAAGAGTAAATAACATTTTAAATTTTAGCATAATAAAACCAGATAAAAATAAGTAGTCTAATATAGTTTATTCGCTGTCCATGTCTTTCTGCATTGGTATCAAATTCTGAACTAGTATTTACAGAAACAAAATTCGCCTTCGTCAAAGTTTGCTTCTTTTTCATACCACTTCTCTATTAATACATCGGTATGCCGAATACATTACTTCCAAATTCCAAAAGTCAGGTGTCCAGATATTTCAAAATTGCTGCCACATTTTTAAAACATTTTCATCTCCATATCCTCTTTATCAACATGTTTATTGTAGTGCGTTTTTGCATGTGTCCAAACAAGTTCGATTGCATTGAATTCGCAATGGTATAGTAGAATTTGGACTACTTTGTAGCTAGTTTTACTTTTCTTATCACTTCATCTATCTCATAGACCTTTTGCTTTTATGCGGTTTTGCTACTTCAAGCAGTTCACATTTTCTCATTGTGGATTCATGGTTGATATTATTATTACTAACCAATCAACCATTGTTGCTTTTTCCAATTTTGACATGGTTGCTTTTCAAGTACATTGTGGTAAGTCGCATTATCCATTATTATTAAAGAAGGTTCGTACAGATTTGGAATTAATTGGTTCAAATATCAAACTTGCATTGGTTTAAATATCAAATTTGCATTTGTTCAAATATCAAATTTGCATTTGTTCAAATATCAAACTTGCATTTTCCATAAACCTATCTTTGTTACCTGCATGAAGAATTACAAAACGTTTCCCATCACATCCTTCAGGTGTTCTAATACTGTTCGTGTTCGCATCTTGCCACGATCTTCCTTTATCACCCTTAGCAAAAATCCACGTCTCATCGAGAAAGACAACATCCCTTTTATAAGGAGAGGCAACATTCTACCCAACTTCGTGCAGTCTCTGCGAGCGCGAAATTTAAATGTTTATCACTAAACATTCACGTGTATTTCAATGTATAAGAACAACGTTTTGATATTAATAAATATATTATAATTATGAAATTTCTATATACTTACTATTAAAGTTAGTATTAGTTGTGTGATTTATTATATCTTTCGTTTAGTAAAAAAATAAAAAGTTAATATCAAAATTTAAACACTATTTTCAGTCGAATTTAACTCATTCAAATGCCATGACTACACAAGAAAAAGAAGCTTTACCTGGCGGACGTGTGATGCAACATATCGATTATCCAGGATTAGAATACCCACCCGTATTTGAACCGGAAACGTATTCGCTTTCGGATCCACAGAGCAGTTTGACTATACTTCGAAAACAAGGAAAGAATTAAGAAAAGGAAACACGACTCTATTATCATAAATATACGCTTATTTATAAATACGTAGGCTATACAGCATGCGCATATCGTTTTAAAAGTATTAATACTATACGTAATGTTTCAGTACAGCAGAATTTTTCAGTTGCATGTCAGTATACTACAAGTTTCTCGTTTGTAAGATGTAAATAAGACAATAATATAAGTGTTTATACAAATCTTAATTTTTTAATTATGTAAATCAATTGATTTTGATGCATATTCCGACACATACTAAATTTTCTTCATATCTGTGCTATAAAACTTTATATGTTTCTTTCATACACTTTCTTATAGATTTCTTTATCTTTTACGATTTTATCTTAACAACTTACATAGAGTTAATCAAACAAGAATGTTATATACGGAACTTCAATAAGCAAATAACATAAAACAGTTCCTAATTGTTATTTAATATTTTCGATAAGTTTCTTTTCGAATTCTACATAATATGATGAAGTATTTCTAGTCTGTACTGCTTCACATTCAGCGTTCAGATTCATACGTTTTAGATTTAACATATCAAAACAACAAATAGTACATTAAGTATTTGTTGAAACTTCAAATAAAGAATATAAGATAGGTTATATAATAATACCATCTTTAAGAGCAAGTTGAATAACTAAATTTTGGCTATAAATAGTATGTTGAGAAGCAGTAGAATAGGAAATGTACCATGAATCAAAAAAGTAAAGTGCAAATCAAAATAATTTTATTATTGCTTTTCTGTTAGAATATTTAAAAAGTAAAGTAGAGTCTAAGGAGATTATATACGAATATCTCAAAAAAGGTATTTTGTGTTAAAATGTATTATTTTCAAACAAAACATAGAATCATTTCTTTAATTATTGTCAAAAAAATGCGAAATTTCATGTCAATTCTGCCTAAATAAAATTCCGAGCCATACAAATAATTTAATTGTCTAAAAATTATTTTTGTCACCGTAATATGTTTTTTTCTTTAATAATGTAGATTATTTTAAAATTTTGTAATAAATTATACTACAAATTTTTGAGACCCAGTTTAATTCATATTTTATAAAAATTTATTAATATTGATATAACTTTCTGTTTTATTAATACTATATAAGTTAGTAAGAATTCAAATGAAAATTTAAATAATAAAATAAAAGTTTTTAAATGTTTTGGAGGTACTATTAAATGTTTTTGCGAGAAGTTTTATATTATAATATTCGAGTTGTAATGTTAAGTTTGTTTCTCATTAGATAGCTGTTTGGTGAAAATATTCACAAAGAAAGTGAAAAAGTTAAAAACCCACATTGCGACTTAAAAGTTAATTTAGAAACTTTTAAAAATCACTCAAAATATGTATGGCTGTAATTTTGGAAACACTCTATGTAAATTTGAATGGACTGATGTGAGCAGTTATTCAAAAGAACTGTGATAAAATTTAATTAACAAAAGTTTGTTCACATAAAAAATATGTATTAAAAATTAAAACAGCGTAATGCAATATTGTTCATTGATATACGTTTCTTAGATGTAAGAAAATTCTAGACATAATTTCTATAATATAGCTTCTGAGCTGTGATAATATTTACAACGGTTCTCCTTACTAGTTCTTGCCTTCTATGAAGATATTTTTTGGAAAAATAATTTTTGCATGTTTGTAATTGTTATTAATTATATTTAAAATTGAACTAGCTTCAATAAGCATGTGTTTATAAATATGTTACTCATATTTTAAGCAATAAATTTAGTGATTTTTGATGTTTTTAATGTAGCATTTTTGAATTCATATTTTGATATTTTTGAATACCAGCGTATTATCTGTATTATATAACTAGTAGGAAAAGTAATTGTATTGTACAACTTTGTTTTTTCGATGTTAAATATATAGAAAATGTTAATCCTTTTATCAGTCTTGTAAATAATTACTAAATGTAGCAAAATAATATAATTATAGAATCAATTAGTGTAAAATGACTATTTTTTGATTAATATAAAAGAATATAGTTGCTTTAAACAATGATGTGGAATTTGTGTATTCATTGGTCAATTTTTGAGGTTAACCAATTATTATTTTGTACTCTTCAATTTGGTATTTGAAATTGTTTTACTTTTTCATTTAAATGAAAATATTAGGTATTTCATTTCATCTAATTAGCGTAGAAGACCAATTGTCACTAATATAATTGATACTTCATAATTTATTTGCGAAGAATTACATCGACAGAAACAAGAAGATGTAGTTTATAATGTTTTAATGGCGCTATTGATAGTATCAACCATGCTATTTTAGTACTATTTGGATCTCATCTTTTCAAAATTAATTGATTGATGAATTGAACTGCAGTATATGTGCATTATAATGGTTATAAATGTTTATATTTTTCACAATGCAGAATCATTTTTATTTGTCTTGAACAACAATGATTTATTGGTATTAGATCTTTTTTGTGTATGCTAATGACCTCAAAGCATATACATCCATTACTAGCTGGAACATTTTGACATCACAGAGTAAGATTAACTACATACGGCATTAATTGATGTATCGAATTTTACGTAAAATTGAATGTTAATAAGTGTTACTTTATCACCTATACTTGAAAGCAAACATTCATTGCTTCTGTCTAAAATATGTCCTTCCAATAAAGCTACTTTGGGTAAAACTCTTGAAATACTTTTTGGTTCTATCATTAATTTCTCATTTCATATAATATCAATTTATCTCGGTAAAAGGGTTTAGTATACTCTTCTTCTAGTATTTTGAGGGTTATTGATATGTACTTATATTTGATTATGTTTAAAACTGTCTTTGGCATCAACTGAATTTATAAATTATAGTTACATTTAAATATGTTATCATGGAGTGTATATATGTTTTCGACCCTAGGCATTTACTCATTTTTTATTCATAAATATCCTGATTATTATTATTATTTTTGTTACTATGTGCAACACATTTTTGTATGGAATCTTTGTTTTTAATAGCTTTTCAATTTTTGTATTTCGCAACTACTAAATGCACACCTTCATACTTTTCACTGAGCAATTTTTAAATTTCTGGGGTGTTTAAGTTGTCCAAGGAGGAAAATTAGATTGAAAACTGTTTTATTTTACTATATCACAAATATAAAGGAATGCATATTTTATTAAGAAAAGAAATCGCAATTAAAAGCAAAATCCGTATCTACTAAAAGTATGTTATTCGCTAATTTCTTGAGTGAAGTAAAATCATACTAAATTTATATTATTACTACTACCAACTTAAAACTCTCGCGAATTTTGAGGATTGCTCAGTGGTTTGGTCATGTATATTTGTACTCTAAATTTTTTTGTTAAATATAAATTAATAAAACTGAACTATAAAACTTTTAAACACATTTCATCACTTAACAAGTCTAGAAAACAATATTTTTAAGGTGCTAGGGGCAAAATTTATTTAAAATTTTATTTTTCACAAGATGTTACCTTATAAATAACATTATACATATGGCTATAGTGGCCTCACTTATGCTTTTGTTAACCTATATTATTGCAGGTTGTAAACTTTGATACATTTTAAAATGCTTTTTCTGTTTTCAAACTTTGTAACTTCCTTAATCTCAACTTGTACTTCATCGTTGATCTAAATGGGTCTTGTGCAAATGCATTACATATCATTTGACATGTGTATTTTGAAAATTAATATACATTTATAATCCGTTGATTGGTAATTTTATCGTTTTATAGACGTAAACGAATGCATTGATTGAATTCCATAATAAATTATTTAGCTACATTCTTCCCAATATATTTGCTCGGTATGTGTTTCGTTTTTATGTTAAATAATTATGCAAGTACCTATACAAAGAAAAATTTGCCATTCCTGTTCGTTCAAATATTCATACATAATAATGTAAGGAACCAAATAATCTATAGTTTTTTTTAGTTGTGTACGTTGATTGGTACAACTGGTGCGAAGAAAATAATTGAAACAAATTATCAAATGACCAAAGCGGATTTTGCTGATTACTGGCCTTGTGTTATAGTTTGAATTATTTCATTTGCATTGTCTGGTATCAGTAATGGATACTTTTACATTAATTTGTATGTTCATTTCGTGTATTCTATATAAATATGAACACGCAAAGTAATATATTATTTCCTCTTGCATTGTAGAAAAATTATTTACAGTACTTTACTGGCCCAGAATGTACTGTTATTTTATGAAGTATTTTCTTAAATTAGTTTTTAAATATGTACACCCATATACACATATGTGTACAATTCAATTATATTTATTGAAAATTAAAATATATATATGTAATTATGTGTATTTTTTAATATATATATATATTGCTTCAAATAAATAAACATTATTTAATTTGAGATCAGTCTTGGACCAAGTTTTAATTAATATGAACTGCGATTGCTGGTATAATTAGCAGCCAATAACATGTCTCATTGAAGTGATAATTAATATTTTCATAAAATTAAAACCTTGCACTGCTTTTTCATACTCATATTTCTTCAAATTTAAACAATTTTTTCCTTCTTTGTTTCTGTTGTATAAAAATAGGATGATTTTGGGGTCGTAATACAGGTAGCCTGAAATGTTTTACGTTTTACAAAAATTAATTTATTTTATGTATACATTTGCAATATGAATTTATAAATATTGAAATTTTATGAAGGATTTAAATTTTAACCACTTTTCTACATCGTATATGTATTGCAGAAATTTTTGAAAAAAATTTCTGTTCTCCGTGCGGGACTCGAAATCGCGATCTCATTTTCTCCGGGTACGCCCTGTCACCATTAGACCACAGAGACAGTAAATTTGAGTCCTTCTAATGTGCCATAAGTTTATAAGTTATGAAGAGGTTACTTTACTAGTTTTTAGTACAAATACCTTAGTTACACATTTTTTTCCCGCTGTTAACGTTTATATGTTGTGCTAATGGTATAAAATAAACCCTGTGCTGTGGTCCACTGACTATAAATATATACACACAAATATACCAATGTATCGATTCATATTTGTTAACTGCTTTTCATACAATCTCTACACCACTTTATTTTCTTGCAGCCTTTTAATTGATTACGTTGTTATTTTAAATATTTTTTCTGTTTATTTAACTGTGGGTTAAATTTTTTCTTGGAGTAAAATTTTAAGAGCATTCTTGTTTTTCTTTTTATGATTTTTTAAATAAATTCTTTATCTATCCTGAACCTTTGATATTCGCCGTGGTTAAATTGTTAATTTTTATTTATTCTGATACGAGAACTAATCAAGATGCTTAATCAAACGCGTTAGTTTGATGCAAAGTATGGGACGATTAATTTCGACCTAACTCATAATTATTTATTTATCTAATTTGAAGCGTTCATCAGTTTCATACACAACAATTATTTTAAGTACTTCTTCACTATTTCTCCATTAGTTTAAATCAATAATTATATATTAAGTTTAACCCAAAATAGTAATTAATTTGGAGGTTATATCTAGCTCAGGCATATTTTCAATATAATTTTCAAGAAATTACACCCAATTACATACATACTTAAAAGTACTATAATTAAATTAAATTTTGTTTTACCATGTGATGAAACCAAAACAAATCTAACAACTTTAAAGTGAAATGAACATATATTTCAAATCGAAGTTAATGGAAATTATTAGCATTTCTGTATTCATGTATTTCGCAAGATATCTAAATATTGGATGTGCATTTTTCAAAGTGGAATATTTATTGCCATAAATATCTCACATAATGCTTGTTTAAAAACATCAGGATCTCGAAGAAAATTTCTTTACGCATGAGCTATAGCAATATGTTGATCTATCTTTTTTAAATATTTAACATTTTTAGAAAAATATTACAATACACTTCGAAATCACAACAAATCAGCTATTACTGTAATTAGAAATCCATATTTTGGGTAGCAGACGAGGGGATTCGGAGTTTCGTATCGTTAAACAAAATAGTTTCAAATTAAGCAAGTGCAATACATATATAATAAAATACTAACAAAGGAATTCAAGCAAGACTTACATACATATGAATATATGTAATTCTAAATATCTCAATTGAAAATTAACTAAAACAAGAACAATCGTCTATATATTAATAATTAAATAAGATTTCGCAGTAAACAAAAAATGATAATGAACCAAATAGAAAATTGCAAAATATGTCATGTATATGTACATATTCTAAAATTCTGTGGTTTGTAGAGCTTTCTTGAAACAAAAGTCTCAATTTTACTAGTGCATCGGTTAATTATGTATATGTTAAGTTAGACTAGAAAAATCCATCAAAGTTACCGTAAATAAAATTCTTGGAATCCTTGTGGACAGGTATGAAGATATACGTAAATATCAATTCATTACCTGTACTATTATTGTAGAGGACTGTGTACTTTACTAGAATAAATAAAAGCAAAATAAATTTTTAAAAATTTTTCTAATTATTGAAATTTTCACCTTAAACAGTTCGTGTTCAGTTTTTAGATATTAGGGAGCGTTCTTCCCAATAGAAAGGTATGACAATAGAGTTTCATAAAAAAGCTATTTAATTCTTTTGATTTATGATAATTCGGCATATATTTTATGCACGTATACTATTTTGATATTATAAGAGATTTAAGAACAGTCTTGTTAAAAAACAAATTATATTGAAAAGAGGTTGGAAAGACAATATTGAATTCCTATACATATATACAAATGTAGTATTTCATTTTATTAAATGTACAGTAAGTACCACAAAAAAGTTTACGATGTACGCGAAAATATATCTGCCGAATTCATGTAGAATCGTCTGTATTTGGAATGAAAACAAAACTTTGCAGTCGAAGGTGTGTTAAGATTTATATTCAAGTAGATATAGCAATGCGCGTAAACTACGAATAATTCTTTCCTTTGGTTTTATATATATATATATATATATATATATATATATATATATATATATATATATAAGACAACTACACTTAACAGTGTGATGAAGCTATTGTTTTGTTGTAATAAAATGTAGTTTTAAATTTGATAATAAACTAAACTATGCGAAATATCCAAAAAATCCATGACGATAAACTAATAAATGAATTATTTTCCAAAAATAAAGTAATATAAAATATACATTCATATAAACTATATTTTGGATAAAAAAAAAGAAGTAATATTAAGATATATACAAAATTTAAACACGAACAGTAGTGGTTTAATATCAGCTAAAATAATATTTCTAAATTTTAACGAATAATACAAAAGCAAAAAATTTATATATAAAAACATTAATACAACAAATATATCGCTTTTTGCAAATATATCACAAGATTCTCCTACATTTATCATTTTGATTATTAGGTCGAAAATATAAACAAACTCTTGCGCTATTTGAATTATCTAGTTTTGTCGTTCGATAAGAGATAGCGCTATTAGAATCGTCGTTTAATTTTTCTAAAAATTGTACTACTTTTTTATGAACATGTATGAAGTTTTCTCATTTTATATTTTTTCATTCGTATATTTACAGCTGTTCAAAGATGATGTGTCACAGTATTTTTTTACGATGGAAAAAATTGAATATCGTGTAGTGAAAAAATTCTTATTTTTGGAAGGTATAGCACCAAAACAAATTTTTGAATGATTGTTAAAAATGTATAAGGATTCTTGATCTTCAATTAGAACAGTAGAAAGATGGGTTGCTGAATTTGAACGTGGTCGTACAAGTCTTGAAGACGAACCACGTGAAGGACGTCCAAAAACTACCAACATCAGAAATCGAAGCAAAAATACAAGATATGGTTTTAGGAGATCGTCGATTCACCGAGAGAGATTTAGTAGACGCTCTACGCATCTCACTAGACAGTGTGAACATTATTTTGGCTTTCGGGTTTCAGACAGCTCTGTGCAAAATGAGTGCCGCATTCGTTAACAATGAAACAAACAAAAATTCGTATGCGACTTTAAACAAAAATACGAATGCGACTTTCTCAGCAACATTCGAAGTGTTTTAGAAAGAATAACAACGATTTTGTGCATAATTTCTTCACTATGGATGAAATTTGAGTCTACTACCATGATCCTTAATCAAAACAAGAGGCTAAGCAGTGGTGTAAACCCGGTAATTCGGCTCCGAAGCGAGTAAGGATCCAGGCTAAGAGGTTTTATTATCAGTTTCTTGGGATGCAAAAGTAATTTTGATCATGGATTACTTCCATACTGATAAAACGATAAACTCAGATTATTATTGTAACCTTTTGCATCAGCTGGATGTAAAAATTCGTGATAAAAGACCTGGTTTACAGAAGAAAAAATCATATTTTTCATCAACACAACGCATTCTCTCACACTGCTTAAAAAATTATCGCAAATATCAGTGAATTAGTGTACGAATTGTTACAACATCCACCCTATTCACCATATTTAGCTCCTGACTTCTGGCTGTTCTCACATCTCAAAAAATTCATGCACGCAAAACGATTTTTATCGAACGAAGGGGTAATAGCAGCCTTGGAGGAGCATTTCAACAGTCTTCGGGATTCTCACTTCAGATGGAATTCATAAATTAGAAGATCACTGGAGCAAATGTATTGAAGTTTAGGAAGGCTATATTGAATAATAAAGTGTATTTCTAACTATAAAATCGTATTTTTCTTATCGAACAACAAAACTTATTGAACAACCTGGTACATATAACGCACATCATTGTTCGTTTTGTGTTAATGAAACATACAAGAGCTCTTTCCAGTTTGATAAAATTACGGCTAGACCTAAAAATATCGAGTAAAAATAGAAACTTAAATCGTATACTTTTTTGTGGTTACGCAGAAGTCAAACAAATCCATTATCTTTTGAAATTATTCGGTCACCAAAAATTTTTCGCTGGAGGTCCATCATCGCTCTGACAGTGTGCATTCTATTGGAGCTATATCGCCTGAATATCTTCTGGTTGACTTTTTCAATTTTCAAAGAAACATGAGCCAATAACTTTTGCTTTAACATTGCACCAAACAGTGTATTTTTGGGGATGCAACTGATGCTGGTGTAATTACCTGCAATACTCAGTACTTTAAAGCCTAAAGTTTGTTTGTTGATGTACCCGTTTAAAGGAAAATGTATCTCATCACTCATACTCACTATAGATGTTAAAATTGAGTGCTGTACTACAGGTACTGCTGAGTACCTTGAGGCAGTAAAGATTGGACCACTTAGTATCGAAATATTTTTAAATCCAGTTTCGAAATCTTCTGAAGCAATGTTCTGGCGATGTATCCTTAAGGTTACTCTGTCGTAAAGTTCCTACCCCTGCGTTAGTGCATTTAAGACCTCTTCTCTAAATATCGTCAACAGACTAAGCTCTTTCAAACTAGGAGATTAGGCCTCCAATTATGTTATCGCTAGTTATAGTAAAACGTTGCCGGTATTTTCTCTGAATTTTAATCTTCAAGGAATGCTCTATAACCCATAAAAAAGAGAAATAAAGACTGACCTTTTCAAACTCTACAGCCTTTCATTGTATTTTTATTTCACAATATATAATAATAAAACTATACAAAGAAAAGAAACCTTTAGATAAAACAGCCAAGTTTATTGGTAAAGCATTTTCTATAATGCAGATTGTAAAAAATATTTCTAAATTTTTCGAACCATCGAAACTGCTCCGAGAAGTGGGCATCCAAAGATTGTAAAGGAGCAGTCAGAGAACTGGTACTAGTGTACTGAGTTTAAATCTATGGGTCAATGCACCGAAGATAGCCGTATAGGTGAAATCAGATATTGGAAAGAAAGTGCATCCAGACAACATGAGAATTTTAAGGAAAGTCGGATGTAACGCAAGATATGGATAAGCTTACTTAGATGTTCTAAAGCAATATTAAATAGAGAAACAAAAATATTGTTAAGAGTTGAATAGTCTTTCCAGAAGTGAATTTAAATCCATTTCAATAGAGACCTAAAAAATGATTGTTAGGAATTTAACATTGAAAACAGAACTGACGATGTACAAGAATAGTTACTTTACAATATGGGCTCACCGATGTATTTAAATCTAATTGAACCCTTGTAGGAATATTTCGAAAGGAAAATCAGAAAACACATTCGAGTAAACATTATTGAGAATGCCGAAGTATTTCTGCTCATTTTACAGAAAATTTATTTAAATCCAGCTACTAGTCCAAAAGAGCTATAAGCTATAAGGGATACTAAGGGGAGCCGAACAAAGTATTAAACATTTTTCATTTTATTCAATTACTTTTGTGATATTCGATGTTAGAATATTTACTAAATTTTCTTATAGATTTAAATAATAACAGCTTTCATATTGTTACTAGTTTTTTTACGTCGCCAAATGGAAATAAATATGCTTTATTATAATTGGAAGTGTACATTCAATGATTTTCAACAGTCATGGGGCATACAAAAACTTTCGTGACTGACTGTATTTTTCAAATATTAAGTACGTAGGTTTCTAAATTTTATGACGGTAGTGTATACATTGGTTTAAATTAATTGTAACGTTAACGTATATATTATGTACATCAGATAATGGAAAAAACGTTTATTTCTGCGAAAACATTCCTTAATAATAAATCAACGCCTTTTCTAATTTCATTTTCCCAATATATGTCATGAACGACCCACGGCGATTCCACACACTTTCTGGATCAACCACCAGATTTATTGAACGATCAATTATCGTCTCCTAGCAACCGCATCTTGGCGTCACCTAGGTATCTGTGTAAGCTATCTTTTCGATGCTGGTGCATTTGGTGTCACACGAAGACCATTCATATGGATAATGACTGAGTGGTTTTTGATCTTATAGATTGCATGTATTTTGAACATTCTTGGTGTTATTAGAAATGCGTGCGTATCATTAATTTAGTGTTCCAGTTTGAATTGCATGTGTGCCAGTAGATCCGCACATACGTAGATTTTTCGTCTCTTTCTGCACTGTTTGTGTTTCTATACTACGTGACTTATCAACTGAGGTCAAAGGTAAAGCTTTCTATATTGATATGTAAATGTTTTTTTTTAATTCGCTATTGCAAGTAGAGAATAAATTTGTGTAAATATTACGTGTATTAAAATGCAATGTAAATCGTTAAATTTAAATTGTTATTAATAAGCGTAGGACACATTTATTTTTAAATCTGTGTATATTTTGTCCACTGCCTGAATTCTCAAGTAAACAGTGTTTCTTTGATTTTGTTATCAGTTTGGTTCCTTGGTTTGATTATACAGAAATAAATTTATATAAAAACGTGTATTATTATCTTTTTTTTAGTAAAGTAAGCATAACAGTGAATTTATGAAATTATCCAATCAATGGTGAATATTATTAGATTTGTTAAAAAAGCATTCATAAGTAAATTAGGTTTAAAAATTAAACTTACTTTAAGAAGGCACCACTACCTTCTTTTACATTATTTTGCAAGTAAGGTATCTAACATCTAATGAGTTATACTCTTTAGTAGCTAACACTAGCTAAGTTAATATAGTATAATAACCTAGCTACCAAAAAATTGTTAAATTAAAACTACATATATATTTTAAAAAATTATATAAATAGTTAGAGATATATACAATACCGGCCATAAGTGTACGTGTATACTTTCATATTATTCAAATTAACAATACTTATTACTTTTAATTAAACGATAAACATAATTTAAGTTTTTTAAAACTAAATTATCGACAATGACCATCAACTAACGAGGTATCGTAATTCTATAAAAATTTTAGTTTTCATTCAACTTTCGAAGTGTAAAGAGTTCGCGTCATAGTGTTTGTGTATTATTTTTAAATAAAATCTATATTTTGAGTAATGCTGCGTACAAGAGAAGTATCGGTTCAAACACGTGCTCTTATAGTGTCTCATCATGATATTAGCAAAAGTAATAGACAAATCGCGAAATTACTAAACTTAAGTCGCGGAACTGTGATCTATAATATTAAAATATATGAAGAAACTGGTAGTGTATTGAATAACAAGCAATCAGGCCAACTAAAAATAATACTAGCAGATGGTCGAGCAATAGCTTTGTTAATTAAAGGAAACAGACGAAAACCTGTACCAGACATTGCGGTTGCTGAGCGAAAACCGCTATTGTGTAAATTAGCTTGCGCAAGACGATACAAGAACTGGAAGCTGGAAGAGTGGAAGAAAGTGCACTGCACCGACGAATCTATATTTGAGATATTTGGTTCTTAGAGAAGAACGCTTATTCGAAGATCAGCAGGAGAACGAGTATTGCATCCACCACCAAGCATGGAGGAGGCATATCGTTAATGGTTTCGAGTTTTGCTGGAAGACCTGTTGGCGATCTTATTAAAATAGACGGTATTCTAAGAAAGGAGCGGTACAGAGAAATTTTGGAATAGAATGCCATTACTTCTGCGACACGACTAGTTGGAGAACAACAGCATCCTCAAAAACACTATAGACCTAACTACAGGTTGCGTGGTCAAATTAGAACCGGAAACTCTGGCGAAATTACTGAAGAGGATGCCGAGAGCTTCTGCCAGGCAGAAATAAAAGATGGTTACATCCACAAATCAAAAATTTAAATAAATTTAAAAGAATATTTGCTAATATCTTTTTAAGATGTTAAAACATTTTGTATAATTGTATATCAAACTTTTAATTTTACACTAAGCATTACATTTGTTTTTCTATTATTTTCTGGTTTCAGACTAATATTAACTAATATTAACAATAGTAAAAAAGTTTTGATATGTAGAATGAAATAATAGGAAAAATATAAACAATTTTTAACAAAAACGTTTCCTGAATTTACCTTTATATCTTAACGGATTTTAGTCTAAATTAATTGTAACGAATAAATTGTTGGAATCAATGGTAATGAACATGATAAAGCTATGAATTTTTTTAATAATCTATTCTTTAAAATTTTCTTTAGAAATATAAATTTTTTCCATGGTAATATTTTTGAAATGAGTACTTTCTCATATTTCATGATCGGTAGTTCTATAATTCATGTGTTTATTTAAGTGTTTATATATGTCTAGATTCCTAGAAAGAAAATATTTTCTGTCAAACTATTACAAATTAGTTAAATGAGTCACCATAAATTGCAATTTTCATGTATTTGTACAAATAATAAGACATTATGAGTTTATTTATCACATAATTACAATACAAATGTCTTGCTGCTATCATGTTAAGATTTACTAGTTTCTATTTGTTTATTAGAAATTTATGTATTTATTATGTGGGAAGTTTTGTGAAAAGGATTTTTGCACATTGGATATTGATAAAGAGTGTTTCAAATTTCGCGGTTTTTTAAAGAATAAATAAAACACACAATTTGCATTCACTTTCAAAAACTTTTTATTGGTAATTGAAGTATCAGTTATGACATTTATATGCGGAAAATAATATCTGCCAAATGGCCTCGTCTTGCAGCTCCACGGATGTTCACTCTTTTGTTAAAGTTTTCAATGGCATTTTGACATAATTGAGCCTCTATCTCACCAATGACACGAATAATTTCATCTTTCAAAGCAGGAATTAATTGTGGAATGTTTTTATAAACCTGACTTTTCACATAATCCCAAAGAAAATAGTCTAACTGTGTCAAATCACATGATCTTGGTAACCAATTAACATCACCGTTTCTTGAGATTACACGTAAAGGAAATATTTTCCTCAATGAATTAATTGATTCGTGTGCAAAGTGAGGTGTAGCGCCATCCTGTTGAAATCACATATCCTCTAGATCAATATTCATTAATTCAGGCCACAAAAATTCGGTTATCATTCGACGATATCGCTCACCATTGACAGTTATAGCTTCACCAGCACCATTTTCAAAGAAGTAAGGTCCAATTCCACCACTTGACCATAATGCACACCAAACAGTAACTCGTTAAAGATGCATAGGTTTCTCATGAATAATTTGTGGATTTTCCTCGCCCCAGATTCGGCAATTTTGTTTATTAACATAGCCACCAAGTTCAAAATGTGCCTCATCGGAAAAATCAGCTGGTTATTCATTGATGAAATTGACATATGAACGATGTTTTAAATGATCTAATTGCTTCAGTTCCTGTGTTATTAGAACCTTAGAGAGCTTCAGAGCTAAATCCTTGTGTAAAATACGCCATGTTCTTGATCCACTAAGTCCAAGCTGTTGTCAACGTCGTCTAATGGACATTTCAGGATCTTCAGCAACACTTTCACGAACCAAACCAATATTTTCTTATGAACGACCACTACGACTGCATTTTTCACTTTTTTGATCTTCCACAGAACCGGTCTCTTGAAATTGTTTAATAATTCGACCAATAGTGCTTTCAGATGGACGATTATATAAACCATAAAATTCATGTAATTTTCTAAAAACTCACACAGAACGCTGATTTTCATAAAATAATTCGACAATTTGAACGCGTTGTTGTACCGTATACGAAGCCATTTTTATAAATGTCATACATTGCATTTTTTAAATGTCCACATACCCAGACAAATTCAGTGCGCCATCTATATCTTATTTATTCTAAAAAAAAACCGCGCAATTTGAAACACTCGTTATATTAACAGTAATTATTGTTCTTGGTTTTTCATGGGCTTTGATGCGCTATAAATGTTTACTGATATATCAATATATTGAAGTTCTGTTTAGAATAGATAAATATTCATTGTACTAATTTGATATTTTTTGGAAGCAGTTTCTGAGAGCAAAATATGAAAGGTAATAGAAATAAGTACTAAAAATAATAAAATTAAATAAACGTAAATATTGAAAGAAAAATTTTAAAAATTGAAAATAGAACAACCAAGTTTTATGTCGAAATTTTAGCTTTTTATATACATAAAAATACGTTAGGACTACTAGAGTTCCATGAAATCTCTTCTTCAAACTTAGGTTGGTTGTATAAACGGATTTAGTGACATCGTTGTACAGGTCAGTTTTCGTCAATTTGAGAATTATAGGTATACAAACATTTCGGTTGAAAAAATAAAAAGTGGAATAATAAAAAAAAACAACTGCAGTAAATGTAATAAAAACTGGATTTTCACTAGACCAAATGCGCATTGTTGTTTGTTGATATATTTTGATAAATGGTTCATCTGAGAACAAGAAATTGTCAAGAATGTCGTCATTATTGATATAGAAGCCATTGACAATAACTAAATCACATTTGATGATCAGTAAGAGCTTTCGCACACGACGACACTTCTACGGAAGTTTATAAAAGTTGTGCTTTCTGTGAAAGCTTTTATATATTTCTTAGGCGATTGAGTTATTCGTTCCTCAACATTAGCAGTATGTTCAGCCATCCATTTTCTGGTTTACTAACATCTGATATTCGGGTTATAGGTGTTGCTTTACAGATTTTCCCAACAAATTGTTGAATCATTTGCCGCAAACTATCGTACGGTACTATAAAATTTGGAAATTCTCCTATACATGATGATGGAGAATATGAGCATTTTCCATTTTCTAGTTTTATATAGCATTTGCAAAGTAGCTATCGATAATAGATACTTTCTAATTTATTGTAAACACTTTTCAAATATCACTATTTCACGCAATACACGTCATAACTGTATTTTGTCTCTATCAATTTTTAAGAAATAATTTTATAGCTTTGCAAGGAGTAAACGTATTGAATTATATGCTGAATCTAACACGAAATAGTATGCTAGATTCAGGGTAGGAAAAAATTCTGCTCGCGAGCACAATTTTATTTAATTCGTTCGTTTTAAAATTTGTGTTCACGAGTTTTATCGTTTACCTCGCGAGCACAAACTCAACTCGTGACAGATTGTTCAATAAGTTGTGTCGTTCTATAAGAGAAATTGAATATCCTGTAGTAATAAAGATTGTTAAAAGTATATAAGAACTTTTCATATTCAATTAGCCAGCGTAAGCGATATTTTGGTTGCAGTTTTGGGTTTCATAAAGTTATGTACAAAATGGGTGCGCTCGTTAACTATGGAACAAAAACACTTTCTCAGCAACATTTGAAGCGTTTTCGAAAGAATAAAAACAATTTCGTGCGTCGTTTCATTACTATGAATGAGACTTGGGTCTACCACCATGATTTTCAGTTAAAACAAGAGGCTAATGACTAGTGTGAACCCGGCATTTCGGTTTGGAAGCGAGTTAGGGTGCAGATATAGGCCAAGAATGTGTTAGTATCAATTTTTTGGGATGCAAAAGGAAATTTATTCATGAATTATCTCCAAACTGGTTAAACAATAAACTAGCATTATTATTGTAACCTTTTAGACCAGCTGGATGTAAGATTCGCGAGAAAAGATCTGGTTTACAGAAGAAAAAAATAATTTTTTTCAAGACAAAGCACTATCTCACACAACTAAAAAAACCATCGCAAAAATTAACGTATTAAAATGCGAATTTTTGCAACATTCACCCTGTTCGCCAGGTTTAGCTCCTTCTGACTCTACCTGTTCCCGCATCTCAAAAAATGCATGCATAACGATTTTCATTGAACGAAGGGGCAATAGCTGTCGTGGAAGCGTATTTCGGCTGTCTTCCGGATTCTCACTTCAGGGATGGAATCCATTCACTAGATCTTTGAAATAAGTGTATTGAAGTTCAAGGAGGTTATATTGAATAACAGAATGTATTTCTAACCATAAAATCGTGTTTTTCTTATCGAACGACGAAATTTATTGAACAACCTGGTATATAACATAACATATACTGATCCAATAACAAGATTAGTCTTTATCATTCGTTAGGTGCGCCAGTTGTCCTTTTATAATTTTGTAAACACCGACGGTGTTTTTTGAAAAATCTAACAGCCAATTGTGGTCTTTATAAAATTTCCTAAAGCATCTACATATTCAGTTAAGTTTGTCGATCTTGAGATTCACGTCGATTTTTATTTATGTGAATCAAATCAATATTTCCGATTAAAAATAAGAATTGTGCATATAAATCAATAAAATATAAAAAACAGTATATATAAACGAAATAACGCGATTCATATTTTTCTATGTAAATGAAATTATTTGTAACACATATAATATTAAGTAGTTTTCACATTCGTATTAAATTTTGATGTGCCCAGTGGTCAACTGTA
This sequence comes from Dermolepida albohirtum, assembly GCA_031893035.1. Lineage (NCBI taxonomy): Eukaryota > Metazoa > Arthropoda > Insecta > Coleoptera > Scarabaeidae > Dermolepida > Dermolepida albohirtum. The sequence goes on along the minus strand of JAVIWB010003562.1, from coordinate 66,943 downwards.
CTAATGAGAGATAAACTAACTTGAAACATAGAAAATTGCTGCGCGGTAGTATTCTTTTTCTAACACGACTCCTAACATTAGAATTTACTACTTTAGTACTATTATTGCTTGGCCTAGTTGTAATATATTGAACTTCAACTTATGCGCAATAAATAAATTATAATCATCGATATTAGCGTATTTTAATAACTTCAGAGCGTTCCTCGTTTGTGTATTTGTAACATTTGAATGTGTCTTGCGTTAAACGGAATCTATATTTGATGGTAATATGTTATATCGGTATTTAAATATTTGATAGATGTTTGCAATGAAATTAAGAAAATTTTACTGTCACAGATGTTATAATTAGTTTTACTTATGCTCAGATAAAAGTAGTGGGTCTTTTCAATTACACTTCCTCTGTTGTTTGTTTAGTCAGGTTTGGATATACCCAAAACTATTGCAGTCATTTTCCTCGTATTTTTATTTACTATTTCCATAAATAAACATTTTATTTGCTACTATCATACATATATTATTAATTTAATTCAGGCCAAAACATTCTTATGTATATTTTATTATTTAGAATGTGCGGTTTTCGCAAGTATATGGTTATATCAAGAAAAGTGTTTGGTTTGTTTTTTCTCCAAACGTACATCTGTTGATTAATGCCTCAAGCAAGCAGAATGTTAGGAATATACTGCATAAATTGCATTCAAAACGATGAAGTTTATAACCATTTACAGTATAGCGAGTACTAAGGCTGCAGAAATGTGTGCTTTCGCAGTAGCGTACGGCTCAGTTACTATACCTTGTCTCAGAGTAAGAACGAGTGATTCAAATATCCCGCTAAAACGCGAAACACATAGCTTAAAAATCTAACTCAATTAACCGACACATCTCATATGAAGTTTATAACTACAATATTTACAGGGTAGTGAGTACTAAGGCTGCAGAAACGAGTGCTTTCGCAGCAGCGTACGGCTCAGTTACTATACCTTGTCTCAGAATATGAACGAGTGATTCAAATATCCCGCTAAAACGAGAAACACATAGCTTAAAAATGTAACTTACCATAAGAATTAAACATAAACAGTTGTGAATGTAGTAGTTTGTCAACAATATTAATCTTTTACTTTATTATATAAAAATAAATGAAGAAAAATTCATTTTAATGGAAGTATGATTGTACAAACGTTACTTTTTGGATTAATATGTACAACCTATCCAAAATTAAGATTAAATATTATTAAAATAAATATTTCATGAAATTTTCTTTTCAATAGCAAAGTAATATATATGTGTATTTGTAAGTCATAAATTATTGATATTCATATCAAATTTATTTGTGAAATTCAAGATGAAATGTAAACTACTTAAAAATTAAAATTTATTCTAAAACTCCACCAAAAATACGACCTAGATTGTAAATATAGAAACATTAGCAGTACAACTAATCGGATTCACTTGAGCTTGACAATAAATCACTTTCACTGTCACTGTTTCCAACACAAATAATAAATGGTTCTACAATATCATCCATTAACCCATCTAAGTCCCACATTCTTTTTCCTATTTTAATCACCTGGTTGATACAATTCTTCCAATTATCCATTGTAACATTTGTAATTACTTGCATCAAAAGTTCTCGTACATGTGACATTTTGCATGTAGTATTTTTGGAGCAACTTCACTTTTTATTTGTGCCCAAATCATTTCAATTGGATTGAGGTCATAATGATATGGTGGTAACCTCAACAGTTTTATTTGCAGCAGCTGCCATTTGATCAGTTACATATATATTATATTGTTTCTTATGAAGACGTACTAAATGCAATAATTCACCACGTAACATTTCTCCATTATACTCAATATTTTTGGAACATAATCAGTATTGGATTGCATCTTTCCTCCATGAACATGTTGGAAGACTTTCCACTCTGAGTGAATGCACTGTCCATTATGATAAAAGCATTATCTGGCAACCTAGGCAATACTTGTTCAAACCATTCCTCAAAAATAATACCATTCATTTCATCATGGTAATCAGCTGTTTTTCTACCTCTAAAAAGCAACAGTCCATCCTGCATAAATCCGAATTCAGATCCTATGTGGAGTATTGTTAATCGCCGGTCTTTACCACTATGGCTTTTTAATCCTGTGGATAATCCTTCAATAAAAGCCTGTCGTGCACTATACTTGCATCGATCCAAACTTTTTCCTTTGTGTGTCCCTCAAGTATGGCTTAAGTTCGATCTTTCTGAGCGCGGGCAAACAGTTACGATATAAGGCGTCCTATCGGTCTGTGGTACTGTTGCTTAGTTTATTTTATATATATATACTCTAGACACAGAAATTCAAGAAGACAAATATTCTTTAACGTCTTCTTTTACAGTACTTGGAATTGTAATTACTGAATACTTAAAATGGGGTTTTCGTATTGATATTATTTGTAATAATTTAGCAAGAACATGTTTCGCTCTAAGGCAATTTAAGAAGTCATGTAACATTTTATCACTCCAACTTCGTATCGTTTAAGTGGTATTATGCATTGGGGAATATCGGCTTCTGTCGAAAGATTCTTTTTCTATTACAGAAAAAACCTTGAGGTGTATATATGTTAAAATATCGTGATTCTTGTAAAGATATTTTCCGATCTAAGTGTCTGCTAACTTTTTATAACTTTTATATTCTGGAAGCTCTCTTATATGTCTATAAACATGCATCAGAAATTAATAATAAACCCAGCTATGGCTATAATAACAGAATTAAAATATGTCTATTACCTGCTATTCATAAACTTTATATGTATCAGAAACAATATTTTTTTGGGCTGGAAAGGGTTATAGTATTAATGATATCTTCTCTATATAATGTACTTTATGAATTAATATATTTCTAGCATGTGTATATTATTGTGTTACGTTTTTTAGAAATAAATATATTATTATTATAAGTCAACACCATCTCGTAAGCAAAATGTTATAAGCATAGCTTTAGTGGCAGACTTATCCAATAGACTTAAGTTTCTTACCCAGTAATAATCGTTTTCAACCAATCTTCACGTTCTTCTTGAACGCATTTCTTCTAGTACTCACAAATCACCATTGTATTTATTCCCTTTTTAATCCGGTTCTAGTCAATGCAGAATTCAGCGAGTACATATTCTGAAGAAAGTTAGAGTTAATAGTTAAACGTTGATCTGTGTGAATAATTACTTCCAGTGTTGATGGTTTCCTCAGTTAGCGGACTAACTGGTATAACCGGACCAATAAACACTTTTCCAAAAGCAGTCTTAATCATAGAAGACGTTGATAATGAACACACAAAATTTAACTGTATATCTTCGATTTTGAATTTCATTCAATAGAATTTCTAGAGATGCAACCACACTGTCACAACTCTCTGTCTAACTCAAATAAATACGAGGATGGTTCGATTACAATGTGGCCTCAAGTTTTTTGGACAATAAGTATTTTATTTTTTATTGTAGTCTCCTGCTTTCTCAACACACTTATTCTAACGATATTTCAAATCAAGAATGCTTTCTCTAGATACTATTTTAAAATCGAAAATATGTTTGCTGGAAGTTTATTATTTTTTGAGGATTTATATCTAGCGGTTAAGAAGACAAAACAAATATTTTAATATCATTTTACGCCTTCTGTGACACATTACGTCGACTTCAATGCTTGAGGCGTTTTCTTGTAAAATCCATAATGACTTGTCCCTTTAAACCAACGTTCCGCAGATAGTAAAAATTATTTTTTGTAAATTTGAACGTTTTCGTATTCGTAAAAATATTTAATTATAATAATAATTATAATAAGCATCTCTAAAATATGCGCTTTTATTAGATGCTTAACAGTCCTTTGACCCATCTGTTTAACCAGGTACGGTGCGCGCTTATCTTTTATTAAGGAACGCTCCGAAAGATTCTTTATCTTTTAAGAAGACATTGTTCCATTCGCGTCTTAAATTTTCTTTCGCTCAGAGCTGACGTTTGCTGACACGCTTGTGTAATAACAAAGGTTTAATAATTAATCCTTTTCACGGAATATTATTTTTGGGTAACTGATAACAAATAATCATTATAATAGCATCATATTTCGTTTTCTTAGTAATTGCTGTGCTGGTTTTAATGTTGACGTTGGATTCTTTTAAAAGAAATCAATAATCATTTTAAGAATTGGACGTTCCAAACCAGCGTCTGGAGAATCGTCGACATTCCTATCAGTTTTGAAATTTTTAAGTTTTCAAACTTTGCAATTCACTTCTTCACAAACGACACGGATCATTGGAAATACTTTGCGGTCGAATTGGACGACATTTTAGCTCCTTTACGCGAACACAGACAAAGTCCACTTCAAGTCTCTTAATTTACTCATGTAGTCTTGTCATAATAAATTCTTAAACAAAACTAACCTGAAACTACTATGGGTACAAAAAAAAATGTTAAGGATTAACAAATGCAGTCCATTGTCCTGGAAAGATCAGATACATTTAAATTATATGATTTTGTGAGGGTTATGTCCTTATTTTGTTTACTGTATTTTGGGTTTGTTGGTTTATTTTAAATCCTCTTTTTTTGTGTTGCTCTGTGAGTTTTCGTTAACGTTCTTTTCAAATTTCTTCTATCCCTTGTTACAATTGCAATGTCATATATGTACATATGCCATTATTTGTAGATATATATTTTTGAGTACTTATGCTCCACAAGTTATATTCTCTCATTATTTTTTCAGCGATATGTTGAACAGCGTTGTCAATAGTGTCTTTGTTGCACCTGTTTACTTATCGTTGCTACTTCTATAGTTATGGTTGTCAATTTTACTAGTTTATAGGGAATATTTAATTTTTGTTTTTGCTTGTGCTATCCAAAGTTTGTTCCAAGGTGACAAATAGTACGTAGGTTGCTTTAAAGATTTTGTGGACGATACAGAAAAAAAATCAATTATTTTAACCAATTTTTTTTTATTGTATTTCAAAATATTCGCTTTTATGATCTATGCACTTCTGCATTCGATGGTACCAGTTCTCAAAACACTGGACCTGTTGTTCTTCAGTCACCTCAGATGGGAAGTTTTCTTAGGCTTCTACAGTTGTTTCCAGGATATTTAATTTCAATCCAAGCATTTTGCCTTTTATGTATGGAATAGAAAGAAGTGGCAAGGTGTCAAATCAAGGCGAATAAGTTATCAATTCCGCTCTTGAAGCGGTTAAAAACTCTGATGTTCGGGATGCGTTGTGAGATAGTGCATTGTCTTGATGCAGAATGATTCGTCCTCTTGGTTGTTTTTCTCGCAGTTTTTTGAACCCAGTTGGTAAACAAATGGTTGTATACCATTCAGCATTGACCGTGCGACATCCTCTAGCGGAACAGTAGCAAGATGACCGTTGTATATGAAAAAAGAAGCCACTATTTTCTTGCCAGAGCTTCGTCCGCATCTCACTTTCGCGGGCTTCTCCTCGTCTTTGAAGACCCACTGAGTCGATTGTATCTTGATTTCTGGCTCGTAACAATAAATCCAACTTACCTGTAACGATGTCATACACTTAATTTGCTCAACCTTGTTGAATTTTTAAAATTTTTTTTTGCATCAATCCATACGCGCTTTTTTTTTGAGCATCCGTTAAATTGTGTGATATCCATCGAGCGCAAAGCTTTGATGGCAAGATGATTATGCGGAATAGTTCTGAATTGGTCATACCTATGCCTAATGATGTCCGAATATCTCTGTACGTGCGACGATTATCTGTCTCTCTCATATTATGCACGGCGTCGATGTTTTCTGGAGTAACTTCATGGCAGGCTGCAACATGTCCACGCTGGAACTCATGGTTCAACAGTCGCTAAGAATTTTGCTTCATCGCTAAACAATCGCTTGATTAATTATTAATTCCATTTTTCACTAAACTCAGTTTATTTAAAAAATTACTAAAAAGACCAGCATATACTAAAAATCTGTAATTGCTATTCGGACTAAAAAATATTTTCGATAGTGCCATCATACGGAAAATACCAAAAAACTTTTAAAGCAACCTATGTATGTTTATCGTTTTCTCTCGGTATGTTTTTGTATCCTTTTTTGCAACAATATGAACAATAATTTATATCGGGAATTATTATCTTGCCGTAATTTATGCATTTCATTAGATTTCTACTTTTAGAAATTGCCATTATATAATAGTTGCGGATTTCCATTCTTAAAGCATCGATCCCTCTCCGGTCTATGATAAGTCGCCACCACACAGACAACTTGCCACAGCGTAGACAACCCAACATATATAGACAATTAGCCACAGAAGCAAATGGCGACACGCTTTTAAACTTATTGTAAAATATTAATATTTACAAATGTTATGTATGATTGCGTAAATAACCATGTTTGTTATAAGTAAAGACCGAGATAGTGAATATAAATTGCGATTATACAGTGGCGCAAACATATGAAAATACAATAATGGCACGCTATTAAAATCATATACAATCACGCTAGTAAAATAATGTACTATACACGAGTAATAATAATTTTATTCACACAAATAGAAATAACACTTATACATACATATACCGGGTGATTTTTTTCCGACGTTTAGTAGGGGGATCCCGGAAACTAGCAGAGATATTGAAACAATTAAATAGAGAAGGAACTGCTGTTTTATGAGCTCAATTTAATGAGCTTTTCGTTATTTTGTTCGGTGTCTATGACTCTGTTGACTTTATGACGATCAAAATACCGATCGAAACGCAGTTGTGCAGCTTGTACGCAATTTTTATGGCACAAAATTATATCACGCTTTTCTTGATTAGAAAAGTTCATATTGATAACACAGGTCAACACACATTTTGGTGCCTGCGATTTTTTAACTGTTCCTGGGTAATTTTTGGATGCAGAATGTAAAAAAGTTCTCAGATTTGGTCTATCAGATCTAGTTTTTGAGATTTTTTTAAAAAATTGTATACATAATTTACGTTATAACTGTTATAATATATAATATTACTATTGACAGTTAAAAAAACAAAGACACATGGATTTAAGTATTTATTGCAAAAACTTAATTTACATAATTACATTAGTCACTAATCACATAAAAATTTTCTTTTATACGACTTTCTAGAATGGAGTTTACTAGGACAGTCTGAAGGCTCCAGCAGTAGTCCGCCATCATGTGGCTATCCCATCGTCCTTGATAACGATTTTCCATAGTTTTAATATCCTGATGGAATCTTTCTCCCTGTTCTTTACTACAATCACCTAAGTTTTCTGGAAAACGATCTAGGTGGCTGTGGAGGTAGTGAACTTTTATACTCATGTTACAGCCGAGAATATTAAAATTTGAAAGCATAGTTTCCACTAATTCTACGTAATTCTCTACTTTATGATTGCCAAGAAAATTTTGTAATACTTGAACAAATGAACACCAAGCGTTAGATTCAGTCTCGTTCATTGATGTGGTGAATTGTGGATCTTTAACAAGTTGCCTTATTTGAGGACCATCAAATATACCAGCTTTTAGTTTTTCCGTGCTAATGCCAGGAAATTTACGTGATAAATACCCAAAACAATTTCCATCTCGATTTAAAGCCTTCACAAATTGCTTCATTAAGCCTAGCTTGATATGCAAGGGCGGAAGTAAGATTTTTTCTCTTGCAACCAAAGGTTCGTTGATCACGTTTTGTTTTCCTTGAATCATGACATCTCTTGAAGGACATCTTTTTTTAACCCAGTGCTCATTTTTATCTCTGCTGTCCCAAAGGCTAATTACATTCTGGGAAATTTCTATTTCGACGATTAAGTACATATTTTTCTCTTTATTTGTTGTCCTTTATCAGAAAAAAATATCAATTAACCTGTAACCTGTATCTCAAAAACTAGAGCTGATAGAAAAATCTGGTGGCATTTTTGGAATCAGCACATTAAAAACATCTAAAATCAGATGTTAGATTTCCGGCACCAAATTTTTTTTTTCATTTTGTTACCCTGTGTAATTTATGAAACCTCAATAAACATTAATTAGAAACTAAATGACTTGCTCCTGTCAATAATTGCATCTATTAATTGTTTCCATAGCCTACTACTTAACCCTCCGTTTGGCACATGGATCCAGCCAGACCGATTTCAATTGTAATTTATATGTAACACATGGATCAATAAGTCCCGAGACTAACAATGAAAACAACATTTTTTTTACAAAATTTTTTTTTATTCATCAACATAATCACCTTTTAGGGTGATACAATGGTTCCAACGCTTTTCCAATTTTTCAATACCATGTTTATAAAAAAATTTATCTCTCGCTTCAAAATAAGCTTCAGTTTCAGCGATGACCTCCTCATTTGAGCCAAATCTTTTTCCCTGGAGCATTTTTTTAAGATCAGCAAAGAGCCAGTAGTCACTGGGGGCTAAATCTGGCGAATATGGGGGGTGGGGAAGCAGATCAAAACCCAATTCGTTCAATTTTGCCATTGTTTTCATCGACTTGTGGCAGGGTGCATTGTCTTGGTGAAAAAGGATTTTTTTCTCTGCATGTGCGGTCGTTTTTTTGCGATTTCCTCCTTCAAACGCACCAGTAAGTCAATATAATAATCACTGTTGATCGATTTACCTTTTTCGAGGTAGTCAATGAAAATCACGCCATGTGTATCCCAAAAAAACTGACGCCAGGACTTTGCCAGCTGACTGCTGCGTTTTCGGATGTTTGGAACGGCTTTCGCCAGCTGTGCGCCACTCAGATGACTGCCGCTTCGACTCTGGAGTGTAGTAGTGTATCCATGTTTCGTCCATATTCACGTAACGACGCAAGAAATCTTTTTTGTTGCGAGTAAATAGCGATAAACAGCTTTCTGAATCATCGACTCGTTGCTGTTTTTGTTCCATCGAAAGCAATCGCGGCACCCACTTGGAAAAAACCTTTTTCATGCTCAATTTTTCATGAAGGATAGTAAATACACTTCCATATGATATCTGTGTCATCTCAGCAATCTCACGGAGCTTCACTTTACGATCTTTCATTATAATTTTTGTCACTTCACTCACATTTTCCGGTGTAACGGCTTCCACAGGTCTACCCGAGCGTTCCGCGTCATTTGTGTCAGTACGACCACGTTTAAACTCGGCAAACCACCGACAAATCGTTGCTTTTGATGGACAAGAGTCCGGGTAACATTTTTCAATCCATTGTTTTGCTTGCGTGGTGTTTTTACCCATTAAAAAACAATGTTTTATCAGAACAGGAAACTCGGTTTTTTCCATTGTTTAAACAAACTACAAAACGACTTTACTCCAACCTCGATAACTCAGCTGTTTCTGGTCCGATCGACTTAAAATTTTGACACGTTTCAAGCAAAGGTTAGTACTCTAGAAAGACGTGGTTACTGGTTTACTACGAGCGCCATCTATGGGTTAGTCTCGGGACTTATTGATCCATGTGTTACTCTTAGTTGAGGTAGAGACTTGAAACTTCGTGACTTTTTCTAAAATATTATTATCATCTCTGAAAATTGGGAGAATACTTCTCTTATGAGTTAATAATTACAAATATGTCTTGGTATACACATCATATTCGTACCTCATGTGGTCTGCCCAGAACCCTATTTTATATGAAAATGTATGAAATATGATTCAATTTGAACATTTCATCTTGCTTTTTTTACTTTCTCTTGGTAATTTTTCATCGAAATTGCTGTTCATATTCTCTAAGCATTGTGTGTACACATAAGCCTAAGTATCTACAGGTACAAACTTGTATGTAACGTTGAAGGCATTTCATGTGAAATTCTGTGATTGTTTTATTCAAAATGAGTGATGAAGTGAAATTTGTTTATAATACGCGATTACGCAGACAAAGTACAGATGTCGATCTTCATACACAATTGGCAGCAACTTTAGTCAATGATATAGAACGTAAAGGGGCTGAAGATGAAATCGATTCATACATAGACGATGTTGACAATCATGATATGGATTATGTGTGCCTGATGGCGGAGCGTCGGATATTGACTATGATTGAATTGAAGCGAACGATATTTTTCATAGTGACCAAGAAGTAGAAGAGGAAGAAATGCACGCTGAAAATCAGTAACGACGAGAAAGAAAAGAAGAAAGGAATCCCTCTCGTTTTGTTTTTTCGTTTTAGTTTGGATTTCACGAAAACTTTGTTTCAATTTGCAGTTACGTGTCAAAAAAGAATAAGACTGTAAAGTTACTTTCCACTATATACTATACAAAACATTGTAAGGGTGAAGCAATGAGACAAGAAGCAATTTTGTTTTACAGTGCGAATAAAGGCGGCGTTGATTGCATGGATCAAATAGTCACTCATTTCACATCGAAATGCTCAACAAAGCAATGGACTTGCTTTTTTCTGTAATATGTTGGATACGATGGCATAGGCGGCATTTTGCATTTGTAAAGAAATTGATGGATTCGACAAAACTCATGCAAGACGGCATTTCCTCTCCACGTTATCTAAATCATTAGTTTTCTCAAACATTGAAAATCGAATGAACAACTTTTACATTGTCAAACAATTTACTACTCGTTCCACGATTGAACCGTTTCATTGCATACTTTTCATGTATAATGAACTTTATCTTATTTCATTAGTTTTAGTTCTGTTGTTCCATTTTAGATTACAGCACAAATATTTGAAAAGGGAAGTGGCCCTAATACACTCGAGAAAAAGAAAAATTTTAAACTCTATTCACAGAGAACTGATAAGATGCGCCGCAAAATTCGTTTCTGCTGTGCAAAATATTCAGACCCAGTACGCCAACAACACTCCAAAGTTCATCATATTTGTTTTAGTTGTCTAACAGAATGCGTATGGCATTCCATCATAAAATTTGTTTTATGATGATGATATACTTCGAAATAAAACTACTTTTTACCTTCCAAGACTTTTTTTAATATTTTCATCTAAACAAGTGGTTCAACATGCGGAAGTCACTGAGAACCAGAAAAAACCGAAAGTATATACCTGCATAAAATGCAGGAATAAATGCGATACATCACCAATAATGCAATATTTCCATAAAAATACATGAAAATATATACGTAAGGATCTGGCCAGAAAATTAAAAGAACAAAATGTATATATTTATAAAAAAAACTTTTGTCATGTAGTATATCATTAGAATCGTTCAAAAAAGGCATGTTTCATAAAGTTACTTATTAAGCTCATAATTACCTACAAATTCGTTCTTTTTACATTTATTTGAAAGTTAACAGAGTTATAGCCATAATTTCCGGCTTTTTTAAAAAGTTTTTATATCTGATTAGAATTGTGATCTACCTATATTCACCATATATAATATATGTATATACCAGGTGTACCGGAAAGTCATTACCGGTTTTTTCTTAAAAAAACTACATAATTTTCTAGAAAAAGGAAAATTTATTTATTTAAAGTATTGGCCATTTGATTCTACACATCTTGTCCATCTTTCAGGAAATTTATGTATGTAATCCCAAAAAACTGTTTGTGCTATGAGCAAAACCATTCATCGAGCCATTTTCTAACTTCTTCCAAATTGGCGAAGTGCTGCTCTGCACGCGCGTGTCCCATTGATGCGAAAAAATGATAGTTAGCCGAGTACAGAGTACGGCGAGTGCGATATTATGTCCCATCCAAGTGCTTTCAACGCTTCCTTCACCGGTTTTGCTGTATGAGTCGGGGCGTTTGAATTGATAATTTGTTGTCGGAACCGATTAGTATTAACTGTTTCATCAAGTTTTAACAGTTCGTAATACGCCACGCTACTCTGATCCCACCAAACACAGAGCATTGTATTGCAACCATGGGTCGGCTTCGCCAGGTGATAACAACGATTTCTTGCGCTTAAGGTTTTCGAAATAAATCTATTTTTTATCACTCGTCAATATTCGATGCAGAAATGACTTCGGATCATACTTTTGATGCAGCATTTCACCAACTATTTTTTGATTTTCCATTTGTGTGTCATTCAATTGAGGTGGCACCCATTTTTCCATCCCGAATTCGAATTTTTACCACTGTCCATAATCGGCCACTTATCGTTTCTCGGACCACATTTAACGCTTCCACCAATTGTTTTTGAGTTTGGGTTGGGTCTTCATCCAATAACTCTTGCAGTTTCGCATTTTCAAGCTTTTTCGATCTACTAGAACGTTCTTTGTCTTGCGTATCGAAAACACCACTTTTGAATAGTCGAAACCACGCCTCACATGTTTTTATGGTTGGAGCGTGCTCACTGTTTCTACCAGCAAACTATGACTTTTCGGTTTTTTTTGTTTGATTAAATAAGAATAGTATGCACTTGTTCAGGCACGAAACTCGACATTTTCAAAGAGGTATAAATCTATGACGGTATTACTTGCGTAAAATATAACATGTATGGCTTTGAAGCTTGATGTCGGTAGAATAAAATGACATATGTGTCGAATTATAACATTGCATATTTAAGCCTTGCGATATCTGTTAGAAAAACTTTCTGGTGTATATATATATATATATATATATATATATGTATATATATGTATATATATGTATATATATGTATATATATGTATATAATATTAGTACTGAGCCGACTTGAACTTATTTATTCAATTTTCTCGTAGAGAAATCAATTTTAAGTTAGCCACGCTCTTTTTCGTTGCTTCAAATTCCGTAGAGATTTCTTTTCAATTCTAGATACAATTCGCTTGTGGGTAAAACGAATGAAAACATATTAGACTTCCTGGGAATTTATATGGCACATTTATTAAATGAATCAATCTATAAATTTACAAATCTCTAGCAAACATGTGTTTGTAGGTTGTTTAATTTAATTTTGCCCAGACGAGATTTATTTGATTGTTATGTAACCTCTAGTAGTTTAGTATTTACATTATATATATATATATATATATATATATTATATATATATATATATATACAATATTATATATATATTATATAATATACTTATTTTTTTAAAACCTTTATTCATTATTTAAGCACTTTCAATTTGATATATTGAAGCATAATAGAATTTTCGTAAAATTATGGCTAATGGAATAATTATTTCACAGTTTTAGCCATATTTTTTGAACACAAATTTCACAAATCCAATCCCTAAAAAATGTGTTAATACCAATAACGCCTACATAGATTTCATTTTGGTATTTATTGTAATACAAAATAATATACTATTACATCGTCTGTAATCGTTCCAGGGCACGGTAAATCACTTTTTGTAAGTAGTGCATTGTAGCTATTTAGCTACCTCAAGAAGTCGTTTACACGGTTTGCGTTTAAAATGTTGATTGGAGGAATTCGTTCCATTTTGTAGGGCAATTTACTGCAATATTCCTACACTTCAACCTAACAATGAGAGCACATACTTTATGACTGTTCTTATAACTCAATAGTTTTACATTTACTTTTCTAGACTATTGAATGACAATTAATTCGCTAGCACCTTAATTTGATTAGATATGTGTGAAACTAATAATATATAATTCTACAGACTAAAGAATATTTCATGTCAGACTCCAAATTTGGATAACAATTGCAAGTCTTATTTTCGAGAAGATTCCATAATCTATACCTGAGAGGATTCAATTCAGGACTATTCAGATGACCAATCGGAAGCCTTAATAAACTAAGGAACAGACTCGTCTTTGTTTCATGAACGAGTACCATATTCTGCTTAAATACCCGCGTTTTCGCCCTAAATAATGAGATTCGCCTATTTCAAGTCCCAGGAGGGTCAAAAGAGATCTTATTGAAATGTTACTAGAGCAATCCTTGTAAGGGTTATATGTGTGTGTGTGTTCGCGTGGTTTAGGATTTCTTCCCGCGTAAGTGTGCTTTTGTCCTGCAAAGGACCTGTGCGATATTTCGGTACCATTTTCAAGCGTTGCTCTCTATCGAACCCTGTTCGTTTTATTGCAGCAGTGAGACGAACAGCTGTAAAAGAATTGAATTAATTTACTAATAGTGTAAAAAATGAATGTTATTATTTAAATATAACAGATTATATATACATATAAATTCAGATAAATTCAAACTTATGTACAGCAATTTTTACAATCATTTGATTAAGTAATTTTCTGTTAAAATTAGTGTTCTTAAAATGTTACAGTCTTGAGGATAACTTTAAAATACAAGAAATTTAATATACATTTATTTATATACATTTAAAAATAAATAAGAAGTATGCATGTATACATATATGTACATTTAATACAAGTAAATAGAAGAAGTAATATTTGAATAGTGTTTGATTATTTCTTTTTATAAATTGTAATAGTATTGCAAAGATTTTATTACTTTGAGATATAAAAATTAAAGTTTCATCTAAGAGTAAACATATTGTACAGAATAATATTACACATTTAATAATAAAATATCGCAAATTAAAATATAAATATCAGTACTAAACATCTAATATATGTATCATATTTGGATATTTTTTACAAATCTAAATTACATAATATAAGAATAATGAAATTAAAATATATAAATCGAAGGTAAATTTTAATTGAGACTGTTGATTGACTTATTAAAAAAAGGTTAATAAATTCATTTACCACATCAATGTTCGTATTCTGTGTACGGTTTCGACAACTAAGTTGTAATCATTAAAATATTATGTGTCAACTTCTGGTGTGCCGCAGGGTTTGAATCTTGGGCTTTTGTTTGTGATTTTCATTAATGACCTTATTGTTGCGATTGAATGCCCAGTACTAGCTTATGGCGATGATTTGAAAATTTACCACAGAATTGCCTCAATTGATGATGTTCGACTTTTGCAGGAAGCTTTAAGTTTTATGTCTGTCTGGTGTACCAACAATAATCTGTCCCTAAATATTGAAAAATGTTATTCAGTCTCTTATACACGAAAATTGAATAGGATTGAGTACCTATATCATATTGATAACGTGTTAGTTTCGCATGTGGATTCTGTGAGGGATTTGGGTGTTGTTTTCGATTGCAGGCTGTCCTTTTCTGACCATGTTTCGGCTATGCTCACGAATGCGCACAAGGTTCTTGGCCTTATCATGCGGACTTGCAGGAGCTTTACAAACACGGGATGCATATCCTCTTCATTTCGTGCGTCAGTACGTAGTAAGCTGGAGTATGCTGCAGTGGTGTTGTACCCTATTTACGATAATCAAATTGATGCCGTGGAACGAGTGCAAAGAAACTTTTTGAAATACTTATCATTCAAAGAAGATGGTTTTTATCTGGGACACGATACTGACTATGGGGAACTTCTACTTAGCCATGGCTTTGAGTCCTTGACAGAACGGACGCGGAGTGTCAGTGCTACGTTTATGTCTGGCTTGATTTCGGGGAAAATTGATGCGCCAGAGCTGTTGGCTGGCGTAGGTTTTGCGGTTCCACGCCTGGAGTCGAGGTTCGGTGATCCTTTGGCAATGGGAACGCCAAGAACCAACATTCTGTTCAGGGCTCCACTTACGCACGCGGCTAGGAATTTCAACCAACTGCGTCGTCGCGGTGTTTGACTGGATTTAATTTGATTTATTTATTTATTTATCTTACATTCTGATCTATTATTTTGTTATTCATTTTTTTTGTGTTTTTGATTTTTTTTATATGTATTGTCAATGTAATTGTAATTTTTGGTTTGTATATCCTATAGGAGTACTCTGTTGGGTGGTTAATAAATATTATTATTATTAATATTATTAATCACAGTGTCGCACCTGGATTCGCGCTAATGCTTACACAGGAAAATGCCGCGCACTTATTCCGTCAAAACCAAAACACAGACGTTCACAAGACAACTAGATGTCGATATACACTACCGCTCACGGAAGTATGGACAGCAACTATATCAAACAACAACAAGAAAAAAAAATAAAAAGTATCAACGAAATTGAACATAAATTAATATTTATTGATTCTTTATATAATAAAAATTAAAATTACAATTTATTAAGCTTATTCCTAATATACTTATATAATATGTTAATTATATTTCCCTTTCATCGAAGAAACCACCGTTCGCGGCGATTACAGCTTTTGTTATTCGGAGCATTATTTCTATTAATTTTCTTATTACCTCTGATGTAATGTTATTCCATTCTTTTTGTAAAATATTACAAAGTTTTTCCGTCGATGTTGGACATTCCTTTCTACCTCTTCTATCGAGTTCATCTCATAAAAATTCAATGAGGTTGAGAGACGGACTCTGAGGCGGCCATGTCATTACTTTCAAAATATTTTCATTTTTCTCCGCCTCAAGGTAATTCTTACACAACAACGACGTGTGTTTGGGGCCATTATCATGCATAATTTCAAAATTATTACCGATTAATCGCAGGCTAGACGGTAAAACGTGATTTTCCAAAATTTCTCGGTAATTCCCCTTTCTCATAATACCATCTATTTTTATCAAATTTCCCATTCCGGCTAATGAAAAACAGCCCCAGACTACACAGACCTACCCCCATCTTTCATCGTTGGAGCTATGCAATCTGGCAACATTTTTTCTCGCGCCGATTGTTTGAGCATACGGCATCTTGCACATTACTTTTTATAAGTTGAATACTTTTGAAGTAGTCATTATTTGTGGATCGACATTTATGAATCTATTAGAATTTAGTTTTCACTTTTTGTTAATAGCCATAGGGTATCATGGAGAAAACAAGAATGGCTTTCTGGTATCAATAACTGTATAAAGGGTATTATAAAACTTTTGAACAACTGAGTCTATTTTAATATAATTATCTAATACAGAACAATCTATGAGTAAGAAATCAGAAAAGAATCTATGAAAATTTGCTGGGATTGGTATTAAAAGGAAATGTAACTAGTTTGTATGGTACGACAAAAAATGAAAATCAGAAAAATGGAGCAGGCAGCATTTACAGATCAAAATATCAATTAGATAAATCCTCGTTGTAATATAAGTGATTTTTTTCTGCGAGTACAATAAGAATGACACTTTCTTTGAATATAACGGTAGATTCAGCATGATCACGACATTTTCTAATTATGATGAAAGAATTCAGAATTATTAATAGAATTAGGCACCCAGATTTTACTAAGGTATAAATTATCATAAAGGAAAACAAGATTTGGAGTATATAGTGCATTTGTTTTACTACGCAAAGTTTTACCATTCTGATATTGGAATCTTAACTTACCAAAAAATCAGTTCAGCGGATAGTTTTCTTACTTTTTTTTTAAATGATTTATGTGCGAAATCCGCGGAGGGTAGTTGAATCATTATCGGACGTGACTGGATAAGTTTGGAGGAGTCATATCGATGACATCAATTTTAATAATTTTTAGTAACTATCGTAGATTGTTGAGCTTTTGTAGAGGAATTTATAAACTTTCTTACAAATGCAGTTAAGAAACAGACTATTCTTAATAATGGTGCTATTACTGCACGCGCAACGGTTCATCGTATGTAGTTAGTAAGAAAAATAAACAATAAATTCAGAATAAAAAGGAAAAGAATTTATAAGAATATGGGAAACAGGCTGTATGATATAACAAGACACATGTTTCGCAGATAAGTAGAACAATTAAGGAATTAAATTTATTACAAATGGATGTAAGATTATAAGTTGAAAATTGCAGCAGTTAATTGAAGCGTTAAACTATTAAAAATAACATATTCACGTAAAAACAGTAATAATCACGTATATCATTTGTATTTTAAAACTTTTCTCTATGTATGTATTGTTGTCTGCCTACGCAGCGGTGCAGGTAAGGAGAGGGCCTACCGAGAGATCTGTCTACTGTATCGGTATATAATAATAATTTTTAATATCCATAGTTCACAGAAAACTTTCCTATTTACAAAGATATGTATCACTTCTTTGACAGTCAGAACAGTCTTCTGTCTACATCTATGAGATTTACACATTAAAAATTAAAACTGAAACAATTTTTTTCGTCAGTTATATTTAATATAAGAAGAAAAATTGTGATTAGAATTAACAAAAAAGGAAAACGTATTTTATTAAAATAATGATTCAGTTAGTATATTGTTTCGTACCATAATAAGTATCATGAAAAAATCAAAGATTATGTTGTTACGGTTTTCAGTATAGTATTCTAATATATTTTGAATTACATTTTGTACGCTTGAATATTGTTTCTTTACAGTATGCTTTTGAGTAGTTACGACAAATTCACGAAATGGATGTACAAAAGAACAGATCCCTCCAGTCTAGCAGTTGTAAGGATATTCTTTGGTAAGTACAATGAAATTAATTTCTTAGAGCATATTGATTGACGCGTTGTTAATGCTGCGCGCTGTTTACTTAATTTTCTAATTTAATTAAAAATATATTACCATATTTGAAAATGCTTTAATTGTAATAGGGGGATAAAATAGTAGCAGTACTAGCAAGTTCATAAGAAAATGACATGTTGTTTTTAAATTACTACAAGAATTATAGAAATAGAACCGTCTTCTAATTAAAATATTAGGTTGATTCGCAAGTTCGTAGCATTTTTATTCAACTCAAAATTTATTTACTTTTTAACAAATCAAATACATGAACTAATGAAAAATATATTTTATGATTACCTCGCAACAATGTCAATTTTTTGAGAATCGTTTATGCTAAAATCGGGACAACCATTTCCGTTATGTACTCCCTCAATTGCGTTTTCTCCGTAAATTGCCCAAATGGTTTTAGTGGCCTCAGATGTACTAGTGCCTTTATCGTACTCGAACAAAAGGATTTGTCAGAAATACTCGTCTTTTTCTACTTCACATTCTATTTTCCTTTGTCAATAAATAAAACCATCTTTGCATAAATTAACAAATTCAAAAACTATTCAATTAAATAATAGTACAACATTAAAGTAACTTTTTCATATTACTAATTAACCGTTTTTCAAGGCACTCTTGTTTTAGAAACCAAAAGCGCTACTAGCGAAATATGACTGCAAGATACACATGGATAGTGGGACGCACAAAAAAACTGGGGTACGATCGAATAAGCAATTTCGATACAATTTATGTTCAACATGTTTAACACTGATTGTATGCAATCTACCGTTTCGTTTATTGGATAAAAGATCATTTTATTCATTCAGGAATAAATACGCAAACTGTAAATTACCTAGTTCGAAAACTACTATTAATGTCACAGTTCGTACAATGGAACCACTTAAAGCCTAATCTTCGATCTTACTAGCTTCCAGAAAAGACAATGATATACCACCGAAGTCATTTCAAAAGTGGTGTTAAACATATTGGAAAAATTTGAACTTTCGAGAGACCAACTCTTAATGTTTATGGCTGATGGCACCGCATCTATGCGTTCTGTAGGTCGATCTCTTAAACACGATTGTGGGAACTTCTTACATGTTACGTGTAAAATACATGCTTTATATTGCGTGGTAGATACTATTCGACATTATTACCTAGATATAAATAGTTTGATAGCGCACGTAAAAGTAGTGTTCTTCAAGTCCTCTAAAGGTATTGAGGAATTCCACAGGCAATGTTCACACGTTCCTGAACCTCTACAGCCGATTTTTATACGATGGGGATTGGGTTAAATGTAGCATTTTTATATTTTCTGGATTACCAAAAATTAAGTGTATATTTGCTGAAATAATTGTGCAAACATGTCTGTTATTTAAAATATTTAACCGATATTATCTTATATTGTGTTTTACATTTCATCATTATTGCTTACCTACTATCAAACGCACGCCTGTGGGGCGCTGACCATATTCGTCACTCTATTGATACATTGCGAGGGCTGTTTTCTTTCTGTTGAGTCCAGTAAGATAATACAAAATTTTTTGACAAAGCAAAAAAATCTTTCGGTGCTAGGTTTGAACTATACTGCGAATTACCCGTGATTTTAATGTTTTGACTTTTCAAATATTCGATTGTTCGAGTACCAGTATAAGGCCAAATGTTATCGTGATATAAGATGATCCTTATTCTTCTTTTAGGATACTTTTGTGAACATTTTAGGAAAATAGAGGCAAACTAATTGCAGCGTACCTTTATTTTATGTTGGAAACATGTCTATTATTCCCAAAAATTTGTGTTTTTGTTTAGGATTTTTTCTTCAACATCAAAAGTCGACTGTTTTTCAGAAGCACAAACTGTCGATTGTTGCTTTTTTTCAGTCAGTCACAGCAGTATAATCATTTTTCTCACTTATAATTGTACACTAGATGAGTGCATTAATTTGCAAAGTGAGCTAGTGTAGATGTGCACAATCTCATACGGTTTTGTTTTTGAAGTGGAGTTTAATTGTGGCGAATTTGACGAGAGCAAAGCTATGTACGTTCGGATGTTTGTGAAAGACACACATTCACATTTTATGGCTGTTTGAATACTCCTTACAAATTTATTGTACTGCTTTACGGTAGCTGAAGAACAATTTATCACCAAATACCTGATTGATTCCTCCAAAGTTTTTTTTCGGCTTAAGCCACGTTTGAAATTATAGAAAATCACAGCTCACTAATGCTTTTTATCTCATTCTATGATTTCTTGAGCAAATGATTATTCCTATTTTGTAAAATTCAAAATTGGTAGCAAAATATTACAGTAAAAAGAAAATAGTTTTTATTAAGAATATATTACATTTTTAAGTAATGAAAAAGGAAACGTAGGAGAAATTATTTTTATTGAGAACAGTTTGTTGAAGCTTTAAGACGTTCTTTGTTGTTCGCTAATTGTTGACGGTATTTTTGAGAGGTACACTAAGCAACTTGAGCAATTTTATATAGTCGTTTTTGTTTCTTACTGATTTCTTTTTGAAAATGACTTTGATTTTATGTTATTCTTGCATCGAGTGAGATACATTTCAGTTACATTTATTCTTAGGAAATAGCAGTATTTTTAGTGCTTTTACTTAATGATCTTATCAGGGCTCCTGGGTATATTTGTCTGGGTGAATTTTTGCTTTAATATGCTGCGCTACTTGTGATGTTTGATTATCATGAACACTTTTACACATTTATTTTATTCAGCAATCCAATTTGAAATA
Source organism: Dermolepida albohirtum (assembly GCA_031893035.1). NCBI lineage: Eukaryota > Metazoa > Arthropoda > Insecta > Coleoptera > Scarabaeidae > Dermolepida > Dermolepida albohirtum. The sequence goes on along the minus strand of JAVIWB010003562.1, from coordinate 45,980 downwards.
CAAATTTCCATGAAGACATTTTAAAATATAATCGCAATGACTGTACTGAATAAGAAAATAAAGTAAGAGTACAAAATATGGATGTTTATACAGCGATGAAACAATTCAAACAAGGAAAATGTGCCTTTAAAATATAGAATATAAATTAAAGAAAAAATTCATAGAAAACTTAAGAAATACTCCAATGAAAATTGAATATATATTATAGAAAACACTTATTATTTTGTAAATCGAAATTAATTGAAATTTTAGTACGAAACAGAAACTGTGGTCATTAAAGGATAAAGCAACAAACGCTTCGAGTACACTCAATATACCTACATGTGTAAACTAACACGATGTTATGGGAAGAGTGAATCGGGCTAATTCAATAACCTCTCAACATATTCATATGCGACGACACTGTATTGCTGGCGATAGAGAAAACAAAATATTTTGTCGCATCATTTTTAACGAGCATAGAATATCAGCAAATAATTTTATCTAGTCCATATAAGCTACGAAGGAACTTCCTTATTATTTTAATTAGTTGGGTGATGGAATCTTTATGAAGTTAGAAACCTCACGTACATATACATACGTAGCGCTGCTATTGCTTCCAAACTATGAATACTTTGTTTAAAGTATTCATTGTTTCCTACTGCTATTATTATATCCGTAATAACGTATCAGGTGTACCGGAAAGTCATTACCGGTTTTTTCGCAAAAAAAACTACATAATTTTCAAGAAAATGAAAAAACTTATTTATTCAAAGTACTGGCCATTTGATTCTACACATCTTGCCCATCTTTCAGGCAATTAATGGATGCCATCCCAAAAAAACTGTTTGTCCTTTGAGCAAAACCATTCATTGAGCGATTTTATAACTTCGTAGAAATTAGCGAAGTGCTGCTCTCCAAACAGGTGTCCATTTTTTGGGAAAAGGCGATGCTCGGACGAGGCAAGGTCTGGAGAGTATGGCGGGTGCGATATTATGTCCCATCCAAATACTTTCCATGCTTCCTTGACCGGTTTTGCTGTGTGAGACGGCGCGTTATCGTGTTGTAAAATCACTTAACCCTGTCTTCAGCCCATTCTGGATGTTTTTCTATCAATGCATAGTATAAATTGATAATTTGTTGCCGGTAGCTATCAGTATTAACTGTTTCACCAGGTTTCAACAGTTCTTAATACACCACGCCATTCTGGTCCCACCAAATACAGAGCATTGTCTTGTGACGAAAACGATTTGGCTTTAGAATCGATGGGTCGGCTTCGCCAAGTGATAACCATGATTTTTTGCGCTTAGGGTTTTCGAAATAAATCCTTTTTTCATCAACTGTTACTATTCGATGCAGGAATTACTTCTGATCATACTTTTGAAGCAGCATTTCAGAGACGATTTTTCGAGTTTCCATTTACCTGTCATTCAATTGATGTGGCACCCATTTTCCCATTTTTTGGATTTTTCCCATTGCTCGTAATCAGTCGCTAATCGTTTCTTGGGACACATTTAATACTTCCGCCATTTGTTTTTGAGTTTGGGTTAGGTCCTCACTCAATAACTCTTACAGTTTAGCATCTTTATACTGTTTCGGTCTATCAGAACGTTCTTTGTCTTGCACATTGAAATTAATGCTCTTGAATTGTCAAATCTACGCCTACCATACTTTTATGGTTGGAGCAGACTCACCGTAAGTTTCTACCAGCAAACGATGATTTTCACTGGCTTTTTTCTATTGATTAATTAAGAAAAGCAATGCGTGCCGTAGAGGCACTTGTTTAGGTACGAAACTCGACATTTTCAAAGAAGCATAAATCTATGACACTGTTACTTTCGCAAAATATCACATGTATGGCTTTGAAGCTTGATATCAGTAGAATAAAATGACATATACATATTTGTCAAATCATAACATTGCATACTTTAGCCTACCGATATCTGCTGGAAAAATCGGTAATGACTTTCCAGTACACTTGGTAAAGCAAGCCCAACTTAACATAATTCAATCAGATAATTATGTGATTATACTTCAAACTGTTGTATATGTATGTATATACACAAATTTTACTGAGACTATTTAAGTAATAAATCACAGTTTAGTTGCATATAAAGAAATAGTAATATAATTATAAATAAAATTTTAAAAATAAAAGGGCCAATATTCTGTATCCAAATAATCTAGAAAACAAAAACACTTTTTCCAGGATTGTTAATGATGGTCGATATAGTTGAAGAAAGAGGCGGCAGCGACATTGATATAAGATGGGGCGAACCGAGAGATTGTCATTTCCCCTTATTTACCAAGTTACAGCCATTGTCGTTGACCTACATGAGTTTATTATACGGAATTATGTGGTTTGGTAATCAATGGGGGTTGTAGTAAGGGGTATTTCGCTTAATAAATTATTACCTGTGAATTTCAGGCGCTCTTGGTATAGCAACAGGACTGAAATTTCGAATAAGTTGCTTCATGTTCTGCGTGCCTTATTGGTATATGTTACTGTTGGACAAATCTTATTGGAATAATCACAGTTATTTGTACGGTTTAATAGGAGTTTTATTGTTTTTTACATCTGCCAATAATTATTGGTGAGTTTTCATTAGCGATTGTTTTCTTTATTCGATAAAAATATTTTATTAATATTATTAAACATTAAAGATAACTACAGGCTGTGGCAAAAATAGCTGACACAAGAACAGTATCTTATACAGGGATCGCGGTAGTGGGAAAGGGTTGCATCAGTTATGGAATGCCGTGCCGTTTTCGACTGCCACCACGAGCGAACGTCGAGATTTCATTGTCGAAACATCTATCATAAACAACGAAACTGTGACTGTGATACAAGGAGCGTTTTGTGTGAAATTCAGGCTTGGTAGATGTGATCTTGTACACACTCGACACACGATTTTATTATGGGTTACTAACGTCAGAGCTGGTAGATCAATAATGAAAGGAAAATCAATTGGCCGACTTCGGATCATTAGAACATTAGAAAACATGGAAGCGTTAGAACTTTAATTCGACAGTTGCGTTCAGCACGCAAATATGTTGCTGCTTTCAGACTTTCCGAAAAAACCATGCAAAACCTTCCGAATAAATCCATATAATATTATGCTAGCACAAAAACTCGGCGAAAGATACCAGAAAATCATATGTATTGCGTTTGAAACTTTAAAAACATGTTTTCGTATGCGTGGCAACGTGAATAAACAGAACTTCAGGTATTGAGTTGAGAACAGCGCTCGTTTGTTACAGAACGACCCTTGCATAGTACTCAGGTGATTATATGATACATGGCATTGGAATTCGACATTTGTCGCCCATACTTTTTCGGAGAGAAAACATTATTATGAATGTAAATTTGCTACAGTTTGCGATCCAAGTTGAATGAACTTGACGATTGGGAGAATGTTTGGTTTCAAGAAGATAGGGCAACAGCCCATTTTTCGATGTGCTCTAGGGAGTTTGAGGAAGATGTTACTCGGTTGTTTGATCTTATTTTTCTATGGATATACCCCAATTCAACTCATTATCTTCGAACTATAGGTCCATAAAAATGTCATCCATCAAGAAATTGCTATCATACCACACGAAATAATCCGCCATGTGATGAACAACTTTCGTGAACGTCTTCGGCAGTGTATAAACAGTAATGGTAACCACCTGACTGATATATTTTTAGAACCACGCTTTGAAGAAGAAAATTTTTGCTTTTCACTTTTTTGATTTTTATAATTCTCTGTGTTAGTTACTTTTACCGCACCCTGTATAATTGATTAAATTTTATTTACTTTGTTTACTTGTATTCACATGTTTCATTATTATGCGCCTTGCGGAGAAAAGATATGTCATGTAATAGACGATATTACTTCTCACCAAAACACATTCGAATGTATCAGAGTGGAACGTATAGTGCATGTTAAGGATTTATTTTGTATATTTTACTTGATTATAATTTACATTATTAGATAAAGACGCTGGATGCAATTGAAAAGGTATAGTAACTATTATAAACGGGTATTTTGCTGGGAATACAAATTATTTACATACCATCAATGGTACCAAATGAAGTCGGTTTGAGTGGCAAAACAGTGCTTAATATTTAATATTTATAATATTTATTCAGTCAGTAGATGAATGCATCCTTAAATTATCCTTACATAACTAAGGTAAATAAATCAATATATTAATGTAAGCAAACAGGAAATGTTACATTTTACAGAAAAAGAATAGCTAGAAACAAAGGAAAATTACTCACCTTGTGATGATGAAGAGGATTATTAGATATGTAATAATGGAGGATATTCATACACATTATAGGAATGTAGAACATATTCGATGACCTAACGTTATAATGGATGATTCATTATGAATTACTTTTTTAAATAGCATTTTTTTACTTTCACGCTGTTTTAGTTAAGTATTGTGTGACATTGTCTTATGGAAAGACTCAGCCCGACACAGCGTCTACAAATTATTCAGCTGTATTATGATAATCAGCGTTCCACAAGAAATGTGTTTCGTGCGCTTAGAGCAACTTATGGTCTACGTAATCGGTCCACCGAACGCACAATTCGTTATATCATCGAAAAATTTGAAACGCAATTTTCATTATTGGGTAAGACACGACCAAATAGACCATATCCAGCACGTAGTGACCGTGAAGAATCGATTTGAAGTAGATCTCAACAGTTTGGCTTATCGCATGTCACAACTTGGCGCATTTTACGTAAGGGGTGTTTCGGTCTTTGGGCTCTTGAAAAGCTTGTTTTCGACTGACATTTTGTTCAGTGATGAGGCCCATTGTTATTTTAATGGCTATGTCAATAAGCACAATTGCCGTATTTGGAGTAAAGAAGAGCAACCCGAAAAGGTTCAAGAGCTGCCATTACGTCCAGACAAAACCACGATTTGGTGCGGTTTATGAGCAAGTCGAATCATCGGTCCATATTTCTACAAAAACGAAGACGATCGCAACGTAACTGTGAATAGCGTATTGCTAGAACAGTTTGGTGAACATTTAATATAGCGTAATAGACCTGTACAATGGCAGCTTATATCATGTGATGTCACTCCTTTAGACTTTTGCCTTTGAAGCTAGGTAAAGTCCAAAGTTACATGGATAAGCCAGTTCGGAATGAGCAATTAGAAGCCAACATTACTCGCGTTATTCGTCAAATACCATTTGAAATGCTCGAATGCGTTATCGAAAATTGGAACGTCAGAATGGACCATGTTAAGTGCAGTTACGGCCAACATTTGAAGAAAATAATTTTTAAAAACTAAATGTCAAGAATGGCTTTTATTTTTTTTATTTTTGGTAAAAGTACCTCTAAATGAATGACCCGTTACTTCGGCACAAGTAATTTGATTCGTTGATGCAAAGAAACTGAGTCACTACTATTGTTAATGAGTTTAGTTAAGAACTTGTCATTCGTTTTTTCTTTTCTTCGGTTAAGGGAATTAAGGGGGTTGAGCTTGTTAAGTAAGATAACCAGTACCACTATGTGAGTATATTACATCCAGCTTATAAGATAAAAGCTTCAAGAATCGCTTTTGTTCACGCTTTAACTACAGACGCGTATTCTAATTTACTTCTACAAAGGAATACAATAAAATGAACAAAGTGTACAAATTGGCTAATGTACGGATAAGATCGTATCAGAAAACTTGGAACCTTGAAAGCCGAAAAATGAGTGCTAATAATAGGCAAACTGAAAGATGAATGTTAAAGAGCACCTCAAGGTGTCTAAACTACGATACCCTAGAATTCATGTCATGGTAGACTAGGTTATATAAAAAAACAATATTCGAACGTTTGAGGAAAGAAATCATGGAATATTTATTGATATTTAAATGAACTTGATTATTTATTTATACACCATTCATAAATAAATATAAGATGTTTCTGTGGAAGTAAACATTTTGATGGAGAAGTAATGCAATTAAGTGGTTTTTATTCATCTCCATAGGCGAGAATTTTACAATCTGGGTACATCAGGCCATCAACATATTCATTGAAGAGTAGAAAGCCTAAATTGAAGCTATGGGAAAGTAGAAAAGAATGGAAACGTATCCCTTACAGGAGACATAATAGGATTGATTTAGTAAAGAGGAGAACTTCGACCAGAGAAACATACAATTATTTTGGTATAACATAAAATTTTTATTAATTATCCGTCAATTGAAACACAATTTAAAAAAATGCATGAACAATGTTTAATAATCAGTTAAATGCTAAAAATAAATCTGAAGAACATATAACCACTTGTGACTTATTCATTCGCACTTAAAATTGTCGAATTCAGAGTTAGGCTGCTTCAAAAGATTCATTAGAACAATGGGCACAAAACAGTATATATTTCATCCACATTTTGCGGTAGAACGGCTTATATTACCTAAAGAAGAAAGAGAAAAATGTTCATTGATATAAAAAATGCGCGTTATAAACAAGTAAACAACCTCAGAACATACTTTACAACTATGAGAAACAACACCTTCCATAAAGCAATAATAGAAGCAGATAACAAAATCACACCATTAAACTTCAATAATGAGAATTTTATTCTAGAAAAACGTATAATAACAGCAATAAAATAGTAGTAAAACAAAAAATATACATTCATGAGAAATCACCATGGACCAGATAGTACTAACTTATAAAAATACTAAAGCGACATACATAATAAACTTTTCAATACTTTACGTCCGTAACCTTCAGCAAAAATTGAAAGAAAAATCTAATTATAGCTGCATTTAAGTAAAAAAGTAAACATGAGCAAGCATGGGTATTAATAATAATGACAATTATAATAATCTTTCATATGGAGATGGAAAACATCAGTTTGTAATAATTTACTGTTTTATAATTCGCGTACAGTCGCGAAGAGTATAGATAGACAGTTTCAGTGAAAAGTTTTCCGGAGTTATGCTGACGAAGTGGGAGAAAAATCTGCGCCTTGATAATAATAATAGAAATTATAGTGTAATTTAGTATATAAAATAAAATATACTAATTCTAAATATATAGTTTAAGTCGACTAAAAGAAATTATATATAAGTTATATATTATTCTCTTCTAAATACTTCACGAATTTACGTTGTACACATTCTAACAGGTTTTTATGCAGTTCATAAAGTCTTCTATCTATTTGCTGCTGTAGAATTGAACATTTCATTTGGCTTTGTTAGAATGTAGTCTTTTTTCAAACAAATAAAATTAATACGCCTTTGTAAACTATAGCGATCATGAAAAGTTGATATCGGAAGAAAAAACGTCATCATCATTTTACTTGATCATTTACAAATATAAGAAGAAGCAATAGATCCCTTGAAATTCCAGGTATTGCAATAATATGGTTAGAGATATAACCGTTATACTTTACAAAATGATATAAATATACGACCGCAATGACTTTACGGGCAAATCGCAAGTACCGATTCTTGACAATTTATACAACAAAAGGATGTGTTTGAGCCAATCAAATGCTTTTGTAAAATTAGTGTATACAACGTTCACCTGACTTTGCTAGTCCACTGTATTAGCCACGAAGTGCGTGAAACATGTCGATTTGACCGCTATAGAATGTTTTGCTGTAAGTCCAAGATGGAAGTCAGAAATACCGCAAAAAATATGATCACTGAGGCAATTATAGGCAATTAAGTTTGAAGCAATATATATGGATCAGTAGACACATCAACTGAGTCATTCGGGTTAAATATTGGAAAAATTTTTGATATTTTTCATAGAACATGATGTGTAGACATGCAAAGAGATAGTTTAAATATTTCAGAAATACCCCAACAATTTACATAGCGTGGTCGGACATGGACATATTACTATCAAACGCCACTGACAATTGGTACACAGAACCAAAGTGGTTGGCAAAGCCATTGACAATTTCTATGCTTTGCTCATATTATAATATCTTCCTCAAAATACATTCTTCTCTTTTGACCCTTTCTGAATGAATGACCAAAAGTACTTATCGAACCTTTAACACTAATTAAATAGTTACTATATACCTTCCGTGTTAAACTAAACTGATTTTTTTAGTGTATATGTGAAGTCTTGTAATTATTTTCGTTTAAAATTTCATATTTTTATGTGGTACTTAGAGTGAAATTTTTTTATTTTCTGACTGGATCAGATTTACTACAGCTTGCTTTCATTTGGAATTTCATTTCAAATTTGCAATTTAATTTAACATTTTTATTGAAGATTTATTACGTTATTAGTTGATTACATTGGAATTTTTGAAAAATAATTATTTTCTGTGGGTAGCCACTAGATATGATAATTCTTTGTTCTAATAAGAACTTCCTAAACTAAATCACATCTTTCCTATAAGTTATAGACTAATAAATGGTAAGCGCATATTTTTGCTCCACTTTCGTCTGACAGAGTGAGTATTCTAGTGGGAAGTAGTCTTGTCTACCATGTTACGCATTAAGATGAAAAAACATTGCCTCCCTTTCTCATACAACACACAAATGTATTGAACAATAAACCGAAAACGCGTCTATCTCGCATGTCGGCAACAAAGTTGTCAGAGCGTGTGTAGACAAATACTATCTCGGCAATTTGCCAAATAGATAAATGCTAAAAGGAATCATTCATATAAAAATAACACCGAGTTTACTACATCTGTTTTGGGAATTTACCCTTCATTATGTAAACTTGTGTTATTAATGAAAGATTCCTTTGTAGGGTTATCGTACCTTTTCGATACAGAAAAATAATGAAAAAACATTGCCTCTTTTCTCTCGTACAACACACGAATACATTGAACGACAGAACGAGAACGCGTCTATGTCACATGTCGGCAACAAAGTTACTAGATATGTGTTATTACAATTTAAATGATTCCTTTTAACGTTCATCTATTTGGGAAATCGCCGAGATAGCCAGTGTCTGTCTACACACGCTCTGGCATTCACGCATTAAGATATTTACAATATTATTTTCTCCCTTAGATACAACTATGAACCATTTTTATGGAATATACTTATTGTACATGTGTACATCTATATATATATATATATATATATATATATATATATATATATATAATGCAGGAAAAAGCTTGCCCGACAAATTATCTGTCATTTTTAATGTTAGAATGTTAGAATTACCTGTGGCATTCGAAGTAAATTCATTATAATATGCATATGTAACTGATTTTAATTTTCAGGTCGCTAGATGCTTATTTTAACAAAATAAAAAACGATAAACCAGTGCCATATTGGAATTATTTCCTATTGAAATATCAAATATTTATGTTATACTTTTTGGCTGGTCTGAAAAAGACGGATATGGAGTGGTTGGAAGGATACGCCATGTCTAATCTGGGAATGCACTGGGTTTTTGACCCATTTAAGTATAAAATATGTCGAGTGCATTAAAATATTTTAAATGTAATTTTGCTTTAGGGTTGTATTGACCGGAGAACAAATCGATTACTTAATAGTACACTGGTTCGGGTTTCTACTTGATCTTACTGTAGGATTTCTGTTAATATTTAGCAAAACCAGACCTTTAGGAATGTTATTTTGTTCAACATTCCATCTAATGAATACAAGATTATTCAGTATAGGTAAAAATATTACAATGTATGTATAATTTGGAGAGATTAATAGTGGGATACACACAGCAATCTGTTCAAATTGGATAGCTTTTATTTTATTGTACTTTTACGCATTCACAAGTTATGACGAATTGAACTATTGGACGTAGAGTAACCTACACTAGTTGATAAATTATATTTTAAACTCAACATTTATTACTTAAACATCTGGTTTTACGTGAGATTTAAACATTTGACTCTCATAATAATCGGTGATGAGAGTAGGAAATAAATTACTATTATACTTCTTTGTACTGCGCATTTGAAATGAAATTTTAAATAAATTTTAGATCTAAATATTTATACTTACTTCATCTTGGCCCTTGGCCCTTTTTCTTCGTTATATTATTTCCTCAGCCGTTTATTGATGTACTCTTATTTCGTGTTATTCATTAGTGAAAAGTATTGCCTCACAGGACATTCTCTTTCAATGTTTTGAATCAGATCAAAGAACAATGTTTTTGAATGATAAGTTGTTTTTTTTTGTGTCCAACTTTTCTAATAGTCAGAAGTCGTGGGGAGCATACGGAATAAGATAATAATTCCCTGTTTCTTATATCTTGCAAGATATCAAGAGGGTATTGAGCAGTTGTCAATAAGCAAAATCCATATCAATACTGTAGTTTCTGAAAAGCAAACCCATAAAGTTAGATATAAAAAGTTTCCCTGTAGGGACATAACAATTTTGTCTTTTAAAACGAGATTTTGTCTTCGGTCAAGGTTAACATTTTTATCATATGTTTTATTCACTATTGGATGTTCCTGTGCGAGTGAGACAACGTATCGGTCGAAGTACCGAAAATACCGCAGCTGTAAGTGCTTCAGTTCAAAATGAGCCAAATCAGTCGATTCTACGCCGTTCACAGGAATTGGGAATTTCTCAAACCACATTGTGGCGAATTTTGCATAGATATCTTGGCTTACACTCTTACAAGATCAAAACAGAGCGCCGAAACTTCTCCGATTGGGCTCCCCTAAAAAAATTCTGAATTTCACCAAAAAATCATCTTCGGCGATGAAGCTCATTTTTGGTGTAATTGCTTTAACAAGAAGCAAAATATGCGTTATTATGTTTAACAATGTTGTCGCAACAAACCCACGTGTGCTTTAAGAGACTCCATTACAACCAAAAAAGGGACCGTGTGGTATGGATTTTATGCTCGAGGTGTGATTGGACCATATTTTTTCGTCGATGAGAATGATTGCCGTGATATAGTGAATGGAGTTCGCTATCGTGCCATGTTGGAAGACTATTTTTGGCTAGAATTGTATGGATTCGACACCAGCGATTGTGGTTTCAACAAGATAGTGCAACATGCCGCACAGCTGGTCATACAATTCATCTATTGAAGGGGAAGCTCGGAAACCGTGTAATATTGAGAAATGGTCCGGCCGAGTGGCCACGTCGCTCATGCGATTTAACGCCATTGGATGAACGCGAAATTGCTAACGTTCCGGCCAATATGTGTGAAAGAGTGGTGGAAAATTAACTCCAAAGAATCGATTGCTGCAAACGTGCTCGCGGTGGTCATACGAACGAGATTAAATTCCATAGTTAAATGTAAATACAAAATTATTATGCCCTTATTGAAAAACACGATATAACGTAGTGGTCTTATTTTATAATATTAAATGTACAACATATATTATAACTTACTTAAGATTAGAATATAGCTCCAGCATGTGTAAAGATAACAATATTCCATGTATGTACATATGTATATTAGCCAACAGGCTAACGGAAAAACATGCCAAATGATTAGATATTCAACTGATAACCCCTATTGAAGAGGAGATACTTGGTTTTATTGAAAAACGGTCAACAATTTCTAATTATAATAGTGTACTTGATTCAATATGATGCGAACATATTCAATTAAGACGGACAGTTCAATGTCCTATACTGACATCTCTAAGGCTTTCGAGTGAATAAATCATTTGATATTACTAAATTAACTAAAATAATTTGGTCACATCTGCACGATAGGAAACAATTTGTAGACTATAATGGGCATATTTCTTAACTTCAGATCTGTCTGGGGACTCAACTTGGGAACCGCTTCTGTTTTCATTGGCGACACCCTGTCTCAGAAAATTTGGAATCTTATTCATGTCTCTACAGCGTTAAAGTAATTCTTTCTTCACTTATCTTTTTGCTCTTGTGTTAAATTTTCATGATTTCTCACTTATTTGATTGTATAAAGGCTGTCATAAAGAATTTTTCGCGATATTTGCTCTAACTGTATTCGTTTCAGGGGTTTATACTTAGTGTAATAGTACAAAAACTACCGCTCCTAACATATCTCAGCTAAACCTAAACTAAGATGTCAGGTAGCCTGCTAAAAGTTGGGTCGTTGCAGGGAAGTTCAACAATTAACTTGTATTTGACCTTACTCAGTCAAATGGGATTCTGATTGGGCAGACTGTTGTTTTCCTTGTCACTCATGGAAACAGTACAATAAAGGTACATGAAAAAGTAAGAAAAATAATGCGAGAGCTTCTAAAGCTACCAGGTGAGAATCCTTCATGGGAAAATTTGCAAATAAGCATACAGAAATCGATGACCATCGGTTAGAACCGATCCGTTATCTGGAAGATTACGAAAGATAAAAGTGCAAAAGTTGGTGAAGCAGGGCCAAAAATACATAAATACTAAAAGGGCCATAATCAAGGTCAACTTGGAAATATATTCAAAGCCAAAAGATTCCGGATGGAACATTATTACAATACAACTATATAATGTTCTACATTGCTTGGAGTGTGTTTTTACAGGAGTGCATAGAATATTTTTCTTGCATCAACTCATTATTAAATTTTCTCTATAAATTGTATAAATTTCTCAATAAAAATTTAATTATTTATTACTCTCGATATAGTAAATATTTCTACAAAATTTGGTTTAAAAATATTTACTTTTACTAGGTGATTCGTTCTTTCTTGTTACATAGTATAAATTAGTTTAAACGGGTGCATGTACATATGTAGTTAATTATAAATTTTATTGTTTTGTGATTGGGTTTTTAATGTTTAGGCATAATAAAACACTTAGTTTATATTAGCGCCGTTTTCAAGTTGAACTTAAAGAACTAGTTCATATTAAGGTTTTCAAGTTGAATTTGGAAAGGGGGAAAAATTATCCGAAATGTCGTTAGTATTTACTGTTTTTCTACCTTTAATAATCGAAAACCCAAACACGAAAGAATAAAATTTATAGTTTTGACCGACATATTAAAAGAGAAAAGAATACGTTTATATGTAGTGTTCAAACATGTTATATGCATTTAAAAATATGTATATATAAATTATATTTTAAACATCATTACATGCAAGAATATATAGATCCTACTCTTAGAGTCCCCAGATTAATAAATTTACATTAAATATGTTATTGTTTGTAGTGATATGTGTGCATTTAACATCTATCATAAATCGTTCAAAATCCAATTTCTCATTTCTCTTCCAGGCATGTTCCCTTACGTTTGCCTGGCTACTATGCCAATATTTTGCGAGTTCGATTGGCCGAAAAAGTGTATGAATAAAGTATACAAAATCGATGTGACAAGGAAAGAAAACAATGGATTGGAGAAAGTCAAGAAAATAGGTTTTAAAGAGAAACTGGTTGCTGGATTGATCTTGACTTATTGCGGTCTGCAGGGATTTCTACCCTATTCACATTTTATAACTAAAGTAAGAAGAAAGAAAGTAAAATACGACACATAAGCTAATCGATATTCTAATATTTCGAATTACCATAAGCGTTATAACAGACGAGAAAGATCCATTTATATAAATTTTGTCTAAATATTGGATCTGTCGGAAAGTTTCGTCGTATTTTTAAATAAAGATAATTGTAAATTTCAAACAGTATCTTTGTTGTAAAAAAAATGAAACCAAAACAGAATTCTAAGTTTTTGTTTCACTTAATGTTCAAAACGGCCTTCTGACGCTAAGGAACAATTACGTAATCTATCTATCTATCTATCTATCTATCTATCTATCTATCTATCTATCTATCTATCTATCTATATATCTATCTATCTATCTATCTATCTATCTATCTATCTATCTATCTATCTATCTATCTATCTATCTATCTATCTATCTATCTATATATATGTTCGAAAGATGGTTCTCGCGGTTGTAAGTATGAGTAATATTAGATTCTCGGGCTCTCCGCAATGTTGGACAAAAGTTCTCGAAAGAATCGGCGTCTCAACGTTTCGATGACATCTCAATTATCTTATTCAGGAGTTATTTCGTTGACGCTCCACTACGAAACAACTCCTGATGAAGATGATTGAGATGTCATCGAAACGTCGCGACGCCGATTTTTTTCGAGAACATCTGTCCAACATCGCGGAGAGCCCGAGAATCTAATATTACTTATATATACATATGTATATACCGATAGAACAGATTTTAACCTGGCTATAGCGTATTCTATGTAATACAGGTATACCAGACATACATATGTATATCAAAAATAGACATGCAAGTATCTACGTTGCCAGACGTTGTGTTAAAATAACGATGACAGAAAACTCATTTTTATTCTGGTGACAGAGAACTGTTCCAGAAGATAAATATATTGTGAACCTTTATTTAGTTGCCATGCCATTTATTTATACTAAAGAAGAAAAAAATATTAAATGGTATTATTCATCTCGAGGAGGCACGCAAGATTATTATTATTAGACGATTTGTCTTTTCGTTTCCTAATCATCCAATTCGCTGCAATTCAACCATCTTAGATGTTGTACATCGATTTGAAAAGTCAGGCAGTACTAATCGATGTTCAAAGTGTTATGAAAGTAATGAACAACATCCATTTTTTGAGGAAACGATGAAGAGAGAAGTCAGCATATGTGCTTTTGTGGAAGCAAGCGAGCCATACTCTAGCCGCCAAATTTCGAAATCAAGTATTCCAGTGTTTCAAAAACGACAATTAGGAACATATTAAAAATGAGAATTATAAGGTTCTAAAAACTCAAGAAGTATTCGCCATTTTAAACGTCTCCAATTTTGTGAAGCAATGAGGGAAAAGTGTAATGGTGATGATAATTTTATACAAAATATTTTATTTACAGACGAATCCACGTTTTCCTTCTACAATTCATCTGTTGGTACCAAGCTATTGGTTTCTAGAAAATAAATACTCGAGTAGAAACGTCACAACTTAATATCTTTAGAAAGTAAATGTCTGGGCAGAAATCCTAGAGGATCATATTATTGGTCCATTTTTCTTAAACAGAACATTAACTGCGCAGCTATGTTTAGAACTGCTGCAGAATATTATTCGTGCATTACGTAACATTGCTATAAATTTTAACATTTGGTTTCATTATGACGGCTATTTGGTTCATAATGCGACACCTGTTCGAAAATGCATTTCCGTGCATGTTCCATACATAGTGCCTGGAAAACGCTATTGGAGCACATATGCTGGCCGGCTAGATCATCTGACTTAATGTCTTGTGACTTCTTTCTTTGGAAATACTTGGCGTAAGCTATTTTTGGATACCAGCGTGCAAGACTCCGACTATGGGAACAGTTGCAAATGCGAATTACACACTTCTGTCGCAGTATTTTACCTACAATTTTTAATAATGTACGTAGAGTTTTATGACAGAGTGGGCTCCTGTAAAACAGAAGGTAGTACCATTTTTGAAAAATATGTTTAATGGTCTTTTTAGAATTTATTTTTTTGACATCTATTAATTAACTTTTAGTTTTTTAATATTATCTTAAGTTTCTCTCCCACCTCTTCTTCATTAAGATAATTCCACGAGACAACGACGTAGGTAAGATATAAATCTTTTACGCAGTTGAACGTATCCTGTAGAAGTTAGTCTGAATTTATAATATCTATTATTTGAAATATATCTTGATTTTGTTTTTGCTTTATAAAATTGGCACAGAGCCGGAAAGATAAATCTTTGACCAATCAAATCTAGATTAAATGAAATCGCGTGGCGCTAAAGTATACTATGATACTGCTCTTTCTTCAGAATTTCATCGATTTTGACTGAAGAGCCTATCGTGGCTAAAACAGACCCAAACCATTACTGCTCTACCAACATGCTTTACATTTGACGAAATAGACCTAAAGTGATTCTTTCTATGGTCTTTTTGCAATAATATTAACGTTGATGGCTTCCGAAAAGTTCGATTGTCAAGGTAATTTTGATGGAGCCTGTGATTGATTAACTTGATTACTGAAAATTGATATATAAACCCTTTCCTTGTGTGTACATTTTGAAGAATAAAGGCCATGTGTTAAATATTGACTCGGGAACTAATAACTATTTATCTCTTATGTCCCTGTTCCCTTTTTTAATGTCATTCACTTTAGTTTAAGTAAAACAATGTTTAAAAATCATGTGAAACAAATATACGGTGTACGTTTTGGCTTTCAGCAGTACGGATCGCGTGAGGAATTTTTTTTCGTACGGGTATTTTTACCGTAGTTTTCCAGGTGCGACACTGTTTATTTATCTGCTGATGATGACAACTTAGTTGTCGAAATACGTATACAGCTTACGAAAATTAATGTGGCAAGGTGTTATATATCAACCTTCAGTGATCATATTCGAATGTCAACTTGTTCGTTCAGAGCACAGGTTTTCATTAATCCATAATCCCCTCTACGTTTTATTTGGCAAAATTCAACTGCTTCTGTTTATTCACTGGCTGTAGCGGTTTCTTAAGGGCAATACGACCAATTATTATACCCTTATTTCGTAGCCGGCGTACGATTTACATTGATTTACACTGCTGATATTACATGCGGTGGTCAAAAATTAACGGATAATCGTCAAGCACAACGATTCTATGATTAATTCTGTGTCGACAATCCTAATATACTGTCAGTTAATAAGGCATGCGAGATCGTAAATGTTGAATATGTGTTTTTTACTGTCAAACAAAATTGCGTAACACTACGTTGATGTAATTAATTGTTTAATGCCAATATTTTGCCTTATTAAATATTTCTTTAACTGCTTTTTATCTTAAAGTACGTTTAGCAACTTTGGCTTAGAATAATGTCTGTAATTTATTACTATTTGTGGTATCCCGAGCAATTTGTAACGTACACTACCAGAAAATATGCTGATACGTATATGGTATTTGGATTTTGCAATGAAAACGCTCATTTGGCAAAAGATGATTATGCAATACGGTATCCAAACCAGCAGCGTCCATCTAAAAATACATTTCGAAGATTGGATCGGAGACTTTGTGAAATAGACACGTTTGTTTCCAGTCAACGTGATCCAAGTGAACCAAGACATCGTCGTACAATCCAAATTTAAAAAGAAATTTTGGATATTGTTCATCAGGGTCCTACTTGCAGCACTAGATAAATAGCCTAGGAAATGAATAATCTAAAAAGACAACAGTTCTTTCAAAACTTACGGAAAGCCTTTTAAGACTGTTTCATGTTACAAAAATACGAAAAATACAATTTTCAAAAAATAATATTTTGCAAAACAATTTTAAACAAGATTTAAGAAAGTCCAAAGATTTTATCACTTATTCTATGGAGTAACGACTGCATGTTCACAAGACATGCTGTCTTTAACAGTTACAATTTCCATTTTTGGGCTAATAAAAATTCCAGGGCTATTCGAGAATTTGGACACCAAAGAAAATTTTCTGTGAATGTTTAGATGCAAATGAATACGTAAATGATTTGGGGGAAGTATTGGATACCGTTCCATTAAATGTCAGAGTCAAGATGTATTACAAACACGATGGTACACCAGTTCATAATGCAAGGATTACAAGAGTATGGTTACACGAACGTTTTCGAGATAGGTGGATCGAGCGAAACCGACCAATGTGGGCAATAAAGTCACTAAATATGAATTCCCTTGACCTTTTTGTTTGACGTTTTTTGCGAAATTTTATGCGACGCCTCCAGTTAATGAAGAGTAAGTAATAAATAGACTTAACGCCACAGTACAATTTATTATCCCAGATATATTGCAACGTGTCCTAAATTCAATTCCACAAAAGCCATAGCTTTGTCTTCATACCAATGGCTATAAGTTTTAGCACTTTCGTTAATTATCATTATTATTGTTATTTTTATTAGACTTAAACTCATATTATTATTTTTATTGATTTATTGATGGTTTTATACTATGTTGCCAAATTTACTTCTTTTTAAGCGATTCGTGTGGCTTAACTAATGACAATACACAATTTCTGTATTAAGATTGTCGATTCAGAATTAATCACAGGGTCGCTCTACTTGACGATTATCGTGAATTACTGATTATCCTGTCACCCTTGTGACCAACTTTATTTCATGTTTTACGTGATGGATCAGGTGGAATTTGATCACTGTTTTCACCTGTTCCATATCTTGCCACTGTATCCTGCGCTGTACTTTTTGGATGCTGAAGTATTTTGACGAAACCACGATATGATTCACCTGCTTCTTTCAAAGTAACTATTTGAATTCACTTTTAGCCGGTATATTCTTTGTTTTATCCATTTTGAACGTTAGCAATCGATTTTAATCAGTGACAATATATTTTAAATCATTGGCAATTGACCAAATTTCCAGTTAATTTCATTACTTGACGCTTAAAATTACTGCCCAATATTGAACAAATGCAAGGCGGTAAATTTAAAATTGTTTAGAGAAATAAGAAAATTATTATACAATGTGTAATGCTAATCCAGCAAGTAGTAGACATACAAACCAGACACTAACTGTTAATATTATAAATATAATTTAAATAAAATGATTTTATATGAAAAATGTAGTTGTAAACTCAAAGTTATCTTCAACTGTCCAGAAATTAATATGTATATATATATATTCATTTCTTATTAATGTTCGACGAATATAAAAAATTGAATGTTAATGTTTAATATTTTTTTGCTTAGTCGCTTAAAACAGAAATATTCTTGCCACCTTAAATTAATTGTTATTGCGGCAGTTGGCTCTCCACTTCACATTCCAACTGTATTTATACATTATTGATTCATTGTAGGGTTATAATAATTGGACGAACGGATTGTACGGATATTCCTGGGATATGATGATTCACTCCTGGGACACAGTGCTTGTAGTTGTTCGCGTTGTGGATAATTTAACAGGAAGAGAGCATTTTCTAGATCCAGGTGCGTGGGCTCAGAATAATCGCTGGACTAAACATGCAGACATGACCATGCAATACGCTCAATGTTTGAAGAAAAATCTTTTGATGGAGTTTCACGGTTAGTACATCATATGTATATATATGTTTGCTCAATATTTGCAGAATCAATTTATTTGATAAATGATACAAACCATTTAATTATATATCATAGAAGATGTACAAATCTTTAGTAGAATCTGATATTTTAAAAATAATATTCCGCAAAAATTTAGTTTCGCTGAGAAATAGTCGCTCTATCAAATTGTTTTGAAAATTTGTTAAAATTATCTAACTAAAATATTTGTAATTAATTATAGTAGAAAATAATGTGTATTATTAACGATTAAATTATAATATAAAATATTCAAAGCTCATCTGTTGTAGTTGCCTTTAATATTATCAACATTTTGAAGTATGTCTGAAATTATAATACATACATACATTATTTAACTTTTAAAGTTATTCATGTTTTTGCGTTTTCATACACACAATATAAACAATAAATAATAGGTATCTAGCTTAAAGTTATCCTATTTAAGATTACAAAGTAATAAAAATGTTCGTCTTGATCAATACATGAATAATATCATTGCCTCCCTCTTTTGTCCAATGCAAAAATGTATTGACCGACAAAGCGAGAATGCGTCTATCTCACATATCGATAACTAAGTTACCAGTGTGTAAAAGACAGACGCTTGCGTCACGGCTTTTTGCCAATTAAAGAATGTTAAAAGGAATCATTCTATTATTAATAACACCCTATCTACTATATATGTTTCACAGAATCCACTGATCGTCAGGCAGATTTGTATTGTTAACGAACGATTCCATCATAGCGTTTATCATATCATTTCGATACAGGAAAATGATATTATTCATTATTTTTCTGTATCGAAATGATATGATAAACGCTATGAAGGAATCGTTCATTAATAACATAAATCTGCCTGACGATCAGTGAATTCTGTGAAATATATGTAGTAGATAGGCTGTTATTAATAATAGAATGATTCCTTTTAACATTCTGGTCAATACAATTTAAAATTCTTTGTCAAAAATTTAAAAAACTTTCTGATCTTTAAATTTTTCAGTATTACGACTTTAAGATATCTGTTTTTCTTTTTCACATTTTCTTCGTCAATTTCATTTTATTCTTCTTAGTTTCTTGTCTTTGTCTTTTGTATTCTTTGTTTTTTTGTATTCTTTGTTCTTTTCCCTTCTAATTATACAATATTATTAATTTTATGTTTCTTATTGTTTCTTCTTTTTTGTCGTTACATTCCTTTTTTCTTCGTTTTCGTGTGTTTATTTTTCTCCTTCTACTTTTTAATATTCTTCTTATTTTATTTCACCATTTTAACACTAGTTAGTAGTTCTCTTGAGTTAATTAGCACAAGTAGTTTTTGTTTTTAAAGAGCGCGGTTTTCAAGTCACATTTCGGTCCACTAACTCCATAAAATCCCTTTTAGGAAATGCAAAAGACAAAGTCGAGAACAACAAGAAATCGGGAATCTACGGAATTAAATGTCTAGATTGTAGTAAACAATACATGGGCCAAACAAAACGATCGATAGAAACCCGGTATAAAGAACATATCGCGCATATAAAATTCAACCGGCCGGAAAAATCTGGTTTAGCAAAACATATATTGGATTGTAATCATAGTGTTAACGCGGATTGTTTGCATTGATTAAGAACGTGTGTAATTATAGCGAATTAGATACGTATGAAAGTATGTACATTTTGAAGAAGAATAAAGGCCATGTGTTAAACATTGACTCGGGACCTAATAAGTCTTCTCTCTTCGGTCTGCTAAATGACAGTGTAATAAATCACATGTAGGTATTTATCTCTTATGTCCCTGTTCCTCTTTTTTTAATGTCACTCATCATGTCATGTCAAAATCATGTGAAACGAATATACAATGTACGTTTTGGCTCTCAGCGGTACGGATCGCGTGCGGAATTTGTTTTCGTACGGGTATTTTTACCGTAGTTGTCCAGGTGCGATACTGTTTAATTATCACCTGATGATGACAACTTAGTTGTAGAAATACGTATACAGAATACGAAAATTAATGTGGCAAGGGGTTCTATATCAACCTTCAGTAATCCAATTAATCAACCACAGGCTCCATCAAAATTATCTTGTTCTATCGCACACAATCTTAAAATATCTTAGTAACATTTTAACTGTTTCGTTTGTAGTAGAGAATATAATATCATCTTATTCAGTTGTAGAGCAGTCATTTAGTCTTGACCACAGATTCAATATTGACGATATTATAATATTGGACATTGAAAATAACTTAAAAAAAAGAAACATTTCTAAAAATGGTCCATATCAGCAGGGGCACTAACGGACTGAGTGTAATTTATTGTAACGTAGTTGGTGTAAACGGTTAGCTGGTGCTCTTGGTTTTTTGACCAATCCTTGCATCTTTCTATATTGGATATTGTTTATGTTATATTGCATCGTAGTATCTATTTTAATACTAACATTAAACGGATGAGTTGTAAGTAGCTTTTGGAATAGGTTTAACACTTTTACGAGGATTTCTAACATTATTCCACTTTATCCGACGAAAGTTTTATGTGAAGGTTTTGCCTTATTTTTGTTTAAATGTTTCATCAAAGATAATCGTAGATGTGTACTCCAGATACCGTAATTTATTATGCCGAAGGTTGCGGTATTAACGACTCAGTTTAAACCAATTAATTTCAACATAAAAGTGAATTTAATTATCGACAATTTTAACGTAAAATGACTGTTTCATTAAAATATTAAAATGCTTAATCACACTTTTTTATATTTCATTTATTTTGTATGGTACATAATATTGCACATATATGTCTTATAAAACTATCTGTTAATGTTGTATAGTTTGGAAGGTAATTTCAGCTGTAGGACTAAATTATGTGCAGTAATTTGTTTTTTGTTTTCAACATGAATGTAATATTTGAAGAAAAGTAATTTTCAGAATGGCGAAAATGGTAATAGAAATACATTACCGAATATTCCTTGCGCCTTCAGTCTTTTCATAAATATTTAGTTATTCCATTAGTTTCGCATTTGATTGATTAAAAAATTAATTAAGATTTTGAAATAAATTTAAAAAAAACCCTCTTTTTTGGAGAAATTGTATATATTGTATTATCAGTTGGCATTGACCGCATGTGTGCGTACAGGTTTAGTGTGTTGTGTGTGAAATAAAAGGTTGTAGTACTTTAAGTTTGAAAACATTAGCTAAGTGCAACGTCATAGGCAAAATGAATTTTGAACAGGTTGTTTACATGCTGAAAAATTGCGCGTATTTGGATCATTTCGAAGCAAATGGCACTATTAAGGATGTGCACAAAGGACGTTCCGAGAGACTTGAAACAGCAAAAGACAGTAACTACCTTTGCAACTGCATTATATCAATTTATACGGTAACCACAAATGAAGTAGTGTTCACCTGGAACTGGAGGCAGTTGATCAAGTGAACGATGAATTTTGAAGGGTGCAATATGAAGAGTGTACATTCCAGTATTGCTGCATGCATGCATGAATGAAGACGACCTAGATCGAACTCAGTTCTGTGAGTGATTGTAAACATGGTTCGTGAGGATGGGGCATTTGTAGGGAAGATCGTCTGTTTTGACGAGGCATAACTCAAACTGAATGGAATTGTATGGTATTGGGCTCTAGAAAAGCCGCACACCAATTTGGACAAAGGCGTTAATTTACTGGGTTTTAATTCGTGGCGTCATTTGTCCTTTCAGGAATTGATTGAACATGTTTCTTTGAAGGCACGGTTAGGGACGCATTAATTTTGCACGTTATTCGAATGCTATATGGGGACGAAATGTTTTGTCTACAGTAAGATGGTGCTCCAGAAATGTTGTCGACTACTCAGTACTGTCCCCGGACCTAACACTTCTCGACTTTTACCTGTGAATGGTTGTTTCGT
Source organism: Dermolepida albohirtum (assembly GCA_031893035.1). Classification (NCBI taxonomy): domain Eukaryota; kingdom Metazoa; phylum Arthropoda; class Insecta; order Coleoptera; family Scarabaeidae; genus Dermolepida; species Dermolepida albohirtum. Next base: position 23,262 of record JAVIWB010003562.1, on the reverse strand, counting down.
TTATCTGGAAAAGCCAGTTATATTGAATTTTTGCAAGAAAATATCGAAGTGGTGTATACAGCAATGACACTAAACATATTATAAAATATGTTTATGCAATACAAGAGTGTATACACCTTATTGGACTATTCTGTATAAAAGAAGTGCAAATAAGACAATAAATATTTTGTGAATAAAATTGTTTCCTAATAATAAAAGTGTTTGTCAATTAAAGCTGTCCATTTTAATTTAATAATTAATTGACTGAGAAAATTAAGCAATGTACTTTAATCCAATAATTTGAAAAGTATTTTTGTAAATAGAATAAAATTAATTTTGATAGGGTCAAAATTAAATTAGATATTCTTTAATAAATTAAATTGAAATTAAATCTCCCAAAATACAAAAGCGATTCTTCGAATTATTAAATTTTGTTAATTAAATTGCCTTGCTGCGTTTCATCTGGATCTAAATAATATACATATGTATTAAGAGCTAATAAAATGACAATGTATATTATTTAATATATTTGGAGTGACAGTACGAGAGACTTAGCCATTTTATACAGTAACTAAATTGCGAGTTCGCCTGCAATTATGTTCATAAATTTTGTCTTAACTTAGTTTTGAGAGAACGTTGCTAGGAAACAAGTTAGAAGATCGCGATGGTCACTTTATGATATTGATATTAATAATTAGATTAGTAAAAATATTTTTATAATAATCTTTAACATATTTGGCATTATAGGTGGACAGTCGTCTAGGTGAGTCCATAATATCTGATATCGAATCGAAAGTCCAATCGAATTTGTAACATAAGTATTACGTGTTTAATTGAAACCTTCATCTAGTTTATTCTTATATTTCGTTAAAAGAAAACGTATCTATCGTGTTTTATTTTCTCATATGCATCGATTCAATTGATATTGGACTAGTGTAGTAGTCATAGCCGTCAGTTCTATAAGGTTTGTCTTCTGTTCTATAAGGTTGTCTTCTTCAACTTTCTTTCAGAATTTAAAAATAGCTTTCACTTTAGAGTATAAGATTTTTTTTAGTACAAATATATTTTCTTATTTAAAAATCCAATCGAAATATTGCACTAAAATATGGGCAATTAAGAAAATACTAGGAAAATACTGAAGACTATGTCAGCAGAAAAACGCGAAATCCGTTGATTTTTGTTGATTTTTTCAAAATTCAAAGTTAGAGAATTAAGACATGTTGTTAGTTTAGCCAAAAGTAGAAGGAGTTGTGAAATTGGTCTCTGTTAAGAAAGTTAGGCAGTGGAGCAGTTGAGAAACGTACACTGGAATTTGTTAATTATGTTGATGAAATGATGGAAACAAACTGAATACATGTATTTCTTGGACAACTATATCAACAAATTAACGTTTCTGTTGCTACAACGCATCGTTATTAATAGAAGTTTTAAAACTTTATTCATACTGAGTCGCAGCAGTAAAAGAACTATTAGGAATTAATTATCCAGGAAGCGTGCAATATTGTAATTAATTTATAATTATGAACAAGAACAAAGAATTTTTATTAACGAAACATGGTTTTATAAATATAGAAATTTTAAGTACTGAAAATCCACATGCAATTATTTAAAAATCGCTACATCCAGAAACAATTGGTTTGTGGGTTAATCCAAAGACAATTAATTTGATTAATATTTCTTCAAGGTAATATTCTGATAAAAGAAATTATTTGCATTACGTTCTTCAGCTTACTTTTTTAAAACAAGATCATTAGCTGCTGAAAGTTATCGCACAGAAATTTTACAACCATGTATTAATCAACCATATTATGATGACATTCAAAATGCATGTTTCTAACATATATTATTGAATACTATAAAGCAAGTAGATATAGAAATCACATAGAAAAATATTAATAGTCATTTAATTTTGGTCACCATAATTGTTATATTTGTCCTGGAAAAAGAATTTTTCAATATTCCGCGTATATTTAGAAATCAGTGTTAAAATATTTAATGCGACTCGAATCTTAAATATGAATTTGATGAAAGTAGAAATCGAGACATTTTTGCGACAGAGTAGAAATTGAAACTTTTATACTATTTTTATTAATGAAAGTTATTTTAAATAATGGATAATCATGGGAATTGTAGGAGAACTACCAAACATGACAGTACAAGGTATAAAACACAAAAATAATGTGCTTATCATTAAACGTCCTGACTGCAAGGCATTTTATACTAAAGGTTGTTTCAAACTGCGCGGTTTTTTTAAAAATAAATAAAATATAGACGGCGCACTGAATTTGTCTGGGTATGAGGGCATTTAAAAGGTGTGATGTTATGACATTTATAAAAATGGCTTCGTACACGGTACAACAACGCGTTCAAATTGTTCAATTATTTTATGAAAATCAGCGTTCTGTGAAAAGAGTTTTTAGAAAATTACTTGAATTTAATGGTTTACATAATCGTCTATCTGAAAGCACTATTGGTCGAATTAATAAAGAATTTCAAGAGACCGGTTCCGTGTAAGATCAAAAAAGTGAAAAATACAGTTGTAGTGGTCGTTCACAAGAAAATATTGGTTTGGTTCGTGAAAGTGTTGCTGAAAATCCTGGAATGTCCATTAGACGACTTTCACAACAACTTGAACATGGCGTATTTTACACAAGGATTTAGCTCTCAAGGCATATAAGGTTTAAATAACACAGGAACTGAAGCCATTAGATCATTTGAAACGTCGTTCATTTGTCAATTTCATCAATGAACAACCAGTTGATTTTTTTCAAAAAATAATGTTTTCCGATGAGGCACATTTTAACTTGGTGGCTATGTTAATAAACAAAATTGCCATATCCGGGGTGAGGAAAATCCACGAATTATTCATAAGAAACCTATGCATCCTAAACGAGTTACTGTTTGGTGTGCATTATGGTCAGGTGGAGTAATTGGATCCTACTTTTTTGAAAATGCTGTTGGTGAAGCTGTAACTGTCAATGATGATCGATATCATCGGATGATAACCGAATTTTTGTGGCCTGAATTAATGAATATTGATCTAGCGGATATGTGGTTTCAACAGGATGGCGCTACACCTCACTTTGCACACGAATCAATTGATTTATTGAGAGAAAAACTTCCTGGACGTGTAATCTCACCAAGATCATGTGATTTGACACAGTTAGACTATTTTCTTTGGGGTTATGTGAAAAGTCAGATTTATAAAAACAATCTACAATCAATTTGGTACGTAGACTTCCGCGGTCGTGGTCCATGCTATCTGCTTCTGGGTTTCCGGGCTGGAACCGCGTCACTAGTATATCTGCCGACGTTTCAGTGCAGTAGTTCAGCCCTGAAGATGTCCCATACAAATGGGTACGAAACGTCGGCAGATATACTAGTGACGCGGTTCCAGCCCGGAAACCCAGAAGCAGATAGAATCTACAATCAATTCTTGCTTTGAAAGATGAAATTATTCGTGTCATTGGTGAGCTTAGGGCCTCAATTATGTCAAAATGACATTGAAAATTTTAACAAAAGAGTGGACGTCTGTGGAGCTGCAAGAGGAGGTCATTTGACAGATATTATTTTTCGCATATAAATGTCATGACTGATACTTCAATTATCAATAAAAGGTTTTTGAAAGTGAATGCAGATTATGTGTTTTATTTATTCTTTAAAAAAACCGCGAAATTTGAAACACTCTGTATATTATATCAAAAATATTCTGCTTTATACTAAGAGTTTACTCAAAGTAGATTTCTCATTAGATATGCTAATAGGAAATGTGCTAATCTAGTCATTGGTATTAATAAAACAAGAAATATTCCAAAAGAAATAAATTTATATTTAAAATAGCTGCATCTGGAAGACTATACGCGCCACTGTTTTAGACTCTCCTCTGAGACGATATTAGCTCATTTTAAGACAGACGTTACTTCCATCAAAAACACTAATGTTAGGAGTCTACTTCACATTAATTCAAGATTGTTTTGAGAATAACATTCAAGTTTTAAATAGAATATCTTCGAAAACTAAAATTTCATTTCGAGTTTTGTTTAGTACTCTTTCAAAAAGATAAGTTTTGTTGTTTTGGCATTGCCGCAATTGTTTAGATTTCAACTCGATCCATTCTTATCTTGGAAATATGGTATATATGTATTGACTCTTGGTCGTTAATTGATTTGTTTAAATGAAATCTAGAAATGTAAACAGCGTATAATCACTATAAAAATTGTTTCAGATGAAAAACTTTTAGGGAATTCAAAAGCAATAACTCAGTATATTACCTCAGAAGACATATCGATATACATAGATGTTTGGTGTTCATTGAATGGAAGGTTACAGCAAAGGATGTACGACCCGAACTACGATCTGTTGCAAGCCGAATGGTCAGTCTTTAAAGATGCACCGTGGCTACTGCCTTTATTATCCGAATACAGCAACTATAGAACTACTATTGCAAATATACAGAAACACGTTTATTCCTGGTCGAATTACAGTGACGTTCTATTTATCGCTGATTTTCCTGGTAAGTTACAAATGTTCGAACAGCTGTGAGCAGAGCTATAATTTTCTGTAAGTTGAATGTACATAAATTCGGGTTCGAATTTCAGTCACATACACTGTTTGTTAAAAATATCCGGAATAACTTCAGAAAAAACAAAATTAGTTGAGAAATCTCTAAAAAAAATAATTTTACTTATTTGAAATAATTTTTTTCATCGGAAATACTATTCACCTGTTTAAGAAGTGCATCAAATGATTTTTTTATGTCTAAAGTCTTCAGTTGATACAAAATAGTTTCCAAATGAAACTAAATCAACTAAATTGGATGATCAATAAGGTTGATATATAACCCCTTTCCACAATTAACTATTTGTAAATTCTGTATACGCATTTCGACAACCAAGTTGTCATCATCAGCAGATAATTTCAAAGTGTCGCACCTGGTAAAACACGGCGAAAAAATTGTACGAAAAAATAAACATTAGTGCACATCTTGGTTTTCAACGGTGCGGATCGCGTACGGAGTTTATTTTTTCGTACAATTTTTTCGCCGTGTTTTACTAGGTGCGACACTTTGAAATTATCTGCTGATGATGACAACTTGGTTGTCGAAATGCGTATACAGAATTTACAAATAGTTAATTGTGGAAAGGGGTTATATATCAACCTTATTGATCAAGTCAATCAACCACAGGCTCCATCAAATTCAACTAAATTGGATGAATATGAAAATTGTGGAAACAAAAATATTTGATTTTTGGTTTTTAAAATTATCGTGCAGCAATCGCCAACTGCTTGATTCTGGATAATCAAGATATTACATATATTGTCCTGGCCATTCTAAGTTCTGTTTAGACGAATTTCACTAAAGAACTTTTGAAATTCTATTTTATTATTGTTTTAACTGTTATAAATAATCATCTTCACAAGCGATTTTACGTACTTTCAACACAGAATTATCTTGTAATTCTATGTTCATTGTTCATCTTTTGATTGAGTTATACTCTGTTACTTAATGAAATGTCATGAAATTTTTGAAGAGTATTGGGAAGGTTGACAGTGACTCCACTAATTTCCTTAGAATACAGCCAGTCCAATTACTTTCCAGACACAAGTGTATGTAAAGCAGAACAATAACGAAGGAAATCATTCTAATAGCTGATCCTGAAGAAGGTGGCGCAATTGGGAGAATATTGTGTAATGAATTAGATATCGACTTTTTTAAAATAAATTCATATGTATTACGAGGGTGAATCCCATTGCTCCATCCCTGACTCATAATACAAAATTCGCAAATATTTTACTTTTATTTAGCCTCCATTAACATATTTTTCCCATCGATGTTTTAGCATTTCTAATGCTTCCCGAAAAAAAATTGTTTAACCTGTACAAACCACTAATTTACCGCACACATCACATCATCATTTGAAGGAAATCGTTTAGCACGCAAGTGTTCTTTAAGTTTTAAAAGCAGTTGGTAATCGGTAGGCTCCAAATCGGGTGAATATTGCGGATGTTCAATAAATTTGAAGCCTGACTGAGCTATTGCAGCTGTTGCAATTGCAGATCTGTGACTAGGTGCTTTATCCTGATGCAAGAGAACACCTTTGCGCAACTTCCCCCGACATTTTTCTTTTATCGCGTCATGTAATTTAGGAATGAAGTTAGTACAATAAGCACATGTAATAGTGGCCTCCTTCTGCAGGATGTCTACTAAAATTACGCTTTCAGTATCTTAAGATACGGATAGCATGACCTTCTCTGCTGAAGGTTGCATCTTGAATTTTCACGGCGGTGGTGAACCTCAATGTGTCCTTCTTACTTTGTATTTTAGTACCCAATTTTTCAGACAATTTCTTCATGTTTAATTCCGTAATAATGATATTATATACCACATGATAGAGAGACCAGTATCTTCAACTACTTGTCTAATAGCCACGCGTTGATTCTGCACTGCAGCGCGAGATCATGAACATTTTCAACTTTTTCTTGGGGACGATTATGGACGCTTCACCTGTACGCTCGTCTGTACACGGCTGTCAACCACATTTAAACTCACGACACCACCTTTTAGCTATGTCATATGACACTGCAGATTCCCTTAATGTATCTACCAAATCTTGATGAATTTGAATTGGGGCCATCTTTTTTAAATGCAAGTATGTTGCTCGACACGGCCCATTTTGATATTAATACGTGAATGTCTCGATCTCGGGCGTCTATTATAGGCACAGTTTAACAGGTTCAGACTTGTAAGTTTATAGTGTTAGTTTATACATAGCGGGTTATAATACGACGGGAAGATAAATAATTATTTTGGTCTATAAATGAGTTAGAGCCGGACCAAAGTGATCAGCCTCCATATGTATATAATTTTTTGTAGAATATGAATGAATTCTTTTAAAGTAATCAACTTGCCAAGCTAATCAAGTTTACTTCAAATTGATTTCACTTAAATACAATATTTTACAAACATAATCTTTTCTATTTCTGTTTACTCTGAGAGCAATTTAATTGAAGCTGTATTTTTCAAGGTCAAAGTTTTACAGGGACTTAATACGAACAATAATTTTAGAGGGCATAATACATATACATATACATATATGTATTATAAAGTTATAAGTATTTAGCAAACTCTTTCTGAATATTGAAAGAATTTGGAAGATACGAATATGATAATTAGTATTTTTATAGTTACTGTTTTATAGGTCTCTACTTAGAAAACTACATTTCTCAAGATCTTTCAAATGTATCCTTGACAGTGTTAGAAGGAGAAGTGCTTTACGAAGATGAACTGAAATTAGGCACTGTGAGACTGAGGAAAAATGAACGTACTTTTATACCCACAGGTATATTTCATAAGATACACACTATAAGTTCAACGCCATCCTGTTATATATATACTTACCTGAATAAGACTCGGGAAATACTGAAAGAAGAGGAACGGCCTTTGGATTGGGAAAAAACGATGAGATCACCTTTCCCGTTATTGGAAGACAGAACGCATTTCGCAGAAGGTTTTGGAAGAATGTTTGGCTTTATTACAAATGCGATTCTGAATGTTTTATACGACGTGCCCATGGTTAGACGTATTAGAAAATTTAATGATGACCAAAGTTATACATGATTTATAATCCATGTAATTTTTCGCAAATAAATGTTATCCATAAAAATAATGTGTTATTTCTTAAATATTTAATGGTTCTTAATATAGCTGCGTACAAGTTTTACATAAAAAAGATTTTTTAAAATTGTAACATAAACTTTGAAGTTAAAAACTTGAATTTAGAAGATGTTATTTATTAACCGTTGGTATTAAACGTGGTATTAAATATTACACTAACTGCCAATTTTTATATCGAGTTTTGAAAAAGAATTTTTAAAGACGATAGGAATAACTAAAATATTCGTTTTGGATTAACTGAATTACATAACAGCAGTTCATCTTCTGTAATATCTATTCAATGTTTTAAAATTCATTATAGATTCAATAAAACTACAAATAAAGGCACAATTTATAATTTTTTAATGTGTTGCTCAAAAAATATACAAGTTAATAATTCAGAATGTATTACTGTTATCTATTTTGATGTATTTTACAAATGTATAAGAGAAAGTAAGGATTTAGAATAGTTCCTTGTGAAATTTTTCACTTTATATTACTCGTACTTTTACTTATATATGAGTAATAGATAACAAAGGAATGTATCATATGTCTTATAATTTACATAAATTCATAATTCGGGAATCTTGGGATCGAATCTGATTCGCGGTTCGTCGCGGTTTCCTTTTCCCAATAAGTCATTGTCTGTCAAAGCCTTTTCTAATTGGCATTAAGCTGTTGGGGATGTGGAGAAATGGAATATTATTATTTAGATAGTGATTGGGGATCTATACATATATTAGAGAACAGAACAATATTATGTTTTGAATCAATTTTGACATAAATAGAGAAATATTAATTACATCGTCTATTTTGATACCCATATTTAGACTTTTACGATATTAGGTTCATCCATCGTACTACTAGCAAAGCCAAAAGATGTCAACTTGGAAATTAAAATACTATGGTTTACTTTGCTGAAGTCCTAGTATATGACATCAACTTGTAAACGTTTATCAAGTCGTTCCTCGATAAATTGAGTATTCTCGACCACATTGGTAACAGTAAATTTGCCGGGAATAAATCCATGTTGCATAATAGATAAGGATGGCTTAACACAGCTTAAATACAGGTGTGACCCTGCTTATCTTCCAGCTATCCGGGAAAGTTGATCTTTGAACGCATAAATTGAAAATAACAGGAAGAGGCCCACAGAGTTCCTTGGCGCAATCCGTAACAAAAAAAAAAGAATCTTTTGGAAATAAGAAGAAAGTAGCTTCATATATATTTCTTACTCTTTCTGCATATTGTAGTACATCATAGTGATTGCTCAAAAAAATTTGACATTTGAAAATTTAATCTTGTAGCTTACTTTTTCTGAGAGCAATCAATGTATTTTCGAGTTATTTATGATGTACTGATAAGTACATACATATTTTCGGCTAGTAGCAAAGAATAGTTGATATGATATTTATATTAATTTAGAAATATGGGTAACTCGAAAAGCCAATACCGTTTTTAGTTACTATCTTGAAAAAAGCTGATATTGGTATTGTTCTTGAAAATACTGCAGTAATTACGTAAGAATTATTAATAGAGACTTTAAAAAAGCATAAATTTTCACCTAAGGAAGAATCATAACAATTACACAACCATGTGCAAATATTAAAATCGTTGTTATTGTTAACACTAATTAAGTGGATATTTGTTACAGAAATATGAAACTTAACAAGTTAAATTTGTTATACAAAATTTTATAATCGTTCGAACGCTTAAGAATATGTTAAAAATTGAAAATTTATGCCAATGCGACAAAGACTGCTGCACTGTTGAAAACTGATGCATCTACCCTAAAATATTGTTTTATAAATATATTTTATTCGTGAATGTATATTATGTATTCATTCGTATAAAGTTATACAAGCGTTTAATATTGATGTTGTTGTTGCTTAATGTACTGTCATACTAATAAATAATCCGAAGTTGTCGGCCGAATTTGAGAGGCATAACAAATATTGATGTTGTTTTGGCAAAAATGTTGTTTACGTGCAATCTCATACTTAAACAACTTTTTGAAGTATATGCAAGTTTCTTTCCTATATTGATATCTGGCAATGTAAATTGCTATTAAAAGTAATAACAAAATGAGAACTACATTTATGTAGCACGTTTTGTTCTACATATTAAAAGTTTTTACTTATTTTAGACCTAATACTTACATTAAGAAAGGTGTAATTTATTTTATTCGGTGTAAGATATTATGAACGTTATTATAATAGAAATAATAACGAGTGAGCAACAATGATTGACCTGATCTTTTACTACTTTCCGCACGCTCCATATCAGTACTTACTTCCTTTTTTTCTATCTGAAGTTAGCGGTTTAGTAATTTTCGTAGTTTTCCTACTCTATGTTTATGTCATTAACCTTTCATTGAGGTGCAGTGTACAGAACTTGTTTTGTGATTAATATCCATTATTTATACTTATATGCTAGCCTTCATCAGTCTTTTTAAAGTCTTCAGTTCACATATACGCAGCGAAAATTACAGTTTAAAGTAATTTGCACAGTAGTATATGTTGTTTACATAGTAGCTAGCATATATTTATTATAATTATTAGAATTGCGTGAGACACCGTCCAATTTCACTTTTAAGAGGAAGTAAATATTGAGGTGATATATATTTGGAAAGAAGTGTAGGATCAGGTCACTCATTGTTGCTCACACTGTAGAAAGTATCATTAGTGAGGTTTAAGATTGTTTGAGGTGCCCATAGTGACTATTCTAATAGAACCTTGTCAGATTTATTATGGTTCTCATGTCTCTTTGGAGTCTATTGGCTTGTTTTCATATATCTGTCAAAGTTGGCTTTGATTAGGGATCTTTTAGACTTTATGTTGTAATCTGAACCTCTTTCATCATCTTTTGCACTTTAATCTTATAAATATTGTTCCTATGAGTAGAAATGGAAATTACAGGATAAATATAAGGTAGCTGTGTCCAATGCCCCCAGAGAGTGTTAATTACCTCACTTTGCTATGGCCTCTCAATTTTCGGCACTTTACGTTACATCTTAGTTAGTTTGTTCCTCGGGAGATAGTTCCCGTACTCACATACTAGTTGTGAATCTCTGAGAGAACAACGATAAGTTGGACTTTTTCTCATTCAAAAGCTTATAAAATTCGAGAGTTGCTTTAAAATCAAACAAAATAGTTTAGTACATACTTTGGGAATAACCCGGATATTAAAGAAAATTAATAGTAAAATTGATAGTGGAAGGTCAATGGAAACACAAAAAAAAGGAATAATATAAACTTGAATGTTATTTAATGTAAAATGACTACTGATGCAGAAGAAACTTCATTCTATTATTTTACAAGGAATAAAACATACATATGTATTTCTCTCTCTCTCTGTGTGTGTATGTGGGTGTGCATTCACGTCGTTTCGGATTTCCTCTTGGGTAGAAGTGCGTTTCTGTTTTGAAAAGGATCGGTGAGACGCTTCGGTTTCGGCTTGACTTGTATCGCGTGCTTACTGTTTGACCGACTTTGTAGGAGGATGCTTTCGTTTTATCCGTCTAGTGCCATAGATGTTGTTGGGCTTAGGACATTGATTCTTTGGCTAATTAGAGCTGTTTACTACGTAGGGCAGAAGTGTAGCATCATCTCTTTTGCCCTTGTGTCTATTAATTGAGTTGCGAATATTCGTTTCTTCCGAGTTGATATCATGCCTGTAGTTATTTTGTAATTGGTATAACGATGACGTTTTCTTCTGCTTAGCTAGCGATCTTGCAAGTTTGTTGCGTCGTACGTTTATTAGACGGTTTGTTTGTACTATGTAGCTATATAGTATTGGATTTTTTAAATTGTTTGTTCTTTGTATTAGTCGGTAGATAGACCTTACTACGAGCACATATACCAGGTGTACCGGAAAGTTATCATCGTTTTTTTCGACAAAAAAACTACATAATTTTCAAGAAAATGGAAAAATTTATTTATTCAAAGTATTGGCCATTTGATTCTATAAATCTTGCTCATCTTTCAGGAAATTTATGGATGCCATCCCAAAAAAACTGTTTGTCCTTTGAGCGAAACCATTCATCGAGCCATTTTCTAACTTCTCCGAAATTAAAGAAGTTTCGAAGTTCTGTTCTGCAAGCGCGTGTCCTATTGATGCGAAAAGGTGATAGTTGGACGGCACAAGGTCTGGAGAGTACGGTGGATGCGATATTGTGTTCCGTCCAAGTGTTCCTTGACCGGTTTTGCTGTATGAGACGGCGCATTATCGTGCTGTAAAATCACTTGTCTTCGGGCCTATTCTGGACGATTTTCTATCAATGCATGATTCAAATTGATAACTTGTTGTTGGAAGCAATAAGTATCAATTGTTTCACCAGGTTTCAATAGTTCGTAATACACCACGCTACTCTGGTTCCACCAAATACAGAGCATTGTCTTGCGAACGAAACGATTTGGCCTTGGAGTCGATGGGCTGACATCAGGCGATAACCATGACTTTTTGCGCTTAGGGTTTTCGAAATAAATCCATTTTTCATCACCCATCACTATTCGATACAAAAACGACGATCATACCAGCGCCATTTCACAGATGATTTTCTATTTGCCTATCATTCAATTGAGACGGAACCCATTTTGCCAACTTTTGGACTTTTCCCACTGCCCATAATCAGTCGCTAATCGTTTCTTGGGACACATTTAACGCTTCTGCCAATTGTTCTTATGTTTTAGTTGTGTCTTCATCCAATAACACCTGCAGTTTCTTCAAACTTTTTCGGTCTACCAGGACGTTCTTTGTCTGGCTCATCGAAATCACTACTTTTAAATTGTCGAAACCACGCCTCACTTGTTCTTATGGTTGGAGCATGCTCATCATAAGTTTTTACAAGTAAACGATGACTTTCGGCGGCTTTTTTCTTTTGATTAAATAAGAACGAAACTGGACATCTTCAAAGAGGTATAAATCTATGACGGTGTTATTTTCGTAAAATATAACATGTATGGCTTCGAAGGTTAATGTCAGTAGATTAAAATGATATGTGTATCAAATCATAATATTGCATACTTAAGCCTAGCGACATCTTTCCGCTACACCTGGTATATTATAATAATATATTGTATATACAGGTTATGTTTTGAATTTAAGAAATTTAAATATATTTCTGCGAATATGTTATTAAATAAGATTATTTTGGTATTTAGCAGTAAGTACTTAGATATAATATAAATTTAGTTCTATGCATTACTACATGCTCATTTTGACTTCCGTACAAATCTCACCTTTTGTGAATATAACAACTCGTTAAATTTCCAATCATTTATAGACCCATTTCAATTTCGTAGACGATTAAATTTGTGTCATTTTGGTCCTGTATTGGTTTTTATATTTGATTGTTTTTCAGGAATAATGAGCCTGTATAGTTTTTTTTAGACATATGTCAACGTCGATACGTTAAGCTGGCAGAACATTCGAGATACACACTTCTTGACGAGTTATCGTAGTGTGCAGACGCGTTGGTTAGATACCTTTGTTCATGGTGGAATAATTTAGGCGTACTGCAGAGAAGCGTTTTTCCTTAGACTAATTGTAGGGTTCTGGTATATCTAAACGCTAGTTCGTCAAATTTGAATTAGTATTTATTGAGAATTTATTCGGTGATATTCACGAAGTACGTAGATATATCGTCGCCATCTTGTTGCTATAGGAAATTTCTTTTAGCGACCCCCCCACGATAATCGAGGTATGATTATTACGTATTGTTATTTTATTTGATTATTTGCTATCGGTTTTCTTTGGAATTTCTAAGGCCTTTACAGCAACTGAAATTATTTACATTTTCCCTAAATGAGTGATTCTGGAGATAATTAGCGCCACATCAAACAACCGTTGGTTTGAGTAGTTGTGTTTTTCATGCTGGGACCACGAAGTCAATTGAACATCCTCCGGCATTTATCGAGACACACCTGAACATTTTCAATTGTCACAGACTAATAGTAACTCGGACACTTCCCGGATTACCTCGATCCAGCATCCATGTATATACTTAACGTAGAGGAATCTTTAATTATTATTTTTGCTCGTAAATTAGGTAGTCGCAGGACTATTTTATTAGTAGTTTAACAATAATTAAGGGATTTAACTGATTAGTAGAGATCAGTGTTATTAAAAGTAGACTGTTTAGTATCGACTATATTTAGTGAACGAGTTTTCAGCCAACTGCCAAAACAATAATGTAAAACCAGTAAGACAAAGTTATCAGTGTGTTTATGTAAACTGCATACGTATCCAATCCTACTTACGAGAGATTGCTTATACTAGTTAATAAATATTATTATTACAGGATTTTTTATTAAGTAGCTTAATATCATTAAGGGTCTATCTACTAGTACTGCTTATATTTTAATAACTAATTATATCCCTTTAAATATATGAACTCCGAGATCCTATCTACCAGAACAGTTCATTTAATTAATAATGATCTGTTAGTAAATATATATACATATATATATATACATATATTAATAATTCTGAGATCTCATATACTATAATTGTTATTTTAAACATTAATTATATGCTGGTAATAACATTAATAATTCTGAGATCTTGTACAACAGAAATGTTCATTTAATCATTAATTGTGTGCTAGTAGTTATATTAATAATTCTGGGATCATATATACAAGGCTTGTCCAATTGGTCATTCGGTACATCTGGGTAATCGTATCAATATTTTTGGAATCTTATATGTATATCTCTGGATCGAAGTCGAGATTCATATGCGTATGGTATGTGTATGAATACCGGATTAGACTGGCACCATTATTATATGTATTGTTTGCAATATCAAAATTTTAACATACAGTATTTTTGTGTGTAAAAGACATGTTAATAGTAAACAACCCTAACAAATTCCTATATGGCTTTATTTTTATGTTAAGTGTGTGCAACATTCCACAAAATATTGGAGGAATTTCGAAACTTCTGGGAAAATACGTTCCGGGGTGGATATTAGCAACAAGAGGTCAATTGTAGTATAATTTTCCTCGGGCGAAAAACGAGATTACGGATCAAATAAAAGCAGAGTTAAGAGATCAAATAATATGGCTGACGGTAGATGAAACAATGGATGTAAAAAAGAATGGTACTTTAAGTTGGTTCTACTTATACGTAGAATATTACAGAAGACAAACGTGGAAATGATAGTAGAAACTATAAAACATATCTTTGGGAAGTTCGATATTTTGGCGACCCAACTTATAAGGTTCGAATATGGGTAAAGCTGGAAAGTTACTAAAAATATCTTATTCTCAATTGCTTGATGTAACCTGTTTGCTCTATGCATCTTATAGCTGAATTCATTAGAAACAGTTATCCAAAAGTAGATCAATTTATAGTTTATACTAAAAAAGTGTTTATTAAATCTCCAAAACGCATTCGTGAATTTAAACAGCCTTGTCCGGACATTCCTCCGCTACCACAGTCGGTATTGACGAGATGGGGAACGTGGCTTAAAGCCGTTTTACATTAAAGAAATTTTTACACATTTTTAAACCCGGTATTTTAATTTTAAATCCGCAAGATGCTAAAGCAATTTCAGTAAGTCAGAGACTGGCTTCAGATACCGAAATCCATGCTCAAATAGAGCAAATTTCCGAAAATTATTCAATTCTTTTAGATACTATTTCCAAATTAGAGAACACCAAGCTATCATTACATAAAGCGCTAAATATAGTATATTACCTCAAAGCCTCGTTAGATAGTATAGGTAGATTAACAACAGATAAATTGTGTGCGGTGATAAATAAGAATTCCGATTTTCGAACTACAGTTCGTATGGACAAGAGTTTAACTGAAAACCAAGAGTGCGAACATGATAAGAACGCCCTTTTTAAATTTGCGAACATCACATTAGTAGACGCAGAATGCTCCTTTTTCAAATACACCAACATATCACCTAGCCGAAGGCATATGACTGAGTCAGGACTGGAAGGCATATTAATGACACAAAACTACAGCAAATTTTTGCGTCATTCTACACCAACAACACAAAAAAAAACTAAAATAGTAAGTAATTACATTTATTATTTTTAATATTGATAGTAATTGAGCCGTACGCTACTGCGTAAGCACTCGCTTCTGCAGCTTTAGTAATAATCAAATTACGTGTAGGTTGAAAACTGCGGTTTTCTATGTGCCTCGGTTACCTCAGTTTCTGATTTGGGGAAATTTATTTATTCGCTAATAACTCGATCAACTCAACGAACCAAAGCATATCCAATGCAACGTAACTTAATTTAATATAACACAGTTTAATGAATAAAAATATTTTAAAGGACATTTAAGTATATTCAATATAATATATATTATAATTTTGAAAGAAGAGAATAGAGAATTAAGTTTTCTAATGCTATGTAGATGTTATTGTGGACTATGCAGTACTTTATAGGAAAATCTAGAGTTGCATCTAAGAAAATTAAGAGTTATTAAACTATGAAAATAAATACCAACAAGTAATAAATCTAGAAAGTTTTCGTTGCAACTCTTGACGCTAACTTTGTTCATTTGGTAGAAACTTTGGTAGAAGCGCCGTCGATGGCGTTTTATAAAGTACTAAAATATCAGGAGCTGTTTAAATATCATTTAATATAAAATAAGTAATTAGTAGCAATGGTAATAAATCCAATAATTTGATAAATAAAGAATATTAATATGCGAAAGTCATTACAGAAAACGTATTGATTTTGAAAATTTTCAAGAGAGAAAAGGAAAGATTTTTCTAGTTGATTGATTTGGGTTACATCATGTAAACTTTTATTTCGTGTTGAGAAAGACAATATAAAATTTTATATAAGCACGAAATGAAGTCATAAATGCAGTGCATTTACCTTTGCAAGTACATTTACATAAATCAATAAACTTTGTCGAATATCTTGTTAAAACTATTATAGTTATTACAGTTCATGTGATGGAAGAAAATGTCGTAGATTAAACTAATCGCTTCGAACCTTATTTTGACCTGGTCGCGTATTTGTTCGATATGAGTCTGGTATGTGCTTATAATACGTTATGTATGAACTTGCATATGCAACTACTTTCAGAATTTTTTTAGTAGAATACATTACAATACATCAAATGAAGCATGCTTTCTCTTTTTGTGTTATAACATAAGGATATATTGGTTGTCAAATTAATAACACAGGAGAACTAATAAGTATTTTTTAAAAACTTTTTTCAAAGTTCAACCTGTTTCTTATGTATTTTGGTGTGCTGAATCCAAATTTTTTTCTACCACGTACCAATTTTTCGCAATCTTTATCTTTTATTGGGTGTGATAGTATAAATACAATATATAATTAAGATTTAAGGGAACGTAATTTATTATCAGAGTATAATTGAAAAATTTAACAGTTTATTATTACAATGGTAGTGTAAATTTGAATATGAACAGTTTTTTACTTATTAATCTAAAGTTTTGTATTTCCTCAACCTCTTCACGGTAAAAGTTCGAGTGCAGCTTTTTTTTTATATGATGCTTCTGGAGTTGCTCGTAGAAGGGTCCAACAGTTATCTCGAATCATGTTGATATTCCAACGACCCTGATACCGTTTCTCCATCTCCTTTATATCTTGATGGAAACGTTCCCCTTGTTCCTCACCTACAGCTTCAAGATTGTCAGAGAAAACGGTTAAATGTGAGTAAAAAATGCACCTTCACAGTCATGTTACATCCAAGTTCTCGAAATGTTTTCAACATGTTTTGAGTTATATGTATTTTCGTAATTAGGGTCTTTCTGATTGTTTAAAAACTTCAAAACAGGTATTACTATAGGCTTACAATGCATAAATAACGTAAATTTTACGTCCTGTGGTATTTTAAAGTTGATTATCGGATTCAGCACGTCAAAAAACATAAAGGGAAGCCAAATTTACACAACAAGTTTTTTCGTGGTTGGCCTGTGTAATTAATATTTCATTCAGAATAACTTTATTAAAATTCTAGAATTCTTTAGGTTTGTTCTTTTTTAACCTTTTGATTAGACATTACTTAATAACTGATTTTCTTTACATATAGTGGGTGATTTTGGGAATTGGCACATTAAGCCCTTTCAAAATTTTAAATAGATACCAAAGTCACAGTTCAGAATGGAATGTATATTTTTAATTCATATTATGATTTCATTGATTCTATGAGAATCTACCTTTTTTATATTCAAAATTTAGCTTTAAATTTATTTTCCTTTTCTTTTTCAATACCTCACTAACGTGAGTTAAGAATATTAGGATATTTTGCGTTGGCAATACAGAGTTACAGTAAAAACATAACTAGATATTGCTGTTCAACATCAAATATTTATTCAATTCAATACTCAAGTTCTTTATATTTTTGCATCGTCGGACAATATTAAATTCTAATTCATATTATTTTACTGATTCTTATACCAATGTTTACATTTTTTTGTTGATTATGTGTAATAGGTTAGTAACCAGCGTTTCTCAACCGTTAAGTCACTACCTTATATTGAGTTTAAAACTATATAAAAAATAAAATATTAGCACGAATGCAAAAATAATCCTTTTAATACAAAGGGCACTAGGAAAGTTTTGCAATATGACGCAACAATGAATCGTAGGAACCTGCTTGTTGCTGCATGTTGAGACATGTTCATACGTGCATAGTAGCCGCTGCGCCATGTCGATGGGTTCAGTTATTCATTAGGTGATGTTTGTCCACATCGAACAACGATATTCAGGTGGTATAGAGAATTCCAAAGGGGAAATTTAACTGTGGAGGATGCTGAGAGGCCGGGAAGACCACGAACGTTAGTTACGGAGGAAAATGTTACTACTGTGAGAAAAATGCTTGGCGAGGATAGGCGAGTGAGCTACCAACAGATAGAGGTTATTTCAGGTCAAAATGCACCAGCAATTCGTTCGATTCTGCATGATCATTTGTAAGTGAAGAAACTTTGTTCTCTCTGGGTGCCGCATCGACTGACTGAAGAACAGGTGACATGACGTGTGCCGATAGATGCTAAAAAAGTTTAATAAGGGACAATATCGGTATGTAAATAATATCGTGACAGGTGATGGGACTTGGCTGTACTATTACGATGTGTCGATCAAAGCTCGAAACAAAGTTTGGGTCTTTGATGATGAGGACGCACCCGTAGTAGAAAATCCCGATCTGTAAAGAAGAAAATATAGCTGTATTTTTCAAATCGAGTGGAATTGTGGAACGCGTCGTTTTGGAAGACACAGTTGCAGCTAAGTGGTATACTGCACAGTGCCTGCCTAAGGTCATTGGATCTATGAAAAATCTGCTGCCAAAGTCAATGGTTCCTCCATCACGACAATGCTGCAGCTCACCGCGCCAAAGCCTGCACAGAATATTTGACTACGACAGGATTGAAACATCTCGAGCATCCTCCCTACAGTCCAGATCTTGCTCCTTGCGACTTTGTACTGTTCCCGTATGTGAAAATGAAGCTAAAAGGGAAGCGGTTTTCCAGTGATGAGGACCTTCCGCGGGCATGGGACAACGAGTGTGCTTTAGTCTCTAGTGAAACTGGGCAGAACTGGTTTAAATATTGGTTTTGGAGGAGAGAGAGGTGTATTGAGTGTAGAAGAAATTACTTTGAAAAAATTAAATAAACAAAGCTGTATTGCAAAACTTTCCTAGTACCCTTAATTAGTTTTTTTTAAATTTATTGAGTAGCTGTGTAAATAAATTGAATTTATGAATCTAGTGAAGTAGTTTCGATATTTGCTAGAATTTTGAATACAAGTGATGATTTTTTGCTGACTATAATCAATGTTTAAAATTAAAACTTCCATGTTTATATAACATCTCAAAAAGTGGTAACGTTGATAAAAATATAGAACATTTTGCGCTTGTTGGCTTAACGAAAGGGTTAAAGTCTCTCATAATGATTTACGTATTAATTCATACAAGCTTATCACAAAAATATTTAACTGTTGAAACTGAATAGTTTATAAAATAAAGAATGTGATAAAAGTGAATTGGTTGTGAAATTTGGCAAACCACGGGATATACATATGTAGATTTCAGTCCATTTTCCTTTGCTATTTATTTTACATGTATTCATTACCGTTAGGTAGCGATGTACTTTGCTTGGTGAAGAATACGAACATATTTGACTGACATAGGACTGGTTATTAATTGCGTGTGATAAAGAGTCTGCTAATTGTAAAATATAGAAAAACAGCTTTATACGTTTCGTGCTTTTATTTTTAGTAAAGAAAGTGTAAGCCGGAGGCGGTCAACTTTTTTGTCAGTGGCCCAAATTGGAAGATAACTGTCGTTGTCGTGGATAATGCATGTAGAGTCTGTCATTAAATTACAATTTAGTTAAGTATGGCCAAGAGAATGGCTCGCGCGCTAATTTCCACTGCTTGATGGATCGCATGCGGTTCGCACTACTGCTGGTGTAAGCACATGTGGTACTTTAAATAGATTTTACATGTCGACCGTGAATAAATTAAATTTTGTACTCTTACGGGTTTAAATGTTTGTCCGATATCTTTGATATATGTAGTTCATTTGGGAGCGCTGTATCACATTTTGGTGAGAACTCATCAAAACTAATAGGTCATTGCTTGGCGAGAAACCGCAAATATGCATATGAAAAGAAGTTATTTCAAAATGAATCATTATTACACACATGCGCAAATTAATATACCCACGTATACTATGTGACATGTGAATCGAATGATGCTGTAGTATATATTTTTAAATCAATTGTTTACTGTGTTGAGAATAATAAATTGTGAAAATAAGTAGCAAGAAAGCAGTAAAATTTTGTATCGTTTTTCCCCGAACCCTAACGAAAAATTTCGTTTTTCTTTTCTTTACTTTAAATCGGTTTAGCTGTTCGATTATAACAGTCTATAGTTGTGCATTCGTGTATTAAACGATCAAAAGTTCCAGTACGACCAAATTATTGCCAAATAAGTGAAATAGACAAAATTTAATAATGAATCGCCGCTCCTCGTAAACGAATACATTCTACTATTCGCCCGGACATGTTTCTAATAAGATGTTATATGGACTCCCGTGGAAGCTCATTCTAAGCAACTTGTAGGGCATCATGTACTTATTGTAAGATCATTGGGTAGTTACGAATGATACCAATCTTTCGACTTATCATATCCCAAACATGTTTTATGGGCCATACATGGGCGGTAGACCCGACGCCCGTGCAGGTTAATTGGACATATTGTTGTTGGTTTCTTGCAGGGATAGTAATGTAACAATTGAATGATTCCAGTACTTCGTAAATGTACCATTGAGTGTATAAATGGCTTCAGAGGAATACTAGAGGAGTCCTACTTCCTACACAAATACCATCATAAACCACGTTCTAATGAAAAATTCAAAAACGATCTTTTATCTCTTCGACGTCGTACTCGTCTATGATAATCGAGGGTTCGCAAACGAAAACGAGGTGTTTAAGAAAATGATTAGTCCACTCTTTATCGCACATTACACTATTTTCATCTAAGGGCATGATGCCGACTAGAAAGAAGCGGTGTTGGTCTTGGATAACAAGAAATTAACTCAAACGAACGAATACAGCGATATTTAGAGCGCATTATTAATCTATGACCTATCTCTGCCAAAAAAACGTTTTCCATATAGTTTGAGGCACTCTGCCAATCTCTAAGTGCAAACGATCATAGTTTTCTATCTCTGGTAGTTTGTCCTGCCTTTAACACATTGCTTATTCACTTAAGACCAATCTCTCCAAAACGAATAACTGTAGTTGTCTTCGTTTGGATCATCTTAGCGATTTAACGAAATGCAATACCGGAAATAAATAGTCCAATGAAACAATTTCTTTCAAAACCGCTTAACTGGCAATAATTCGGTTGCCTTTAAACTTCTGGCATTTTAATATACTAATCAACTGTAGACTGTAACAATCGAACAGTCAAAGATTCAAAATAAAGGAAAGAAAAATTAAATTTTTGGTTACAGTTCGACAAAAAACGACACAAATAAATAATTACAAGATTCCTAAAGAACAATCTTTTGTTCAGACAAATCGATATAAAGGGAATTTTGATACTTGAAGATACCGATAGTAAATATCTTTATTAATATTCGTCTTATCACGTCTTTATGTGTAGCATAATCAGATACATGTGCGTACTCATATGGAAGGATATACGAAGTATTATACAATATTATATACATTACTGTTCTTTTGTTCGTCTTGGCTTCCACACTGGCAGCGCGTCCTTGTCTGTTGCCGATGCTTCATCTGCACTTGCATAAGACATCTTCAGGGCCTAACTGCTGCTGCTGATTTCGTTGTTGCACTGAAATTGATATAAGTATGTTGCGGATGAGTTTATATAGGGATGTTGTTGGTCGTGGATTAATGGAGCGTTAGGGTTACGGTCGAGTTGTTTGGAGATATAGGATTGCCTTGCGTTGTGTATGGAGTAACCGTCATTATGGTTTAGGTTATTAGGATGTTTTGAGATCTACATAGATTCACGGATTTTTCGACCATGGTAATGACTAGCTTCGGACAGGATTTTAGTAGAATTGAATTGGATATGCTGCTCAGTTTCAAGTCTATGCTGAGCAGGTGCAGAATCAACTTCGTGCAATAATCTAGTACAACGCTCATAATCTGAAACAGAGATGTGTTTTAGAGAGAGAGAGAGAGGATGGTGTATGCTGTGGAACTCTAGGGTTAAGATGACGGTCTAATTTGTTATGTTTAAAAAAATTTGTTGTTTATTAGAGTATTAGTGACACGACTTAATATCTAGGGGTAGATAATACTGGTCAGATATGTTGAAAACTCTTTGAACTAAGAAGTTGATCACGCCCTGTTTTAGGGAGGAATTGTGATTGGAAACGGCGTTTAAATATAGGTTAGTGTGTGTGGGTTTACGGTAAATTGACAATAAGAAACATGCAATTGTAAACAATGGATGCTGGAATTGCGTTTTTTATTTGTACTAGAATAACTAGATTAGAGACAAAATAAATTTCATTACTTAACTTACTTAATCCTATAGACTCTTATACCTTTCGGTGTCGAGTCATGCTGGAGTCGAGTCCTCCGCTTCCCCTCTCCATATCTCCCTCCAGTTTCCTCTGTTGCTCGCCAAAGCCTTTATGTTCTCCCATCCTACTCCCCTTTTCTCAGCCGCCGCCCGCACTTCATCCCTCCACGTTCTTCTCGGTCTACCCCTCTTCCTCTTTCCAATCTCCCTGGCCTCAAACACCTGCCTAATCAACCTCTCCTCGCCCCTTCTCATTATATGACCCAACCATCTTAGCTGACCCTGTTCTATCGTCGTTTCTATTGGGATTATGTTTAAATTTTGCCTAAATACCTGGTTCCTAATTTTATCCATCCTCGTTTTCCCCTCTATTTTTCTCAGGAATCTCATCTCTGTGCTTGTAAGTCTACTCCTCTGCCTCTGTGTTGTTGTCCAAGATTCGCACGCGTATGTCATTGTCGGTTTTACAACTTTTCTAACTATTTCCGCTTTTACCTGGCTTGGTATTTCCTTCTTGCTTAGGAAGCTGTTCTTTATGTTGTTATATAACCTACCGGTCTTTGCTATTCTTTCATTTATTTCGTCGTTCAGGGTTCCTTCCTTGTTTATTACCACGCCTAAGTAT